>JAHLKF010000017.1:0-410974 GCA_025558075.1 Gaertneriomyces semiglobifer | reverse complement strand
ACCCTAACCCTAACCCTAACCCTAACCCTAACCCTAACCCTAACCCTAACCCTAACCCTAACCCTAACCCTAACCCTAACCCTAACCCTAACCCTAACCCTAACCCTAACCCTAACCCTAACCCTAACCCTAACCCTAACCCTAACCCTAACCCTAACCCTAACCCTAACCCTAACCCTAACCCTAACCCTAACCCTAACCCTAACCCTAACCCTAACCCTAACCCTAACCCTAACCCTAACCCTAACCCTAACCCCTCATAGAAACATTGTAACGGATTTTTCTTCGCTCGTGCTGTAATGCACCGAGCGAAATAAGCTATGATTGGCGCATTTGGGATGACCGTGGGCTTTGTTTATGTTTAATTTGATCGTGACAGAGCGCGTGGGACTTAACATGTCTCAGATGTGTAAATGTGCGGATCCGTAACTAAATGCGGGGGCATGAGAGTGCTGATAGGTGAACCAAGGAGTGATGTTGAGCCAGATGGTCAGTCCGTTAACTATGTCGCCGCCGAGCGTGGAAAAGCGGGATCAGACCCGTGGGACGCGGTTACTTAGCGTGCGTGCCTTTTCTCACTGGGGTTGTATAGAGTAATTTGTATAGTTCGGCTTGCGTATTGAACTAGAACTATCTGACTCTAAGTTTCTACTGTTTTTTGCCCTCCTTGCCTTCACCGCTGCAGCCTTCTATTTATAGGAGCTTTCCGTCACCTCCTTGCGCTTTCTCTCGGGCGTCGTTTTTCTTACTCTCGGAAATTACCCTATGTACTTCCGAACCTTGTGCGCGCCGCTCCTTAACTCCTAAGGTTTCGAGTGCAAATGGGCGTCGCTCCTTAACGTCAGAACCCTTGCGATGGTCTCCGTAGTATTTATTTTTTGCTATCAAACCTGCGGGTGTGTTTCGGAGGTGCAGATCTTGTTCTTGTGTTGTGTTTATTATGCTAGGAGTTGAGGCACGGTCTCCGCACCGTTCCCTTGAGGTTCTGAGATTGCGGTCTTGGGATCCGCGACAGGTTTAGACTTCCGCTAGTAATAAGTTGAAGTATATAGACGCGCTAGTACCAGGGTTAGAGCTATCTTAGTCAGCCAAGTCATGTGATATAATTTCTGTTGTCGCTTAAGTCAGCGGGGCCTATAAGAGGACCGCGCGGACTTATGCGACGAAGATCAGGCAGACATAGATCTAGGAGGAATACGAGAGGTTCTATTCAGCTCTATAAGTCCCGTCGCATCTGAACGAGTAAGACATCCGGCAGTTCTAAGACCAGAGACTGATCATCCTGCTCCCTTAGATTCAGCAGTCTTATAAGTTCTCCGACGCCTCTCATCCCTAGCCCTCCAGGCAATAACACATCTATTATACCGCTGGCGGACACTTTAACGTCCGGCTCTTAACAAAGGAGATCATTAGGAGCGGAGTAATCCTCTTGGAAACCCTACCGTCCGATCATAATCCTTCTACAGATCCCTTTGCATCCCTTTGTATAGATCCGGACAGGATCGGACCTTCCTGGGTTAACCCGAGGGTTGCCCCCTTTGCATTGTATGTAAAGACCAGGACTGAGGAACCCCCCTTGTCCCCCAGAATACATATACACAATTACCGACGAACCTGATACTTGGCGGAGCGCTGCGAGTTGTTCAGATTTGTTATGCACGTGGTGACTGGGGTAGTCCGATCCGAGCTGCGGGGGACATTTTCGTTGGGGCGTACTGAAAAACAAGTAGTACGGCGCTGGAAACGTCCAATTTGTTGATGGAATGTACCGCAATCATCTTATCATGACCTGTTCTGAACAGGGCACATCCCCACCTGCGTGTACACCGCTGCCTGACCGGAAGGAGTGCTATTACTTGGAAAAAGTTTTGCGCGCGTGCGGTCGAATTTCGAAGCTTCCATTTTGGAACATTCGCTCTGGGGCGAAAACGAGTTCGTCGTGGACACATCGAAGTAACAGTAACAGCTACTATCATACAATAGGGATTGATAGACATACACACTCGGTGCGGATGTAACCATGAGCAATCGACCGAATCGCGTGCGCGGGCGAGGATGGAGACAGATATAAGAGTTAACTCTCGCGGGATGTCTTCTCTTCCGAATCTCATTCGCTATCACACCTTGGCTTCCCATTCCTTCGCCAACACCTCAACTTCCCCTCCGAAACGCACGTCGGTCTCGCCATTGCACAAGTGCAATATATATATATATATATATATATTGAGACCACGTTCATAACCCGACGAGTAATATCGTTGCAACCGAACAGAATGTCGAGCATGCTCGCGGCCGGCTCTCTGGCCCACATTAACTATGCGAACTCTTCGGGAATCCACTCGGTCGCAGTGCCCGTGACCTTTGTCGTTGTTTATGCGCTGCTGGCGGTCGTCTTTGCCGTCCTCACCGCCCGGCGCCGGTGCGCTGCCCACATCATCCTGCTGCTGTTTTGCATCATCCGCATCGCTGCGTTTGCTATGCGCGCGATAATAGCACATTCGGACACGGCCGGCGAAAGCCTCGGCTTTTACCTCGCAACCGTCATTCTGTACACGATGGGGTTTGTCGGCCTGCTGTACACTGCCTATGCTCTTGTCCTGGACCATGCACTGCTCATTGCCGACCGGTTGCCGAGCGCTTACTCGAGATCGTTTGCCAAAAACAGAGTCGTAGTCCGCCTAATCTTGATTGTCGCCGTCTCGCTCGGCATCACTGGCGGAAACTACGCGGCTCTCGCATCAAGCGATAGCGGCAAGCAACTGGGGCAGACCCTCAAGTCGGCGGCCACATGGATTTTTTTCACCGTGTCGCTACTGTTGCTGCTGCAGGCACTAGCCCTGTGGCGCCGGAATCGCCAATCAGTTACGTGCAATTCATCCGTTGTTTCCTTGTTATGTTTTGCTAACTCCCAACTGCTAATATAGACCCCGTTTATACTGCTCCTGGTCGCCGTCTTTTTGTTTGGTCGTGAAGTCTTTTACGTTGCAACGCTCGACAATGCTGTTCGACAGCAGGACGAAACCTACTTTTATCCGCTGGCAGTCGGCACCGAGCTTGTTGCAGCGATCCTTATTGCCATCCCCGGCGTTGTGCCGCCTCATACTGCAGCGCGAAAGGCGGTTCCGAGTAACGATGCAGAGACTACGTATTACACAGAGAACCAGAGGATTCGCAAATGAATAGAGAGAGGGCGACTGTACATTCGTGATAATAATGACATGCATTTGATCCCAGATAGCAAAGTGTGGGCTGAGTGCTACCTGGTTTGGTTTGAAGTGAGATACACACCATTTGTAGAGATATGTATAACGAAAAGGGCACACCCACAATTTCATCGCTTAGAGAGACGTTAGGGTTGGCGACGATTGGAAGCACGATGATGGCCGAGAGTCCAAATCAAAACACGAATTCCCCTCCACCTTCATGCTCTTCGCATCTGCATTTCGCAAGAAAGCCGTTTACAGCTTTTGGGTAGTTGAAGGCTGAAGTTTTATGCCGACGCTCAAGATCCAGTCTTCGGCCAGGAACGGTGTCATAGAAGACGTTGCCCCAAGCGCTAAAGCTGCCACTACCGCTGACACAAGTGTCTCGAGTGACATCACTATCGTGGCGGGTCTCATTCTCCATTGGCGATTGGCAGAAGGAACTCTACGACCATGAACACTCTTGCATTAATCAAACCATATCAGCCTTTGTCGTCGCAAAAATGCAATTGTGAATCGATAGCATTGCTTCACTTCAAACAGGAGGTAGAATATCCCGTCAGCATACCAATCACCGAGCTCCAGACTTCAACGCTCAGGTGGACGTGGGCATAGTTTGGACACACTTCGGACGAAAACTTTGCTTGCGGAGACTGTCCACTTTTAACTTGCCACATCCAGACGTAGACTCCTCATCTAGGCGGCGAGTCAAACCTGCCGCAAGCAAGCAACCGACCACCCGCTGCGCGCCTCTCTATGGCTGTTATACAATCTCCATTGAACCGAGCAGATCGGTGTCGGAAACATGGCACGTTGTGGCGGGCCATTCCGGTCAATGCTCTTTCTGAACGCTGCCAAGCAAGTCCGGAGTGGGTCGAGCTGAGATGGAAATTGTAGCCAGCGTTTGACGAAGCGTTTGTGCCGGCGATGTGGTGGCCAAAGAAGACTCCCTGCGCGGCGATTGAGATCAGGGGAGCACTAGAGAACGCAGCAATGGCGGTGCAATCGTAGCGTCAGGAGAGATGTTCAAGACGCCTTTTGGACGGCCGGCTCAGCTTTATCGCCATATTAGCGACCGCGCCCACATAATAGTCAACTTCCTGCCGGTGGTCTGCCAGTGGTTGAGGTGCATTTTCCGTGGTAGTCTGCTCAGTTTCTTCTTCCATGCGTTTTTACAGTTTTCTACCGATGCTATGGTGCAACTGACTCCACAATATTGACTCGTCTTCAACAAGCGGTGCTTCATATGTATGGGAGATGGTATTTCCCTGGATTGCTATATTCTCACCCGCTTGATAATTGCCCTTCAGATTGTGGCTTTCTGTTGATTCCATGTCCACGTAGAATCTGCGGTTGATTCCAAAATGACCGAGGAATTCTTTGTTTGGCTGCCATATTCGATTGTCACTCACAGAAGACATTAATTACGTCCGTTAGCTAGCTGCACGCACAAGAGCTTGTGTTTTAGTATTACACCTCGGTCCCTATTTACTACTACTGCATACATTGTTACAGTTCACAGTGGAAGTAGTGAAGCAACGGAGGAAAGATGGAGCACCGAGTAAGCGGTAGAGCACCGGAAAGCGAAACAAGGTCAATCGTAGTAAATATGATGGTACTGGTTGCAGTCACTAGCATTACGTTCGTTTGGACTTGTTCAGCCGGCCATCATATCAAACAGTCCTTAAGTCGGAAAGGGTCGTCCTATCTCTACTGTCTGACTCTCTCCTACATGCCCAACCACGTTGCGGCAAAGATCAAAGCACCAGTCAATGCGGCGGAAAGTGCGGGTTTGAGGCCTGAGAACTCTGGAGTGCGGCGATCCAGAACGGCATAGGTGGAAGCGTGACATCGCCCGCCTCAATCTAGGTCCCAGGCACAAATCGGAAAGTCAAAAGTTGATGCGTACCCAACCACTGGAAGTGCAAGACAATAGTCTGATTAGCCGGCTTTTCAGGCCACCAGATCATGCCGGGTTACTTGTTTCATAAACTAGTTGAGTATGATCATCTTGCAGGGTAGTGTTGAGAGCGTAGATTGGGACGAAAGCTTTTGTAGGGACTTGGGCAGTGGTGTTATACGCCTTGTAACCACAAGAGGGTTAGCGGGTCATGCCACTTGATGACGGACTCGTGTGACTGATTCAAACACCTACCAACAAGTCGGCAGCGGCAGCAGTATCGCTCATGAATACCGAAGCCGGACCTTGGGTGCCATCTTCCTGGAAGTAGTTCAAGGCACATACACCCTGCTTGAAGCGTTCATCTGTGAAATGCTCTACGTGCTCTTTGGTTAACCCCTCGAGTCCGACGACCACGACGGTTCCATTTGTGATCTTGATGTCCTTGCCAGTTGGGACGGGGATAGGTTCGCACACGGATCCAGTTGCCGCACAGGCCTTAACAAAGACGGTTGCAGCACGTATCCCGTCCTCGTTAGAGCCGCTTCGCGTTTGAGCTTGAACGGGGGGGACAACAGATCCCAGAAGAAGGCCGACGGTAGCAGCGATCAGGAGGTTCTTCATTATTGTAAAGTTGAGTGATAGCAATGCGAGATGAGGTTGTTGCTGGGCGGCCTACTCTGCTTCTGCGGCTGGAGGAGTCAATAACCAGCAAATATATATAACGACGAACGCATCAGACGGTGGCCGCCAGTGCGGCCGGCCATCGATCTTCCATTGGAAGGATGTTGCCGGACGGTTGTCATGGGATGCCAAAGCATCTTACAAGTTCTACTTTTCAGCGACCGTACTCTTGGACTCTTGAGTTGTTACGATGAATTTCCCCGATACCAACTAACATACTGCATGCGGTATGTGCATCGTACAATTTTACTTTTCAGAGACCGTATTCTTGGATTCTTGGTCCGTCCCATGCATTTCCCCGATACCAACGGGATACCAACTACTACTGCATGCGGTAGTGGCATCTTACAATTTTTCCTTGTCAGCGACCGTATCTTGGATTCTTGGGCTGCAGATGCGTAAATTTAAGGTTTATGTCAACTCACGCGTTAAAACACGCCTGAATACGTGAAATACGTGTTTCGCTTCCCGCCTTATTACTTCTGCGTTTTATTCGGTTCTGGTACATGTAGCAGCCATGGATGCAGGCACAGTTAAAGGGTGAAGCGCAGGTTATTACGGACAGGCTGGTAAGCCTTGGTATGTATGTGAGGATGTACATGTATGTCATTGTGTGAGGACAGTATGATCTGACAATGGTGTTGTGAATCCCGCCATGCCGCGGATTGTGCCGAGCATCCAGAGCAGGTGCGCTCTCCCCGACGCGTAGAAATAGGTGCGCTCTCCCGACTGATGGGAAAGGCCGCAAGACGTCGAATTTTGTTGTTTTGGGACGGCAAAAAAGGGTTGCTGAGCGGTAGGAATGGGATGAGTCCGGCTGCTCCGCACCGGCGCTGAGACGATGGATCTACCCACATCGCACGGATTCGCACCTCCGATGCGCGGATGCTCTGAAAAATCGGATAGATTCGGTATCGCAGCGGTCCGCCGATTTGTTTTTTTCAGCGAAACATGGAAAACAAGATGGGATCGCGGGCTTTCATTGGCATCAATGCCTCCTATAAAGAAAGGGAAGCTCCTAGCGACTATGGAAAGGATCCCCATCCCCCAACAACACCTCATACCACGGTAACTGGTCGGTTATTTTTCCAATAATGAAATGCCAGCCTTTTCTTCTTGCTTTGAGCGTAGTCCCTGTCCCTGGATGGTGTGTCCCCCATGCTCGCCGTCGCCCATTTCTCAATGATGCTCACCTCAAGGACTTTGACCAGGCTGGCCTGGCCACGGTCGAAAATATGGGTAATTCTGAAACCACGTATTTAACTGGTTGCAAACAGTATTACGAAAAGAAGTTGATGCCACCATGCAATTAGTCAGGACAACTCTCCATTTCAATGACACCTTGCTCAGCACCAGTGGGAATGGGAATTCTGGTACCAGTGGGAAAAGGGAGACCGGGCCTTCTGCGAGCGTAATGACCAGTGCAAGAACAATTGCTGCACCAACAAGTTCTCCAAATTTGATGGCAAATGGAAGAGCACCCCCAAGGGCTGCTAGATCTGCGACATAAGCGTCATATATGGAATGATGGATTAATATAGCAATATCAACATCGCTTAACCGTAGCTCAGTATGCGGTATACAAGCCTGATAGAAACATTACCTTCTGCTAACGCCTACTGGCTTTTCCTCGTGAGCAAACAACTTCATAAGTTTGGCAGCACGTTCAATGTCCTCGGCAAACGTAACTCGTAACAGTGACCGCACGAACTTTCTCACTGGTATTTACAAACATCGGATTGATAACATCACTTGGTGATGAGAAAGCACATGTCGCTCACCGGTTATGAATTCCGCGTAGTGTATACAAAGACAAAGGAAAATATCCTGGTGGGTGGTTCTCCACTGCAGTACTGCAATCAAGCAACTATCGTTAAATATCGAGTCGTCCATCAGCGCTCGCAAGCTCTTCAGTCACAGCTTTCCCCATTTTTGTGCTACACCTCTTCTTTCGAGACTCCCATATTTGCCAGAACCTGAGTGCCTTAACACTAGCGCCAGTTGCAACTATTCGACCATCGGGACTCAATGCTGCATCTTGTACACGTGCTTCATGCCCTTCAAGATCACGTCCTTTAGTCAATGATGGGTACTTCCATGAAGACCAGTGATGGCTTGGGAATCCATGGGCAGTCAAAAACTCTTGGACTCTGGTGACAAAAATGATGGGTGTGACTTCAAACCTTCGACTGCTGCCATATCGTACGAGCTCGTAAGTTTTGGTTTCCTGGAACAAGTATCCCAGATCACAACCTGGTTAACATTACCACCAGTGGCACGAAACTGCCCATTCCATCCATTTCAATCCACAAACATCTGATTCATGCTGTATGAGTTAGGCCCCACAGTGCTGAGCAATGCGAAGGCCATGATTCCAAATGCTACCGTCATGTGCGTTTGAGGACAGCACAATCTAACCCAGGAAAGCACACCAACGTACTGCTCGACCTGTAGGAGTACAATTCTTACTCGAATGAAACCTTCTTTCACTTTGACTTGCCGCGCGATTGCTGCTTGCATCGGTTGGTTTCGGGGTTTCTGAAGTAGTCTCTCTGACACCCTTACACCGACCTGTACTAACATTGCGTTCCCGTTTGTCACCCTTGCGAGTGGTCACCTTTGCTTGTCACACTGCATTTCTTCACGCACATGCTTCGAGTTCCGTCCAACTGGGTGTATCTCTCGTATCCTGTCTCGACGTTTTTCCGGCTCGGCATGAACTGTTCTGATGTTCAAGCGATTCTTATTGCTGTCCTTGCTGTCTGCCAGCACATGTAACAAAAAGAACTCCACATCCAAGTACATTTGTGTTAAACCTTTAGCCTCTGCGCGTCCAACAAACACTCCATCGTGCAGGTAGGAAAGTGGAGGTGCAGTGACAATGACATCCTGCTTGTTTTCCTTCTTGTTTCGGTGAGCGTGGTTGTTGTTGTCGTTGTTCGTCGCTGTGTTGTGTTGAGGAGCGGACCAGTTCGGGAAGAGACGGTGTGTCCAATCCCATTGTTAATACGAGCATTTTGAAGGCAAACATCAATAATAATAACAGTAAGGGCCGACTAATGTGACAGTTGATCAAGAAAGCAATCGCAGCAACTCGTACTGATGGGCTGTCCAAAAATGTCGTACTCTTGAGGTGGTGATTGTGGTGCGAGTGGGCTCGAGAAAAACGTCAGGAATACAGCACCCAACACCGGCTGCCAGAGGTCGGTAAGAAGTGGTCAGAAGTGGTAAGCAGCATCGGCAGCAGCAGCAGCAGGGGACTTCTCTGTATACTTCAACTCCAGCCCACTCGACTGCAACCATACGAGTACTACGGCATGACCATTTGCAGAACCCTATTCTATAGGTCCTCGTTGTATTGCCGCTCCAGACCACTCGACGTTTTCTAATCTAGGACTGTGACATCGGTTTATTGTAGTTTCTTCGAGTTGCGTTTCAACCATTCCAGAACCTTGATATGACGGGTCATATCCAGCTTGCATCTAAGCTTATTGCAGGAATCCTCAGCAGCATATTTAAGGTTTTACTAACCTGTAGTGTTATTTTAGGCTTCTGTTGCTCCGCGGCATTCGACTCTACGAAACTCCGCAACTCCGACGCCATTAATACTATCGCGTTGTGACTAGTGCTAGCTTTTGGCATCTGTATCGACTCTGTGAAGTTTGTGCGGGCCACAGACGTTGATAGTGGAGTTCAGTTACAGTCGCTCAATGCTGTCGGAGAACTGGCACGCTCATGCGCCATACTCATTCTGTTTCCGCCGGTCTACTGCCTGGCCTGCCGGCATTTGATTCTACAAAAGGTAATCAGTGACCTAGCGTAAATGTTGCTTCGACTACCACTCATATGGTGAATGGTAGAGTCTACGGCTTTCTCCCGAGGACTACATGTTAGAATCGACCACACCGCATCGGATGCGCAGGCGGTGTCCACAGGTGATTCCGATACTGAAGAAGACGTTGGCGGAAGTCATGAATCACTTGCTCAGGATTGGAGTGAGTTGGATACAATGGGTGAGACTGAACTACGGCATAAGCTGAAAGAGGCTTTGCTCTTGCTGGAGGAAAAGGAGCGAGGTTTGCTATCAACGAAGCACTTCTCATACGCACCTCATGGCGTTAACCAGCGTGAGCGCATCTTCCTAGATCTTAGCCTTGCCGCCGAAGTCGGGCAGCATCTCCTGGAGGCACACGCATCCTTGCGAGACGCCTATGACAACTTTCTCTCCAATTCGCCAGCGGGTCCTCTGCGCGTCCGTCGCGCCAGATCATCTGTCAGCTTGGGTCGCATTCCATCCACCCCATCCGTCTATACCGGTTATGGCGGTGGGTCGATGAACCCTTTATCTAGCCGCTTGGGGGGAGTAGATGATAAGGTTACTAATTCAGAACTGCCGAAACATGGTTCTATCTACAATTTCGTCGCTTCATGCGAGGATCTACTAGGCTCTGCGAAATCACTTCAAGTTGTACCGGCAGAGACAGGCAGAAAGAGTGTGAATGTTCTACGTTCGTCTACGGTGGAGACAGTGCCTGACCAGCTACTTCGTGAGACCGAACAACAAGTGGAACAATCAGAACGATGTAAGCGCTCAAGCGACGGGCTTGTAACACCTAATGCTCTGTCTCACACTAGGCTCCATGCAGTGGCTATTGAAACTAGTAATGAAGAATTGCAGAAGCTAGTCAGTTCTCTCGATAGCCAATTGAGAGAGCTGGTGAATTTGCGTACCAAGGATGCCGAGTATTATGAGCGCCACATGGAAAAGGTCCAAAAGGAGCTCCTTGAGGCGAATGAGCGTGCAAAAAGTCGGGAAGACGAGATTCGGAGATTAAACACCGAAATTCGGGACTTACAGGAAAGACTAGTCGAGATACCAGAGTATCAAGCCGCAATCGAAGACTTAAGCGATCAGTTGAAAGGCGCTGAGGAGCAAGTGGCCAGGCTTGCGGCAGCAAAGCAGCTGGTTGATCATCAAGTGGAAGTCTTACAAGCTGAGCTCCAGGACGTTCACCGTTCCATGACAGCTTTAGAGCATCAGCATGAGGAAGCCCGTAATATCCGTGATGTGGGCGAGACACAAACACGTCTGATATCTGAACTACAGGAGCAGCTCGAGGATCTTCGTGCTACACTTGCAGCGGAGCGAACCTCTCATTCATTTTCGCTTCTTCATCTTGAGCGGCTTAGTCAACTTGTCGATGAGGAAGAGGAAGAAGGAACAGAAGCATCTACATCGACGTCGTCACTTACCGAACGAGCAGATGAACAGCATCGAGCCGTACTGTTCGCAGCGCGGAATCGCTTGCAGAAAGCTCGAAAAGATTTGGAAGAAAGGACCGATGAGCTTGCTGAGAACCAGCTGGCTTTGGATACGCTGAGATCAGAACATGAAGACTCTCAGGGGACGCAACAGGCTTTCGAGGAGCATGTGCAACGAGTGCGCGCTGAATTTGCAGAAGAGAATGCTGAACTTCGAAATGAACTGGCGAACGCACAATTATCGATTCAAAACTTAGCGAGTGCTCGTGAATTGCATGATCGATTGCGCAACGATTTAGAATTGCATATCGAAAAATTGGAGATCAGTCTGGTGGAGACGAAGGAGATACTAGAGTACGCACGCAAGGACTGCGAGAGAATGGAGGTCGAGCTGCGGCAGACGAAGACTGGACATCGAGAGGAATTGTCATCGCTTTGTCGGCAGCTCGCTGAATCAAAGGAGAAAGTATCGCAGCTATCTACGGATCTTGGGCACGTCAGGGAGCTTTTGCAACGCGAGACCGCAAACAAGATCCACGCGAACGATTGCGCCCAGACCATGCAGGTCGCACATCACGCAGAACTGGAAATCGCCCGTAGCGCGCTTCTTTATTCCAAGGATCGAGAGGCAGCGTTGATATTGGAACTGGAGAAAGCCAAGGATGATACCCAAAACATGCAGACCGCCCTAGAATCAGAGCTTTCCGGAGTACGGGGCGAGCTTGTTGAATTGAAAGATCGACTAGCAAATGTCCTCTTCCAACTGGATACTGCATGCACCTCCCGCGACGACGCACATGCATCTAAACTTCAAACCGAGCAGCAAGCGCAGCACGATTACCGGATTATTGCAGGCGAACTAAGTAGCTGCCGAGAACGGTGTGAACAAGCGGATGCTGAACTTCAGCGTTGCTATGACAGTTTGAGCGGCCTCCGCGATAGTTTGGAAAAGGAGTTGCAGCTAAGGGCGCAGGCGGAAGATAAGGTAGCTGCCTTCGGTCGTGCATATGACATACTGTCGAATAACTTTGAACCCCAGCTTCTCATGCTTTCTAAGCAGCTTTCTGACTCCAAAGAGTTGGCAATCCAACTGAAACATGTGACTGCTGACTTTGTGGCTCGCGAAGTAGCACTGGAGGAATCCAGGAACGTGATCGCTCAACAGCTCATCGACATCACGAACCTCTCCTCGCAGCTAGAGTTCCAAACTGAACAGCTTTTGTCGCTAAAGTCGGAGCTGGCAGGCAGTCAGAGTGAGCTGGTGACACTTCGCAACGAGACGTCCTCTGCACAGGAACGGTTGCAATTCAAGTATGAAGAACTGCAAGCACGTTCCGAGCATCATGTCAGATTGCTAGAAGCGGAGTTGCAAGCTGCAAAGGAAGAAGTCGCCAGTGCAGGCGCACACAACCGGGCCCTCACCGAGGAGCTGCAGCGAAAGCTGGAGCAGGTGCACACTGAACTTGAAACAGCCAGGCGAGAGGCAGCAAATGAGCAATCGCACTTCATCACTTCCATGACGGAGATGCGAAGACAATTGCAGGAGTTGCGGGACTCCCGAGATCAAACGGTAGATAGCTTTGCATCCGATGTTTCTGCTGCGTCCAGGAAGCTGACCAGCGCGTCAGATTACGATGTTCAAACTTGTTCGGCCGTCGATGCAGAGTTAAGCGAAGGTCGTCAACAACAACTGATAGAGTCACCCAATGGGAATTCTCTGTTAAACGAAAGGAATTTGCAGATAGAAACACTGAGCTGCGTGATCAATGAAAAAGAGAAAGTTTCTCAAGTGCTGCCATCACCTCATACCCTGGATCACTTTCCAGTTGAGCCTGCCTACGTAGTAGGCATTGAAAATGACCACAATGGGGGCCAAAGCGATGTAGCAGCTTTGAGACTTCAACTGCTGGAACTTCAGGACGAGATAAGCGCTCGAGATCAATTACTGGAAGCGCTTCGGTTGGAGGTGGCAAGGCAGGACGAGGTCAGCCACTTGGAAAGGTCTAAGTTCAAGGACAGCAATGGATGGTTGAGCCACCGTGCTGAAGAGCTACCCTCCCAAGATTCGGCAACGACCGAGTTATCAAATTATAGAGCGGCCAAAAACCGTGAGACGCATACAGGTACGCCGTCAAGGAGCGACATAGCGGAGACGCACCAGAACAGAAGGTCGCAACACCTAAGCCAGTCAAATGCTGGAAACGCCCAGTTAGGAGAGGGTATAAATCGTCCCTTCTTTGGGAGTTCAAGTTCTGTGAGCTCTGTTTCCTCAGATGGTCACACGGCTCCTCGGCGGTTGTCCGCTACGACCGGCGCACTCGGGTTTCTGCTTCCGCGTTGGTCGTCACGTCACATGAGCTTGACTCCGTCATCTTCTTATTCTATATCATCCATGACCACCAACCCCAATATCCTTGCGGAACCACAAAGGACCGATCAAACTCCTTTGAAATCGTTATGGGCATCGATTAAGTTGGCAGTTATACGTCGCCGTAGCGTTGACCATGACTCAGCAAACTGCGTCAACACGTAAATATAATTTTGGTGTAGTAATTAGTGTAGGCTTTCCACTGTAACTTAATTATACCTTGGCTCTTTTGGACAACAAGTCTCGCCCACTCTTACCCACTCTTAACTAGCGCATCTGTGTGTTCGTTGCCTCAGTACACGCCTGCTTAAACATCCTAATGTTCGTGAGCCGGACACTTCATGCACCTGCATCCGTATCGGCAATCTGTAGCAAACCTTCTCTCCCGGTCTGCATTGTGGCGAAAGAGCATGTCCCCTGGCAGCCCGTCGTTTTCATTTGGCTCCGCAAGGGGTAATTGTTAGAAACCGCGCAGAAGCTACATCTCGGTGTGTGATACCGGCCTGCGCGAGGTGCCTTGGGTCCTTTCCCAATGTTTGAGACTTCGGTCCCGCTCGTGCTTCCAGTGTTAGTTCAAGAGAAACAACGGCCGTCGGCAGGGGCAGGTCTGTCATACTGCAAAAAATATAAAGAGTCCATTTATTGAGACTGAGGTACAGTTGGTGACATCAAAGCGACCGACGTCGTAAAATTGTAAAACATCTACGATACAGATCTGTCGTATACTGTCATTCATCAGCAGCAGACGCTTGTAGAATCTTGAATGTCCAGCTCTACGATTGCAGCAATTCCGAACTCCGTCTTTTGGTGAAGGAAGTCGCTACCTTGTGCGAGAGTCTCTTTATTTGCTTCTTTCGCAACTCGCTTTGAATGTCCCGTAGTTTCCTTTTCCAATCTTTTGACGTTACTGCAAACACATCTTCACTGAAGTTTACCGAGCGGCGTCTTTCTTTGTGAGTCACCGGTGAAGCCAATAGTGTCGTTCGGCAGTGTATATGACCCAACGATACGCTACGACGATGCAGTTCGAAGTTCTCCGAGGAGCCCAGACAGTTCGCTGCTTCTTTAAGTGAAACGCTTCTTCGGCGCGGTGTCAGTTCTTCTATCGAATCCCGAGTCTTTCGCACGTATATGTCCTCCGCCACACGGGCTAGGGAATTGGCAGTGGTTCCAGAGCTAACATCCGAGAAATAGCTCGAACGAGACACGGTCTTTAAAGGGAGCGGCGGAGACGGGATAAGTGAAGTGGCGTACTTCGATACCGGTGGTTCAAAAGGATTGACGATGGGTGTTCGTACATCTCGTAATGGAAAGAGGCGGCTATCAGCAAGCACAGTTGCATCTCCGTAGAAAGTCTTTCTGCTGGCGTTCCCCATACTCTCCACACTACCGTGCGACTCCTCGCGCATCTTAAGTAAATTGTAACAAAGCGTAGAGGCACTAACTCATTGTTTTCGACTTTCTGAAGACGGCTTCTCGAGTATGCTGCGCTCAATCCATCCAGCGGCCCTGAACTGCAAAACACAAAGCACCCCTTGTGCCAGTACCTCTTCTGTATCCAATTTTGCGGCTGTATCCCGAGTGCCATCAAGCAGAATGCAACCCAAACCTATTGAGCACAGTCAATGAGGCTTTTTTTATAGGTGATCAACTTTACTACTACGGATTAGGTTGTGCGGAGATGACCTGTTCGCCTTTCTATAATTAACGTGAAGCGCGCGCCGGACGCTGCTTACCCATCTCCGACGCATTAGCTAAGCAACCGTGGCGGGAGAAAATAAATGCCGGGCGCGGAGTGAGAAAACTCACGCCTTCGCGCAGGCATTTTCCCACTACATTCCGACCAGCGATTTGATCTCCGTCCGTAGGTCCAGGCAGCGACAGCAACGATTCGGGTATCAACGCCAACCAGTACATATTTATTGTGTCCCGCCGCTTGTCTCGATGGCCGCAATCACAACGATGACAGCTGGAACAGATGAAAAGCCACTTAGCCGCGTACGCCTCTCGATGCTTCCGGCCTACTATTATAGTTGTCACCGGACGCTACAGTTTTCTGACTGCAATTACAGACATTTGGATAATGTGGCAGTGTTGAAGTTCTGTTCCGACGCCCAGCAGCTATTCTATCATGCTTGTCTGGGTGGGGTTGGTTCCCTACAGGAATTGTCATGGTGGTGTGCTCAGCAACGCAATGAAAGCGACGCGGACTTGGAAATGGATGACCTGGACATTTTCAATGGAGATGCCGCTATTCAGTACGTTGGTAAGCACTTTGCACTGTGTCAAACCTTCCACCTGATTCCTGTACTAATCAGAACGCCTGTGGACTAGCTGAGGGCCACCGGTACGATCGAGTAACCATTGACGTCGGGCTTGTGGGATATAGCAACAGATCTATTCGGGTTGCTTTTCGGTTAAGCGCGGAGCGCCCGATCTTACCACGGACTTCAGCACCTAATGGAGCCACTCTGCCAACCCGACGTATTGTCCTCGCTCTGGCCGAAATTGGTTGCGTCGTAGTCAACCGTGGCCGACCAGTTGTGAGGATGCCGAGCAGAATGAGGGCAGCGTTCGAGTCCGTGTTACAAGATCAGCGGCAGATGCAAGCTGCCATCCAGAACTCCGAGATTGCAAGCAAGGCGATGCTGTAAGTGGACACTTTC
This sequence comes from Gaertneriomyces semiglobifer, assembly GCA_025558075.1. Lineage (NCBI taxonomy): Eukaryota > Fungi > Chytridiomycota > Chytridiomycetes > Spizellomycetales > Spizellomycetaceae > Gaertneriomyces > Gaertneriomyces semiglobifer. The sequence continues at coordinate 394,891 of JAHLKF010000017.1, read as the reverse complement.
ATATCGGATAAACGTTGAGCATAGGATCATAGATTGACTAGATTGACTATTATTATCAATTCGCACCTAGCAGCGAATAGTTGTATGCAACCCAGCTATTTAGATGCATGTATTTGGCATGACAAAGTACATAGACTTGTTTCGTCGCGTTTGGGGATGCCTCTTCTTTGCCTCATTCAACCTGTAGCATGCACAGTTGGATCTGGCTCTCCCGGGGTATCCTTCTCACTCGGATCTCCTCGACCTCCGCCCCTAGAGAACTGATCGCGATACGCCTCTTCTTCTGTCCGGTACTTTTGGGTTGTACCCCAATGCTTTTCGGCGGTAGTGTTCTCATGAGCTTGCCTCACGGCATCTGAATCAGGCGATTTGCTCTTTGTTGCGCCAGATTCTGCGGTAGCGCGTTCCTGGCCGCCGGCGTTTGGAGAAATCTCGTTCTCTTTTGCAGTTTCAATATACTCGCGATGGGAGGTGGACCGGTTTGACATGGCGCGCAGGGGGAGGGCGGAAACACTGCACTTGCTGTTGATGTTGAAGAGTGAATTCGCTATCCGGTTCCGATTCAGTAAGCGGATCTGAAAACGCATTTAAAGGAGCGTGGTGGTTGCTGTTCTGTTCAAGAGTCAATGCAGACGACTATCTACTTTCAAATGTAACTGCTTTTGCTTTGCTTTGCTTTGCTTTGCTCTGCTCTGCTCTGCTTGCTTCCTGTTGAGAGAACGCCAGGACCGAGGACCGGTTTTAAATAACTGGGAAAAAGCACAGCATCATCTTGTCGGGGTGACGTAATCGAGTCTACGCGCGCGTCATTCGGCGCTGCGAGCTCAACAAATAAGCCTCTGCTTGCTCTCCAAGCGTTCCAGGTGCAAAATGTGTGTATTTCTTCATCATAATGAGCAGGGAAACATGTAAGGATATATATAATGCTGGTCATACAAATCGAAAAAAAGGGGCACTGATTGCATGAATGTTCAGTCCATGCGAGGATCAAAGATGATCCATGCCATTGCCACCAGCATTGCATGAAAGCCTTTATTCACATCAAACGCGGCTCTTGCATCGTGCAAGGAAAACGGCTACGCTCATCTGCGACATTACTGCTGCTGTGTTTGCGACCTTCCAAGACGTTTGGGGCGGCCGGAATGGGCGAAGCTCTATTGCCACTGTGGCCTAACGCCTTTTGATGACGACGCAGATCGGCGCGACGAAAGTCTGGGGAAACAGTGCGAATCAGCAACGCATCATAATGGATTAGCTGCGGTCGGCTGTTTGCTTACATGCACGAGGACAGGTACCGCAATTAAAAGTGCGGGCACGGATTGCTGAATGAACTTGATGATGCTGCTCAAGCAAAAGTAAAGAACGAAACGGCGTGAGCAATTCGGAACTGCAACACGTAAAGAGAAATTGGTTGTGGACAATGAACGTACTTCACGCAAATTGTACGCTCTGGTAAACGTTTTACCGCAGATTTCACACGGATGTTGAGGTTTCTTCACGCTCTCGCCGCCGGCAACATCTTCACCGCTGCCATTCATGCCCAGTGGCGGCGCATCGCAATGGTTGATTCCGGTGTCAACTCCAAAGGAGGTGGAGGTGGTGTTTCCAATTTCGGCCAACTTTACTTTGATGTTTCGCAAAGGTGGGGTAGTGGTGGTCGAGTCGGACGTCCTTGGGTACGGAAATGCCCGAGCATCAGAAGGACCGTCGATGAGCGGCGAGGCAATGGGGGTATTGGCCGGAGTCATCATGGGTTGGTTGAAGGGTATACTTTTCATGTTTGCATTCCCGCAGGGACTTTGGGTATCAAAGTCGGTCGAGATGCTGCTGACGGTACTGGTGGTGCTCGGCCGCCGTGCACTTGAGACATCATACGCGACACATGGTAGCGGGACTTGATGATACAAGTTTAGGTTTTCAGCGGGTATCACATTGACTGCGGACGGATATGTCCGGTTGTTCATTACCCCGGGAGGGTAAAAAGGATTATCATGGTGGAGCATGGACTGGTCGAGATAGGCTTGTCCCGCATGGGCATGATCTTGAAAAACATACGGAGGCATCACCAGCTCGACGTAGCCATCGCTCAAGGCTTCTTGAAAAGATGTGGTAATGCGGGGCGGACGATGGTCAACCGACATGCGGCGTCGGCTAGGTGATCGGGTTTCTAGCTGATGCGTTGAGGAAGCGCAGCAAAGCAAGGGACATTTGGAAGTTGGATCCGTCGGTGTTGGGTGATAGGAGGTGGTGACCGGGACGTGGTAAACCCTGTTGGTGTTGGCGGTAACGGATGGCAGGGAGACGCCGACTTGTTCATGATAGGTAGGTAGATCTAGATGTAGTGGCCTGTCAGGCGGCGTGCGAGCCCTACCGGCTACAGAAAAAAAGGACTGCACGGGTTGAAAATGCGACTGGTCGGGGCCGCTCGTAGGATGTAGACTGTGGCCATCCACCAGTAATCCAGGCATAGTACCCTCGGCCGGAGGACTTGGAAGTGCCGCTTCAGTTGAGAGATTGGCGCCAGTGGAGTTGATGTGATTGAAGCAGAATTCACGAGAACTGATCATCCTTGATGCTGCTGCGGCTGCGGATGGAGACGACGAGCGAAGGCGCACCCAGGCAGACGTAAGATGATGTGCAACAGGTGCACTTTCAAGCTATAGTTTTTAATAAATCAATTTCAAACGACTAACTCTTGGAACCAAGTAGTATTGCTCTACCTGATTGGAAAACGTGTGCTTTTAGCCGAGGATAAGTCGACTTTCAAAGTGGAATTCTTAGCTAAAGGGAGGAACTGGCCGACATGAAGCCTGCGAGGACGGAATTCGGAGCGAGGAATGTCAGCAAGTTCGGCATACCTTATTTCAAGAATTTGACGGAGGCTTTGTTGAACAGTTGAAATGCCATTTACAAGAGCAGAGGTGGGAGGACAGGCGGCGTACAAGGTCGCGCTATGGCCAGCCTCACTGGCGGGTAATGAAATGGCGTGTGTGTGTGTGTGTGTGTGTGTGTGTGTGTCCCTGAAGAGGGACAGATTGATGAGAGGCAACCTGGCATGGTTTGTTGACAGCAGGCATTTTTCAAAGGGGAGGTTCTTTAAGGCGCGGTATTACTTTGACGTTCTCATCAGGCCTCCCCTCCCAGCCCCTTCCTTACCTCCTGACCGAGAAACGGAGAGTGACAGCACGTTTTCCTTGTTTTCCCCATCTAGGACAATTCGTCCATCATCTTTGCGTTGAGAGAGTTTGTTTGAGCGACCGTCACGGCCAGACATGTTTTTATTATAACGAAAAGGAGGATGGATATCTATTGTGGCTCCGAGGTGTCTGGCAATTCGGGCGACGGTGCGACAACGCGCAAAAGCTTATCGCCGGAATTATATCGGGCATCTACCGGAGCCCCAGTGTTAAAAGATATGCTTTTTTTTTTTATTCTCCTTTTTTAATTATCGCATGGGCGAAGCATATCCATCGGACATGACTGGGGGTGTCGATTATCCCACATGGATCGACGTACATATAACTCTGGACGTCTGTATTCATGTAGACTGAAAGATGGACAAAGACTTGTTGGTTGGTTCTGCACAAAGTAAATTTAAACTCTATGTATGATACCATTATACCAGGCCCTGGATCTGGACATGGATAATAAGGCGACAGGTGGAACGACGTGGCTCCGGGACGCCGCCCTTTGCGACAGAGCCATGTGCTAATCAACATACGAACACAATATACAACCATGATCACGATATATTACAGACTGACTGCCCAATAATACCCACCATAATATGAGTAAGACAGTAATAAATTGTGAGTTGCCCAACCCCAACACCAATTGCCCATCGTTGTTGCAATTGCCGACTGTTCAATTCAAATTCCGGTGCCAATGGATATCGAGATCGATCCATGTCGTACGAATTCGAACACAATTACAAGCACAACGGGCACAATTACTGACATGGGTCGATTATTAAGGAATTGTAATATGTGTCTCTTTTGCCCCTCGCACACACACACATGCACATGCAGATGGCAGATATGCTCTCAATTGAATTTGAAAGGGGAGATACTCGCGAGAGAGACCGTCAGGCACTGACAGGCAGTTGATGAAATTCCGGTAGTGTCACGTGCAGCTAACACGTGACACGATCATCTCACTTGGATGACTTGTAAGTGACCTAATGAGTGAACCCTAACCCCTGCGTGTGCCCGTCGCCCACACGCGACCCGCCTCGTCCTTCAAACAGCAACTCGGTTCTCCTCGCATCTTTCACACACAGCAAGCAAGCAAGCAGCAGCAGCAGCAAGTCGCCTGGCACCCAATCCTCGCCCATCAGAAGTCCATTCATCCTATTCCTGCATCCCCACAGGCAGCTGCTGCCGGCTGTTTGCTCTTCTGATGCTGTCGCCTGGATAGGTGGTGGGAACTCTCCCCGTGTATCTTCGTACATTGGTACATGATTGGCGCTTCGCTTGGCCTTCAGTAGTGCTCCACTGCAGCCACAACAACGCTCTCTCATTGGGAACCCGGATTTGAATCGCTTTTTATTTACCCCGAATACCACATGGAAGAGTTGAGAATGAGTAAGCTCCAACCTCAAGCTCAAGGCACACCTAGCGCGACCCGAACATCCTCGCCGCACCCTATGCCGTCGACTGGAAATATCCAACCCGATGCCGGCCCCTCCAAAGATCTCCCATCTCTAACTGGTGTAGAGTTGGTCGACTTTAAGCCACCGCCGCGGTATTCTTCTCTAGAGCGAACGACCGCTCCACCGTCAAGATCAACGAAAGGAGAGAGGAAGCCGTCACCACTGAACCCCCTCGCTGCACATCCACCGATACAACAGCATCCATCAACGTCTCATCCTACGTTGCCCAGGTAGTGTTCGTCACCCTTTATTGCTGTGAAACCGTCATGCTGACTACCGCTCGACGCAGTCCACATAAGCACTCGGAACCGTCGGTCCCATTCCCGCCTCTGAGCAAAGCCACCGCGACGCCCACTACGGCTTCTCAACCGTTGTTTCTCGTGGATGAGCCACCCACCTCGTCCAAAACCAGCAGTAGGTAGCTCTACCAGTGCGTCGTGCGTTTTTTCCCCCCCGTGTTCGCGAAATTCCTTAGCCTTTGTATGCAAATCCTTTTAGGGTCCAAAAGCAAACGGCGCACCTTAACCAATATTACTGCTAGTCTTAGAAAGCTTACCCGAACGTTCTCTGATGATGGATCTTCGGAAAGCGGCGTTTCCAATACTCCACCCTCGCCGGTTTACCATGCACAACCAACGCATGGTGCAGACCGTCGACGTGCTAGCCGAAGCTCCAACACATCTCATCCGAGTGATTCCGAAAGCGTGTCTTCTCATACTTCCTCTTCCTTCCAAGGCATCGGAGTGGCATCATCTCCAATATGCATACCTTCGGTCGCTAAGCGTTCGTAAGTGTCTTCTATTTTTACCAATGCCTCATGGTGGCCGGTTCATTTGCTCAGTTTCAAATTGGGTAATCATACTTTACTCTAGATCACTGGTCGACCAGCCGACTTGGGCTAGCCTTCCCGCCATAGCCCCAGGCAGCCCGACCATGAACCCCTCCCATTTTGCCAATGTGGGGCAATCGCAAAATCGACCCTCCATGAATAATGGTCTTCACATCTCAGACAGTGCAAGAGATATACTGATGAACTCGTCTGTTGGGGGCTTTGCGGGGTTATTTCCTGTCGAAGATGACGGGGGCTTTGAAGAGGTTCGTGCTGGCAGCGGTTAATTTGGTGCTTATATTGGCCTCTCATTCGATTTCGCGGGCTTCTAGGGCGAATGGGATGACCCGACTACACTGGTACCGAAGCAACTGCTTTTGACGACAACTTCGTTGCCTGACCTACCAATATGGTCGCCGAACCCTACTCCTTTGGCGAAACTTCATACGATTGGAAGTAACAGTAAACTGCCTGCACAGAGTACGTGCGATGATACCATGACACCTGACGGTTTGGCCGTTGCCTCGTCAGAGGGCACTAGGCGAAGGCGCGGTCAAAGCGTCAATGTGGAACTGTCATCGCCCCCATTTGGCTACAACTCCCCTGGCCGACGGCAGGTTCCGTCATCGCTGCCACATTCGTCTCACATAGGTGCTGTGCCGCTTTTTAAAAATCGCAGAGCGCGTGCAAATTCTGGTGCGGAATACCACTCCTCTCCTGACCGTTCGTTGGGAACGGAACGGTCGGGCCTTTTGTCGTTTAGCATGGTAGATGTGGACGCTCTTCACCGAACGCTAGACCTTTCAAGACAGGCGAAAACGCACTATTGGAATCCTCCGAAACCCGTAGACTATTGGCCTTCCTGGGAGGACGATTTACTTTCGGATCAGACGCCTACCTCACCACGAAAAGGCTCCCGAGGATCTATGCTAACATCGTCGCCACCAGCGTTACCTATCAACTTTGAGTTTCGAGCGCCTAGTCCGATGTTTCTAGGGGAAGAATCAGACAACGAAGTTGAGGATGATGCTGTGTCCATCGCGAGCGCTTCCACGAATACGTCGAGACGATCGCGGGCTGACAGCATTTTTGGTACGGGCATGTTCCGTAATAAACGGATGAGTAGATCTGGAGCCCCACCTTTCCATACATCGTCGACTGCGGCACAGTCGGTTCAAGGGATGAATGTGAGCAGCGTAGCTGGACATCCGCGCTCTCCACAGCGCTCTTCACCAGCGGGAACCGCTATGACGAGATCATTAAGCGATGGAGATCTGTCAGAGTACCTCAAGGGATACAGTCAGATGAAAAACTCCTTGAGAATAGCAAAGGCCAAATGTAATGCCCAGGTACAGCGGATCATTACAGAGCTTCACGCCTACGTAGAGGAGAATCTGGAATACCATCCTGAGAACATCCCACCCCGGTATTTGTTAGATCACGAAAAGAGACGAACCTCGAGTTCGATGAGTGCTCTTCCGCAATCCCCGTTGTTATCACGTCAAGCTACTTCAGATGCGGATTTTTTCACAAGTAAAACCAGCGAGCACAACCCACGATGTTCGGCGTCGGCACCTGACTCCCCAATGCTACCGCGTCGATTGGATTCCATTAATTCATGGGCTTCCGACTTGTCCATCGCGGCTGACGAAGATGCTCAAGAACCACCTCTACTGAAGGCCGTTAATGAGCTGATTGCGATTGCACAGCAAATTCTGGAAATGGATCTCGCCGAGCTGATGGCTCCAGATGTTTGCCGAAACCTTATCGAACGGTTGATTGGCCTGCAAGACACGTGGAATAGGAACCCGGACTGGGGATGTCGTCGATATGTTGTTCACCTTTTGATAACTTTTGCAGATGTGGCCAGATTGGTCGAAATATTGCACGAGGATGCAAGGATGTGGAGGGTTGTATCTGGGTATCATCTTCAGAAATCACGCCCGCCGGCAAGTGCCGATGCGAGAAGTATCAGACCGTCGTTGCTACGACGGGACAGCGCTTCATCTGGCATTGGGGTGGAAAGTAGTACGGGGGAAGATGAGGATGGTTACCAAAGCTACACGGATAGTGGTGCTGAAGGTGCTGATACCTATTCATTGTCCAGGAGAGGAAGCAGGAATCGCCCTATGCGGCCAATGTCTATTCAACTTCCAGCTCCAGTCCAAATGCAACCGCCCCTGCCCTTAATTACGAGGCCGACACTCGCTGTGAACACAAGTGCAGGCGAGCTTCAGGCAGCCGCCGGCGAAGCACAAAGTGTTAATGCGATGTTTGAGTTCAGTCTTGAAGGACGATTACTGTACGTTAGCCCTGTTGTGAAGCTGATTTTCGGATACGATGCCGAAGAGTTGATGGCACATCCTGATCAGCTGCCATTTTTGCCTTCTGATTCGAATGATGCGAATGTTTTTGTTTCGGCCACGGAGCTGTTGTTACAAGATGATAAATCCACAGTTGAGATTATGTATAAAGCAAGGCGGAAGGACGGGCGGTGGATGGAAATGGAAGGTAAAGGCATGTTGAACTTTGACCGCACCACGGGCCAGAAACGCAGTACGATTTGGGTTACTCGTCCAATTGAGCTTATGGGAGATGAGTGGAACGATGTGATTAGCGCCAGCAGTGAAGAAAATGTTCCAAGCAGCGAGAACGATGAGGAACTCCGTCCGTCACCTCTTGAACGGCAACAATGGTCCCCACCACGGTCTACCCCATCCCCCACCGTTATGATAGAGCCTCCCACCCCTCAAAGTTCTCAACCGTCACTGGGTTCATTTGAAGTTGTGCGATGCAATATTTGTGAAAGGTCCGTTCCTGTGGTGCTCTTTGAGGAACACACAGCGGTATGCAGCGAAGCACACCGCTTAGAGATGGATTTGAGGCTTGTCAATGAAGAGCTGAAAGAGGCAAAGGTTCAGTGCACGGAGCACACCGAGCTTTTGCATGATGACATTGCAAATATAACGGCGGGCGAGCATCACGACTTGCGTTGTCATGAGTATCTGGAACATCTTCGCTCTATTCTGGCGGGCGTACTTAAAGTGGTCGATGAAGCCATGGATCTACCGATTCCCGATGGTTTGGAACCTGACCTTGACGTATCTGCCTCTGATCCTTCATTGATGGGTCACAGCCGATATCCCAGTACAGGGGCGCGTGTATCACGTCTGGCCAAGTGGAAGGCACCTGATGAATCAGAGTACTATCCGCCGGAGATCAAGGGATTACCTTCCAAAGTGCTGGAACATATTGATGGCGGCAACGGCCCGACGGATGACGCTGCCGTATTCCGGTTGGGGTTGGACGTGTTCCATCTTGGCAAAGAAATAGAAGCCATGCTGGCCATGAAATGTTCGCTCATGGAAAAAATGAAGTCAGCAGTCGCCAAGTTACGCGAACTATGGGCACGGGAAAACGTTGTAATCCACGAGATAGAAAGGCGACTTTCGGAATCCCCGGTTAAGGGTAGCCATGACGATATTCGTGCACTAGATCGACTGAAAACGTTGAATTTGGAAGTAGGTCGGATGCTGAGCTCCGGCGAAAGCAATGAGAGTGTCGAATATACGCCCCGTGAGGATGACAAGAACTTGAAGGCGAGCTTGGTGCGAAAGAAGCGGAAGAAGGAGAAAAGGCGAAAAGTGCCGGATACGGGTACCACTCAACTGAAACTGGATACTGCCGGGAACAGTGGATCACCGGAGAAAAAGCCGTTCTCATTGACTGCCGTACAGAGAAACGATTCATTGCAAGTAGAAATGATTGGATCTCCGCGACTTGACTCTCGAGGTTTCTTTGGCAGCAGCATCATCAGTAGCGGTAGCTATCTTGGCTCAGCCATGCCAGGACCGATCGCTCCAGGTGGACCAACCAGTCCTTTGCAACGTTCCGCTCCTAGCATCAAAGACTTTGACATTATCAAGCCAATCTCAAAAGGCGCATATGGCTCAGTATATTTGGCTAAGAAACGCTCCACTGGCGATTACTTTGCCATCAAGATGCTGAAAAAGGCCGACATGGTTGCTAAGAACCAAGTCATGAACATCAAGGCCGAAAGGATGATTCTCATGCAACTTGATTCCCCTCACGTGGTTAAGTTACTGTATAGTTTTCAAAGTCGCGACAATCTCTACCTCGTCATGGAATATCTCAACGGCGGTGACTGTGCTGCGTTGCTGAAGAGCTTCGGTACTTTGGAAGAAGATTGGGCTCGTCAGTACATTGCGGAGATAGTTCTAGGACTGGAGTCATTGCATAACAAAGGGATTGTTCACAGGTATGGTGATGCAAGCTGCATGTCTTATCGACGTACCAGCTAAGTGTAAACTTCGACCCATTTAGGGACCTAAAACCAGACAATCTCTTAATCAATGAGAAAGGTCATGTCAAACTCACTGACTTCGGCCTTTCACGCGTGGGCTTTTTGGGGAGAAGAGCAAGAGATACATTCGTCGAAAGCAGCCCTTCAGCACTTCCCAGCAGCCCTGTCATGAGTGCTGTAGGGAGCGGTGGTGGTGGTGCCATACCCACCTCGGCCGCCACCACGGCGTCACCGTCGTTTAATCCTGGCTCGCCGTTTACGACGAAGTTTAGTGAACACGTCCTTAACCTTGGTCGCCGTAGTCGGCGCAGTAGTGTCGCCAGCAATTTGAGTACTGGCAGTGAAGTCCACGATTACCAAAGCGGTTCCAATGTGCCGGACAGTCAGAGGTTTGTTGGAACTCCTGACTATCTTGCCCCGGAAAGCATATTAGGCCTGGGCCAGGGCAGCAGCGTAGATTGGTGGGCGCTTGGCGTGATCCTTTACGAGTTTCTTCACGGAGTGCCGCCTTTCCATGCCGAGACCCCGTCGCAGGTTTTTGAGAACATCTTAACCGGACGCATTGAATGGGATGAAAGTGTGGATGTATCACCCGAAGCACGCGATTTGATGGAGCGATTAATGACGCGGGATATTGAATCCCGACTGGGCACGCATGGTGCCGATGAGGTCAAAGCCCATCCGTTCTTTAAGACCATCAATTGGGACGACGTTTTCAACTTGGAGGCCGCGTTTGTACCTAAAGTCAGTTCTAAGGATGATACGTCGTACTTCGACGACCGTGGTGCACGGGAAATCCTTGCTGAAACTGAACCGATTCCGGAGAGCATTTCGGGCAGTACATTCGCATTGGATGCTGAAGAAGATTTCGGTGATTTTGTTTTCAAAAACCTTCCGATTCTGGAAAAGGCAAATCATGATATGGTGCAAAAACTCCGTTCCGAGTCTGCTAAGGACGTTGGCCGCGCCAGACACCGCTCACTACCCGCTGGGGTCACCGACATCGCTGCTTTAAAAGCCTTGAGTGGACCACCCACTTCGACCGTTATGACCGCGGAACCGCCGGCATTCCCCTCACCACCGCTGACAGCATCTCCTATGACGACGGCGGCAGGCGACACACCTTGGACAGTCAAGGCACGGTTGATATCGGGAGAACAAGCCTCCCGCCGAAGCTCCCTACCCAGCCGCTTTCGAAAGAGCAGTTTCGGCTCCAATCCCGGTTCAAGCCCAAGTAGAAGTGGCGCTTCGTCGCAGAGTACGATGTCTGAACCTAAGCCTGTGGATGTCCTTGTCGCCGACGACAATCCAGTCAGTTTGCGGATTATGGAGAGGATGCTCGGCAAAGTAGGATGCAGGTGCGTTGTCGTTCGGAATGGCGCTGAAGCCGTCCGATGCGCACTGGGAGAAGTCAAGTTTGATGTTATCTTCATGGATATCCGTATGCCTATTGGTATGTATTAAAGGCTTATATCTTGATTTGGTGTCAAAGAGGGCACTAAGCCTTTATTACTCGGTTTCTGACAGTTGACGGAGAAACCGCTGCCCGGATGATTAAATCCACTAATAACGTCAATCAAACAACTCCCATTGTTGCTGTCACCGCCTACGAGCAGACGTTTGAACTCAACCGTCAGTTTGATGATACCATCAGCAAACCTGTTACCCGCGACATGTTGACCCGTATTCTTAATGCTGTGCAGGGTAGTGGTGGTGTCGCGGGTCCAGCCATACCGGTGCAACCTGGAATTCGCAAACGAAGTGGCAGCATGGTTATACCGTGAGAATGCGTATTCGTTCTGCTTCTTTCGCCTCATATCAAGCGGGCCGAAAATTCTCGGCCTCCCTGCATTTCAGTGCTGTTTCACTCAACCTTCCGACTAGACCCTTCCCACATAGGCATTACGTGGGTGGGGCGTTTTGTACATTGTACTTTAATCTTGATTAGAGTTTTAATATTGAGAGGGCTCATCTAATAAATTTCCCAGCTGGGTGCGAGCGCGTTAAAGATCCAACAGAGGTCAGAACTAGCGGTTGCCCTCTTCACTTGCGAATAATCAAGAGCCCCATCTGCTATCATGTCCTCTTCGTCCATCCGGGCTAAGATCCCGAAGACCCACTCAGCGCGGCCAAAGAAAGTCGACTCTGCATATCGTCGGATCTTCATCCTTGTTACCCTCGCCCTGGCTTTCATCCTTGCCCTTTATGTAGTGGTGCCCAAGTCACACTCGCAGCGCCCGCCCAAGAGAGAATCGGCAATAGTCAACAATGATTCTCCCATCTCGGATTACAGCCAGTTTTGGGACAAAGAAGTGCTAACCCCCGGTGATGGAACTACTTATCCTAAAAAGGTGGAGTTGCCGCATCCATTGCCGTCTGAGTGTCCGGTCACAACCTGAGCCAACCATCTTGTACCGTTTCGTTCATACAGGGCGACACCGTCACTATTCACTGTAAGTACGACGCCGGAGCTGCCTAGCGTTTCCTAAGAACTGTGTACTTTACTAACCATGCGAACTCATCAGATACCGGTCTTGTAAGTTTCTGAATTGTTCGCTGGAAGTCACCGTTTTCGGTCAAATACTTTCAATCCTTGCATATGCTTATTTGCCACTTTCCTATGCAGCTGGACGATGGTACAGAGTTTGACAGGTACAGTCCTTTGCGGACAGCTGATGAAAGCGGTCAGGAATCGCATAGCTTATTTTAATCCATTCATACCAGTTCCGTAAAACGCGGTGAACCTTTCAAGACTGCCATTGGTGTTGGAAGAGTCATCCCAGGCTGGGATGAATCCGTGCCGATGATGTCTCTCGGTGAGAAGGCCAAACTCACGATCGCACATCAAGCTGCATACGGCGAACAAGGAGTCGGTCCAATCCCACCCAAAGCCACTCTTAATTTCATAGTAAGTTGTTTATGTTCAGCTCGTTCTGATGTTGTAGCCGGTCGCGCTTGTACCGTGAAACTCACGTTTTGTCCGTCATTCTTTCTCACGTTCAGGTAGAGCTTCTGGGAATCAACGAAAATGTATTGGATATCCCAAATCCTGCAGCTTAGATAAGCCTATTATCCCCCTGAATACATACATAGCGGGTTACTACAAATACACGACCGTCAGCCTCTGAAGTCATGCGTCAATGGGAATATCTTCGCAACGGTGTCCAAATATTGTACAAGAACAGTGCACGAAAAGCTGCGAGTCTCATTGAAAAAGGCCAGGCTGATGGTCGAATGTGAGTCGCGCCTGTTTAGGCGGCACACTTTCGGAGTCATCTTCCAGATGCAGCAAGGTGTACACGTGCCGTTGCACGATTGTACGCCACTCTTGTTGCCAGCGATCGCAATAGCTCGCGGGGATGGGACGTCTCCAGAAAAGTCCACCAGACCCACATCGGCAATATCGGCCGAGTGAAAGGGTGTCACGAGCGATCGCAGATGTGAAATCCTCGGCGTTACGCTCAGCTTATACCAGTGTCTACCACGGTGGTCTATCCCACACAGACACAGTAAGACGTTCACCTCTCCTGCTTCAACAACGAGAGAATGGCGCGCTTGAGATCGGTGCCGGACCGCACGGGCTTCTCAATGACCTCGTTCACACCGATGGAACGATACAGTTCCACTTCATGTGGAAGTGCATTGGATGTAACAGCGATGATGGGTACATTGACGTTCTGAGGAAGTATCGAGATTTGTCGAGCTTGTGTGCGGCGTGTGCTACCTGGTGTTGCACTGTCGGAGTCTCCAGAGTCTTCAGAAGAAGACGAGCTCGGGCGGCAATTCGTGTAGTCCATCTCTTCAGAATGCAATACTTTTGCCACCTTTTCCGCCGCTTCTAGGCCATAGTATGGAAGATCCGCCGGAGTAGACATGTTTCGTATGCACATGCAAGTGGTGCAACCATCCAGAACGGGCATGACTAAGTAGAGGAGGCGGCCTTGGTTAGAGGTAGGCTTAGGTAGATTGGCAAGAACAAGAACGATGATTACCTATATCTAACAGTATGAGGTCAAAGGTGCGACAAGCTAGTGCATGCAGCAGCTCCAAGCCATTCGCAAAGAAGTTGACTGCTGGCACCACATAACCAAGGTGCTTTTGGACGAGTTTCTGTAAAGAAGCGATTGCGCAAGTTAGTACGGCATGATTCCGGAGACTCAGGACATGGTTGATGACTCACCGCAAGTATCCTGATATTGATCGGGTTATCGTCCACAATGGCGATGCAAGGCTCCCAAGGCTCTCCGTCTTGATCGCGTCGCGGTGATAGAGATTCGCTGGCAGCGGGAAGGACACGTTCCACAACTTGAGGAAGGTCAATGCGGAATGGACGCGGAGACAGCCTTTTTGATGGTGCAGGCGACGCCACGGGTGAAGTCAACGAAGAAGACGATGACGACGAGAAGATGTTTGCACAGGGCTCTCTTGTTTTTTTCTTGCAAACTCTTTTCGGATTCGCGGGCAAGCTCGCGGACGCATCGGGGTCAGCAGCAGGCTTCTTACTAGTGTGGTCGATGTTTCCAGCATAGGTGAGCGCGGCACCACTTCGATTCTTCTTTTTGATCCTCAATGATGTGGTGCGGAATTCGTCCGGGTACATGGTAGCTTGTACATACATTACTAGTAGTAGTGCTGGAAGGGAGATAGAGGCGCGCAACGGTGCTGCTGAGCACTGTTCTAAACGATGATGCTGGGATGGGAGCAGGTTCAAAAAACAAGTAGGATGGACCCCAAAAAGCGAGACGCCCAATTGTGTATGTGGTCTCTTTCCCAAGCGGTTTCTATTCTAAATCCAGGCTTTTATTGCTGTGGACTGTCCAGCAGCAACAGGAGCAGGTGCAGCAGCAGAGAGTAGTAGTATGCCGCCGGCACCCAATGGATGTTGATGTATGCACTCCGAGATTAGCGGAACAAGCAAAAGATGCGAGAGGTGGATGGCGAACATGCGTTCAAGCGACAGCCCGTTCCGTTGTTCGATCCATGGATCTGCCCCTTCGAAAAACGAAGCCACAGTAATATAATGCACGGTTTCCCTTTTGCAAACAAGGAAGCCAGTCGCCCGTCCGTCCGATACGGTTTCCTTTGAACACTCTGTATATATATGATAGTGTTAATTAACGCAGTTGAAGCACCTCTTTGTTGTCCTGAGGTGTGTTCTCTGTCTCGTTAATCAAAAGAGAATCAAGGTGTGGGAGGCCCCCCAAATAAAAAAAAGGACGTTTCCGTTTGCTATAGTGGGAGTTAACAAAAGGAAAAGTAAGTGTGGCTTCCTTCAGGACGGCGGCGCAAATTGTGGGTTGGGGGGCCGTGGGAAGGTTGGGATGGACTGGGCTGGTCGGGGCGGAGCGGAGAACAAAGTGCAACAGCGCGGCCTTGTTTACGGCTGAACATGAACATATGAACAACAGCCTGGTGCTGGTTCGGAATTGGGGTATGTGAGTGTGAGTGTGTGTGTTGCAGGAGTCAGTCAGTCATTCCATCCATGTCCAGAGTCCATGCCATGGCCCAATGCCGCTGTTGTTTGTGACTTGACCTGAAATTTGAACGGAGGCAGGGTCTCTTTCTTTGCTGTGCGATCTGGACCCGCCGAAGCGTGACCCAAGGGGTCGGGACGGGTGAGAATAAACTTGTATTCGGTCGATGGACCCGGTCTAGAACTTAGGGGTATGCCCCCTGCCACACTCACATGTGCACAATCCTTCGGTCCGTGATACACTCACAAGAGCCAGTCGGCTAACCGACCCGCGCACCAGCGGTTGCGGATCGCCGAGGCTTAGCTTATTTACGATATTATACGCAACGAGGTGGGGCAATCATCACACCCCAAAACGAACAGAAGCACAGTCTTTTTCTCAGGTCATTCATGTTCCGTTTTGTTTCATTTATTTATCGATGATAAGCCTTATCTTCAGGAAAACAACAAGCTTGTTTAACGAGCTCCGCCTCTCTCTGACAGGCCCCGTTGAATGCCCTCAACCTCGTATGTATTTCGCCCGCGCCTTTCTCCTTTGCTCGAGCTGAGCACATATTCGGAATCAGCCTAGATCTAACGCGACGGAATCGGGTTCATCCCACTGGCCATCTTAGTATATGTGTAGCTTCCATCCGCCTCGAGCTACTTCTCTATTATCTACTTCTCACTAACTTGAATGAACCCCCGATCCGCGACCGTGTTTTCTGTGCGGTTCAGGGCACAAGCGCCACATATGCGCCACCGAAGTCTCACAACGGCCGTCCCAACCGCCCCAACAGGTCCCAGCCTCCCTTTGTTCCCGAGGCTCCGAGATATCCATTGTAACTGGCTAACGATTGTTTATCGAGAAAAAGGCGAGATGGCCGAGTTGGTCTAAGGCGTCAGGTTAAGGCCCTGATCTCTCCGGAGGCGAGGGTTCAAATCCCTCTCTCGTCAATCTTTTTTGTTACTACCAAGTCCCTGCGTAGTTGTTACAGTTATACCACCGCAAACACTCCTCTCTCACGGACAACTTGAATTGGGGCAGAAGCAGTGCTGCTGTCAAGTTACGGCATGTGTTCGGCCGTTTTTTGACGAGCAAACTGGTGGTCAAGCCTGAAACCCGAACTGTCCGCGAATGTCCGGATGGCCAACAATGAATAGGAATGAAGCACATTCGCCCCTACACCGCCATACGCCGAGTTGGACGAGATTGCAATGGACGCAAAAGAGATCTGCACTGTCCTGGAATTCCTTCACTGACTTGACGTGGAAGTATCAAGCGATGTGTGGCCAGCGGGGTTGAGAATCTTGTTGAAGACTGGACTGGGCGCGTTCGTTCCACACATTTGAGTCCGGAAACATAATGAGCTGGTAGGGAAAAGAACCGACTTCATTAAGCAAGGCGTTCCATTTCCGATCATGGCACAGTCGGACGTGATCCTAGTCGTCGATTCGGAGGATCCTACTCGAAACCAAGAAGTGCTTGACCCAGCGATCACCAATTTCACTTGGACTGAACAGGATAACGTTATTCTACTTGATGTGGACCTTCCCATCGAATGTGCGCACCATGTCCGCAGCATTCCAATCCCTCCGCCGCAAGTGTTGGAAAAGGGCAGTACTCCTCGCGCATCCGAATCGTACATCGTCCGAAACGTTACAAAGGCGGGGGAAACCGAGATGAATATCACCGAACAGGCACTAGTAAAGAACTTTCTGAATAGATTAGAATCCGTTGACCGAACGGACGTCGTCGATAAAGTACACTTGGATTCAAGGACGCTTACAGTAGACATTTCAGGAGTACCTGTGGGGAATGCGCACGCGGTGGATGGACCTGAAGTTATAGACGTCGATTCCTTCTTTGAATTAGATCCTATTGCCTCAGCTGAATTCCATAGTACAGCATTAAGTACGCACAATGATGAATCGACGCAAAGGTTTGCACGTTCCGAGAACCTAGCATCTAGGCGTTCGAAAAGTGATAATCTCAAACGCAAACGGCGGATAGTGGACTCGGACGACGAGGAGGTGTCTTCAGAGAAAAAGACAAAGAATACTAGCGGTGCACGTTATCCGCGTGGGGTAAGTAATAATGAGCTGTTCAGCGTAAGATCCTACTTTTGACTGCTCGAGCAATTGCAGGATTTCAAGTACGTGTCAATTCCATCTCGGAATGGAGCTGCAGATGAAGATTCCAGCGACGATGACGTCGATTCACTTTTGGACATTGATCTTGTGGAAGATGGGGACAGCCACTGTGTCCACCTGGCGATGCAGTTTCCGGCAGAACTAAAGAATTCCAGCACCCGGCCTCTTCCGATGAATGAACTCGCCTTGGACATCTTTTCGTTTACAGACCCTTACGGATTCAACATGGTCCAGCTGCATAGACCACGAGAAAAAGACGGTATACGGGCACAAGGATGTATATGCACCGCCGGCGTGCCTGGTTACGAAGACACCATAAAGCAGTTCGGCGAGTGCACATTCAAAGTTGTGAACTTTTACGTGGACACCTATGTCATTGCTCCGGAGCCCAGGATCTGGATCACTAGCAACGTAACGGAGCCGATGGACAAAAAGTTGGATGCCGTAGAAATCCGTACGCCGGCGTTGTACCCGTGTCCAATTTACTACCGGCTGGTAACGCCCGCCCCCGACTACGCGGAGATATGGTCGCGCTTTGTTGAGCGGTGTCAAATTGCGGTGCTGGTAATTAACTGGGTCCTTCAAAATCCGCATGTGACACTTGAAGATATGAACGGCTCTTTGGATGCAGAAGAACCGAATTTTGCGCAATGGGTTCAGCAACAACTTGGCACAGATTATTTAATGAAATTGATGCAGCAGTTGGGTGTTACCTTTGATAAGCTTCTGAAGGTGGCGCACCGTCACCAGAACTTCATATATGGCATGGCAGAGGTCCGGTATAAGGAAGAGAACCTCAACATTGGCCAGTGCGAATTTTTCCAAGGTGCATGTCGTTGCAACGATTCGGTTTTCATATAGTGGTCTAATGAACTTGTCAACAGCATTGATCGAGGAGAATTGGACAGTGAGGGACAATCCAGGTCAACAAATCTGCCTGACTCCACTTGTATACCAAGTGATTGGCACAACGCTACAACGCCAACTGTCCCATGTGAAACGGTTAGAAATGAATCTCCCAACACCTGCACCGACCCCGCATGACCGAAGAGAAGATGTGATTATTCCTCAGTGGCTTAGCGCGATTCACGATGATTTGCTTGCCGATCATAGGGAGCCGATGTTTGCGGAAAGTAGTTTCGTTAGGGCCGAGGGTGACGTTGAGTATTACGATCAAGTTGAGTATGGTGGAACGGTCTATCGAAGCGGTCAAGATCTTTTAGTATGGGCGGGGGATACCAAGTTTGAAAAGAGTAGCCACGCCGAGGCGTGGGTTGCGCGATGTCTTGGTTTCTTTCGGCGAAAGGATCCCACCACTTTGGGACGGCATGAAGTCGAGTACGGAATTCGATTAGTTTGGTATTATTTTCAAGTGGATACCGTCATGTCCGGAGTATACCAAGATGACGGGTCCGGTATTGGTGTTAAACCAGACTACAGGGAGGTTTTTCTGACGGATCATAGAGACATGTACGATGTAGCAATTGCCAGCATTCTGTGCGAGGCTACCATTCATGATTCGCTCAAAGAATGCAGGGCGGCCTGCAAACAAAGGCCAAAGATTGCGTTCAGCCACTTTTTCTGTCGCTCTTTTCACGAAAGCGCAACTGGGGCTATTCTTGATTACCGGCCATCTGTACGTCCGGTGTATGCATGTGAGATTGGCATCGAGCGGGAGACGAACTGGTGGCAAGTCGAGAGGATCGCGTCTTCTGGGCAGGGAGAAGCTTTGCGCGTGCGGGATGTCGTATATCGCGTTGGCGATGTGATTGCCTTAAGGCCAACAGGGTCGTCCAGGACCTTGGAAACGTATTCTATCATCACGATAGCACAATCAGAATGTAGCTTGCGCCGATTTTGGAAAAGAAAGTCGCTGGAGACGTCCATCGAAATGGACCACGAGTTCTTATGGAGTGAAGAGGTCGAAACAATAGCCACAGAATCACTGGTTAATCGAATCGATAGCAAAGTCAGTATGGAATACGTACCCGAAGATGTCGAAATACCAGAGCATTTGCAGAAGCATATAGGGGGAACAGGAAGAGTGTTCTTCTTTCGCAAGCAGTTGGACGTTACAAGTCGCAAAGTCAGATCGTTTAGACAAGCGGAAGCAGAGCACATGAAGCAGCAGTATCCTTCTTGGCTTAAAGAAACGAGCACGGAAGATGCGCGACCTTTGAACACATTTGAACTTTTCGCTGGTCTGGGTGGATCATCTTTAGGGCTGGAAACGTCTGGTGTCGCTACGTCAAGATGGGCGCTAGACCTAAATCCAAAAGCGTTGGAATCGAATCGGCTGAACCGGGAGAAGCGTCCAGGCGAATTTAATATAATCAATGGGGACGCCAGCGCATGTTTGAAGGCAGCAGTACGCATCTACCGCGCACGCAAAAAGGATTCCACTGTGAGTAACCACAAAGGCTACCCGCTCCCTGGGGAAGCGGATTTGTTCTTTGCAGGACCACCATGCCAGGGCTGGTCCAGACTGAATCGCTTTGAGCATACTCGAAGATCTTGGATCAATAAGGCTCAGTATTGGGTGACGTTATCCTGGGTGGAGTTTCTTCGTCCCCGCTATGTCATGATCGAGAACGTGTGGAACATCACAACGAAAAAAGACTCTGACAACATATCCGTGGTCGCGAAAATCATCTACACGCTGAGACACCTGGGATATCAGGTGAAGTGCTTAGGCCTTTCTTCAATGCAACATGGTCTTGCACAGAACCGGGTTCGCTTTATCGTGATAGGGGCACGGCACGGGGAACCCATGATTGACGAGCCACCAACGACGCACTTCAACTTGAGTGGAAAGAGGCGAACCGTGTTCAATACAGCGGATGGCGAGCGGCTCCGTGGAGTCGATACAGATACTTATGCGTTCTTCCGCGGCAAGTGCCTTGCCGATGTCATTGGCCACCTGAAACCGATCGGAGACAACGGAGACATCCCCGACTATTCGGATCCGGAACACCAAGCCACGTCAAACTTTAAACCTACCTTTCTTTACCTATTGAAGCACATCAAAGGAGGCGAGAGCCTTGGAACCGCCAAGATACCGCGACATTTGTTTAGCTTGACGAACATTTCGCATCCGGGAAATAAAGTCAGGTTCGGACGATACAAGATGAGTGATATCGTCCTGACGCTCACCACCTCGGCGGACCAGGCAGCTTTCACAGGATTACATCCCACACAGCATCGCGGTTTCAGTGTGCGAGAGGTGGCACTTTTGCAAGGTTTCCCATCAGATCACTTGTCGTACGGACGTGCAACGGATAAGGTCAAAGGATATGGAAACGCTGTTCCGCCACCGTTAGGCTTTCTGTTGGGCGTGTGTGTGCGACGGGCCAGACGAGAACGAGAAAAAGAGCTCGCTGAAGGAAATGAATGTGGGCTGAATCGATGGGCAGTCCAGGGTGACAACGATGAGGATACTGAGGAAGATTACGGATCGGATGACAGCCAAAGTGCCACCAATGCAGAGCGGATGATGGCATTCGACGGTTTCAAGTTGAGACGACAACATTGTACATTCTTGGGAGTTTATTTATGATGCAGTTCTTGACATTAGCACTCCCATAGATTGCGGACAAGCGAGTAGGTTTAGTATACCTTTGGACGGGACGCTCTTTATAAAATGTACAAAATGCTCTAGATAAATAAAGAACAATAGTGTGGGAATGTCATTCTTCTCCAAGTGGCCCGAGCCGTAATACTGCACCATCAAGCTCTATGCCGGATAGGCCCGTCGACACGCCACGCGGCACTCAAGAAGCGGGGGCTCACAAACTCTAGAAAATGGGCACGCCATTCCTTGACAAACCGATCCAAGGCTTCTTGACCACCTTCTTGTTCCAATCCCTGCACAACGATCCGGCCATGATCCGACTCTCTAGGGTCGTGATCAGGCCGCCGTTCCTGCAACGGTAGGTTCATCGCCCGCTGTAACAATTCACTCGACACGTCTGCGTCGGCAGACAAGCCGAAATACGTCCGCACGACGGCCAGAAGGTCTTGTCGTCTCTGTTCGGGCAGTGGATGAATGGTTTGGGCTAATGCTTTCGCTGCAGCTTTAACGGGTTGATGTTCGGGGTACATGATCCATCCTTCCTTATGATTCATTGGCGCTTTAAACCGTTGTTCGTACTTGCGACGTAACGCCAGTTCGTGTGGCGCATACCCCGTGTGGCAGTCGACACATAGCAGTAGGACGTCGTGGGAGCTGTGGGATTTAACGGTTTCGGGGAAATACTTGCGGTATTGACGAGGCACGACATGGTGGCAGGTCAGACCGATGGAGGTGCAGGTGGAAGTGGAGGTAGAGGTATCCTGGGTACGACCGCATGAGACGCACATATTGGCGCGGTCTTCGAGGTAGTAGGACGCAGACGGGTCGGACCAGCCGTTGCCTTGAGGTTGGAAGGTGAGTCGGATGGCCTTTGGAACGTGGGTGTCGGTGTCCGATGGGTTGGCCAAAGAAACGTCGTCGCATGATGGTACCTCCTCACTGGCCCGAGACGGGATTTCAGGAGAAGGACACACCTGTTCAGTGGACGGTACACATTCGTCCCGAGATCCTCCTACATCCGGCTGCTGCTCCTCTTCAAATGGAACGGCAAGTTGACGTGATAGGTACCATTCAATCTTGTCCCTGTGCGAGCGACGACAACATCAACCATCAAAATGGACGAGAGAGCGGAGAATCAGCTTTTGATACTCTTGAGATTTGTATGAAGAGTTGCAAGTTTCTGCTCACCTCACCTATTACAGCGAAACATCAGTTTCCCTTCGGGGGAGTAGACGGCATAATTCTCATACAACGGCTTTCGCCGAGATGGCATATGTGGTTTCTTTCCGGCAGCCATTAGCGAGAGATTTAGGTTATGGTACCTAACCAAAGTGAATTGAATCAAACAGAAACACAATCCGTCTGGACGTAAATCCCACTGTTTCTTTCTAACATCGAGGGAGAGTTACCATTGGATCCGAGCGTTAAAGCAGATTTTCATCAGGCGAGATGGCCGAGTTGGTCTAAGGCGTCAGGTTAAGGCCCTGATCTCTCCGGAGGCGAGGGTTCAAATCCCTCTCTCGTCACAAGTTTTTGCTGCCGCTGACTAGTCCCCACCTCTGCGCTTGTTTGTTTTGCGGGTGTAGAAAAACTGTCCAGTGGCTTCAAGGAAAAACAACGGGTGTTAGATAATTCAATCACTAAATCAGGAGAAGAGGCCTCGAAGAAATACACGTGCAAGGGCTTTTAAGTTTAGAGATAGATCAACGAGTGAATCAGGAGAAGAGCAAAGCAAACCAGGGTGGTCGATTTTCGCCATTCGGATTTCAAGATTAAAAATATAATATGGAACGAAAGGAATATATAATATACAGGCTATAAATCAAACACAATGTCTACCAAAAAAACACCCTGCATAAAGGGTTTTCTCTGCCCCATCCTTTTCTCCTCCATTCGTATCATTATGTAATTCCAGCATGTCATCATCATAGAGCACAGCAAAAGAAAGTAAAAGTAACGTTTATAAGATAGTCGACTAATCTTTGCCTCGCACGTGAACCAGTCACGGCGTTCCGCGAGATCAGTCGTTTTGTGTGTTGGTCGACGATGGAAGCAACAGGTATGATGTTGATGATGGTGTGTAGCGGGCCACAACGATGAATGGAAAAGCAACATAGATTTCTCAGATCAACTCCTTCAGAGAGGTCTGGGGGCGTTGGAGATGAGGGCAAACAAGAGACCGGCGACGGCACCAGATACCGGGACAGTGAGGATCCAAGAGAACAACATCCATGAAATCATCTTCCAGTTGAGTGCCTTTGCGGTTCCGTTACAGAAACCAACGAAGACGGTGGAACCGGTGATGCAGTGGGTGGTGGACACGGGGAGACCGATGAAAGAGGCACTGACGACCGTAAGGGCAGCACCAAGCTCCATGGCAAAACCGCGAGAGGGAGAGTGGTAGGTAATGTTGTTGCCAAGGTTCTTCATGACACGGTAGCCCATGGTGATCAGACCAATATCAATGGCGACACCTCCGAAGGCAAGAATCCAAATGGGCACGTCAGACTTCTTGCCAGGAATCTCAGCGGTCTGCCAGATGTGAAAGATGGCGGCGAGAGGACCGACAGCGTTTGCGACATCGTTGGAGCCGTGAGCAAAAGAGGCAAAGGAGGCAGTGCAAACTTGAAGAGCCGAGTAGAGGTATTCAGTTTTACTGTCGAACTTGACGGCATGCTCGTGGACCTCTTGGATACGCTTGTTGTCGGCAGTGACAACGTCCCGGGTGATGTTCTTGAGGACGAGCTTTTTGGCTTTTGAGAACAAGGAAGGCGATGTGTCTTGCTTATCCAAAGCGACGAGGGTGGCATCAGGAGTAATGTTGGCGTCTTCAATGACGACTTCACCTTTAGCCTTGGCAGTTTCAACATCGGCAGGTTTCTCGACGGGGTTGTGGTCGGTGTAAGTGCCGGCAATTTTGGCACTGACGTGAGGGTCAACAGGACGAGGAGGCAAGAAAGGGACGTAGAAAACGTGGTACCAGCGCAAGGACTCCTCGTTGATGAGCCTGCGAATGAAAAAGGGGCGGACAAAGAAGAAAGCAAAGAGCGTGATAAAGGCACCGATGCCAAAGACGATACCGAGGAGCGCGCCCGTGTTGCCCGTAAGCGAGTCAGACTTTCCACCCTTGTAGACAATGTAAAATACGCACACGGTCAAGGTGACACCGGCGTAGATGGGGATAGCGTTGATACCACGACGTAACGAGTTGGGGGAGCGGAGGATACCGTACTTGGTGATCAAGTAGATCATGGCAGAGATGGTACCAGCAACGGCGGGAGAGATGAACCAGGAAGCAACGATTTTTCCAAAGCCGTTCCAGCCCCATTTGACGGAGCCTCCACCAAAGGCCGCGACACCGACACCGGCAATGGCGCCAACAATCGAGTGAGTGGTGGAGACTGGAGCACCGAAACGGGAAGCGGTGATGACCCAAAACGAGGAACCAGCAAGAGCACAGGCAAACGCCAACATTAAAAGACCGGGGTTTCCATCAAAGTTCTTCAAGTCGATGATACCGTTTTTGATAGTGTCAGTAGTGGAAGAGCCCAAGAGAATGGCACCACCAAACTCGGTGAAGAGAGCGATGCTGCAAGCCTGTAGAAGCGTCAAGGAGCGGGCAGCGACGGATGGCGAGAAGGAGTTGGCGACATCATTGGCACCGATACCAAAGGCATCAGCAAAGGCCAAGAAGAGACCAAGGACAAAGATATAGGTAAAGTCGTGCACCTCCATTTTACAGGTTATGTGGTGGTGGTGTTGGGAGTTGGAGGAGGGCGGGGAGTAGCCGAGGGAGGAAGTGGGAGGAGGGGTGTGGTTGTGTGTGGGATAAAGAAGGTGAGGAGGGGGAGGCAAACGCGATGGGAATTTATATAGTTTTTTCTTCTCCTTCTTCTTCCCACGCTGCTTCCAATGGGAATATGCATCGTATATGGTCATTATGGGATCTCTTAACTATTCGCATTGTGAGGACGCCCTTTTTCTGCTATGCACACCCGCCCACGCACATTCCATCGGCAACACGTTATGAAAAACGTGCCTACGCGTAAATTTGAACCAATGGCGCGTTCCTTTTCTATGTTATGTAATCACCACACGTTCTGTCTAAGTGTACCATTTGCGTTGTAGCCGCACCCGTTTTTCGCAGTCGTCTTGCCCCCCTATTCATTTTTTCAACAATAACAATTACTTGCGGGGGGCGTGGATCTGGCTGGTTGGACGCGGGTAAGACGCGCGCCCGTGGCGGGTTGCGGCCATGCGCAAAACAAAATAACAGCCAGTGCGCCATGCAAAAGAATTACATAAACGTGGGGCCAGCCAATCATTCGTCTCCAATGCCCAACGTTCAACTTGGTCAATCCACACGCGGCCCCACGGTCCTCACCCACGCTGAATGATTTTTACGACCCGTGGGAACGAAACACAAGGAAACGTTGACATGACATGGTTACACTTGAACGTTGGATTGTCTTTCTTTTTAGGTAACGCAAAAACGTTTAGCCAAATCCGCCGGATGTACATCTCGCCGAAGACGTGGCAACATGGAAAACAAACAAACCGCCGGCAGACAGAAACGCCTCACTCACTGGCAGAGTTCGAGAGTGGCGCACGCAAAAGCTTGACGAGAGAGGGATTTGAACCCTCGCCTCCGGAGAGATCAGGGCCTTAACCTGACGCCTTAGACCAACTCGGCCATCTCGCCTTTTACACAACACTATCACGTGCAACAAACATACAGGTGCTATCCTTGTCGTCGCCACTTTCTTCATGTTAGTGATTTCACCACATTATCAACCTCGACAGAATAGAATGTAAATGAGGTAATATCTTCATTAACCGTACTATGTACATGCTATCAAAAGATGTGTAGAACCACAATGCAAAAAAACAAGAATGGAGGCTATGCATGGGCCATGCCCTCGCCCTTGCGTCGCTTCAAAAATAATCGACTGTGTTCCATATCCAGTGCAAATCCATGCCCTGCATTGGTTGCTCCGCTCACTCGTGGTGATCCACGCTTGCTTGTTGTGTTTGCTGCTGCCGTTGCTGCCGTTGCTGTTGTTGTTCCCGCAGGTGCATACATTGGATCTACCCGGTTCTTTTTCCCAGTATTACTCGTGGTGTTATATTGCGGAACCACTCCTCCCTTGACCAATCCACAATACTCGGGTTTGGATTCGCCCTCTGCCATGTTCTTGTACACCTGGTACGGGGCAGCCAGCATTTCCTTGGTGATCCCATCCGGAACAGGGTGCGGTGTCCGCAATCTTCGATACGTCGGCGTCCCTTGGCTGTTCCCTGTCGGACTTAGCATGCTTTGCAACTTGGCCGCCTGGGTCTTGGGAAGATGCTTCTTTGCCTGGCCTTGACGTTGGCCGACATACGGTGATGGCAGTGCCATCGGCGACATGACGGCGGCAGATGCATCCACTGCCATGACGCCTGCCGCGGTACTGGGTGGCTCAAAGTAATCATCAGAAGCAGCGCTTGTCGCGGAGGACGCCGAGGTCGCATCCACCGGAAGCGGAGGGAGATCCGCGGTTGGCGCCGTTCGCGCGTGAGCAACTCGCATCGTGTCTTCAAATCCAACATTCAACGGACTGTGCAATACCTCTGGGAGCGCTGGCCAGTCCGCGTACTGGCCGGTACTACTGGCATCACCCTGTGGCGTTGGATCCTGAAGTGGCAATTCAGCAGTCAACGTCGGCGCCACAATCGCAGGCGCGTTTGACTTTAAGACAAAACGCTGTCCATTCATCCATGGGTGCGCCAGAAATTCGCTGATCGAATACCGCTTTTTGGGATCTACCTCCAGCAGGTGCTGCACCAGATCCTTGGCTTCCACGCTAATATCATCCCACCAAGGACTCAAAAAGGCAAACTGTCCATTCGCCACCTTTTCGGTCAGTCCGCGCGGATCGTCATCAAAGAATGGCGGAAAGCCACTCAAAATCGTATACAATACACATCCCAAGGCCCACATGTCGACACCTTTGCTGTACCGCTGATCCCTCAAGATTTCGGGTGCGGTATAACCCACCGTTCCGCACGGGGTCTTGGTCGTCGCATTGAACACTACCTTGGACAATCCGAAATCGGCCAACTTGACGAGGCCAATATTCGCACCACCCACACCTTCGACGTAATCATCTTCAATGTTCTGTTCCCCACCGACCCCACTGACATGATGACCGGGGCCTGCCGTTTTTTTCTTTAACACGTCCGGGATCGGTTCGTACAACAAATTCTCGAGTTTGATGTCTCGATGGACCACGCCCTTTTCTTCATGCAAGTACCTCAATGACTCTGCGACTTGACGAATAATGTGACGACAGAGGGGTTCGCTAAAGCACACTTGGGCGACCAGTTGGTGGAAGATCTCGCCTCCTGACATGAGTTCGAGCACCAAGGCAAAGTGCGTCGGGGTTTCAATAAAGTCAAACAGTCGAATGATATTGGGGTGGGTCAATCGGCCCAAGAGCGAGGTTTCCCTCAGAATATTTGTGCGCTGCCATCGGAATCACGTTTTAGTTTAAGTTGTTTTGTGAGCAGTGGGTACGAACGCTACACACCTGAGTATCATTGAGCTGATGTTTCGATACTAATTTGACAGCGACAAGGAACTTGGTCTTTGTATCCACAGCTTTGTACACAATACTGAATGCACCCCTATCAATTTAAATAAAGTCAGCTACACGTCTGGCTTACGGAGTAAAACACAATGGTACATACTCTCCCATCTTCTCGATAAAGCGATACCGATCCAGCATGGGATACGAGACCAACGACGGTCTCTCCATGTCAGCACGGGTAGCGAGATTGGTGTAATTTGTCATGGGATGATACTGAATGGTGCGATCTTTTGTATCGGAAAGTTTTTGATCCCAACGAACTCCTTTGGGGGCCCGGAGGGCTTGTTGAAGACCATCCATGTCTCCTGCCGTACCCTTACCTATCCCACCAGCCCCACCGGCAGCGCGTGAAGATCGCTTGTGTTTAGAGTTGCTGTCGTTGTCCAAATGAACAGCTTCGACTTCCGAAGCCAGGAGGGTGGCTCCTGAAGCGTCTAGGTCGTGTTTTGGCTTGTAGTTGTTGAGGTCTTTGACGGTTGTGGGGGAGACGGCCGGAGGAGAAGGAGACGCCGAGCGAGAAGAGCGATGATGATGATGACGCTTTTGTTTACGACCGAGAGAGGTGGATCCGGGAAGGATATTTGACAGCCAGGCGGAGGCGGTAGAGGAGGAGCCGGGCGAAGAACGTTTGCTGGTGGAGCGAGAGCCGGACGACGAAGAGGAGGAGCCCGTGGACGAGGCGGTCGAGTCGTAGGGAGTGCGCAGAGAGTGATGGGAGTCGGTGATATCGGTATTAGTAGTAGTAGTAGGATGGTGAGGAGGAGAAGGAGAAGGAGAGGAGGTGTCCTTTGTACCACGGGCAGAACGCAATAGTGAAGAGAGGAAAGATGCCATATGATCCGTATTGAAGAATGCCGAAGCGAGGGTGTCCGCCCCAGTGGGGATTTTAGCCAGCCAGACAGGGGAAACCGCTAAGAGCACTTTGCTGCTGGGGGTGCTGGCAGGCAAAAAAGTTGAGACCAACCACTCCCAACGAGCGAGTTGACTGACCGAGTGGTAGAGGAGTGATGCAAGTACTAGCAGTGGTTGGTTGTAGTAGTATGCGCTGAGAGAGAGAGAAGGGAGAGAGAGGCGAAGAATACGGGGGGCAGGAGGCACTCTAGTTTATAACCAGAGGGCGAAAAAGGGCAAACGACGGGTGTGTGTGTGTGTGTAAATTATGACCACGTCGAGCGATGACGGCGGCGAGAAAACAAAGCGTGTGTGTGTGTGTGCGGAAGTGATGATGTCAAGATCAAGGCTGGTTTGGTTTTTTGGGCGGCTTTTAAATTTACATAGGCGCTGTTACTGTTACTGTTATATATGCAGTGGGGTGTTGTATAAGAAAGTGAGTGGATATATATCTCGATCAACTGCACATTGAAAAAGAGAAGTTGGAGGAAAGAAAGGATCAAAAGGGGTGATTGTCTTGATCATTTGCCATTTGTGTGTTGGTAACACTCTGGGAATTGGAACTGAAGTTGAAGTTGAATTGAATTGAAAGCGGGAAACGGTACAACCCCCCAATGCCAATGCAAAGGCAAAGGGGGCATATGTTGCGTTCAAAGTACTAATTCAAATCACATGAGAGCAATTTCACACATGGGGTCCATCCCCTTCCTTCTCTCCTGATCCTGCCCTTGTTAATTAACGGTTGCTTGCATTCCTTCTAATTCCCTTTCTTCCATTATTCATGCAATTCATACCCTAAGCCTTTGCTTTGGGCACTGGCTCCAACAACAACACGTTACCCTCGGTATCCTTAATTTTACTGGCTGTCGAGATCGAGCTCAGTTTCAAGTTCACACCCTTGATGCCCAGTTCTGTTACGTCACAGTGACGATCATTTTGGGAATTGATAAATGAAGTTGCTGGGTATCTGCGTATCGATAGAGTCGGTGATATCAATATCTGGTCACGACCCCCCCCCAAAAACGGAATTCGTGAAATGGGAATGGACATGGATCTGGACAGAGACGCTCTGATGTGATGAGAGCTGATGTGAGAGACGGAACGATGTACTCTGAAAGAAATGTGCGGTGACATGGAATTCACAAAGGTTCAACTTGGGAACTCACGGTGTATGTTCATGTTCTCAGCAATGTGCCATGGGCGAAGGCAGTATATATACTTTGCCCCTTCCAGACCCATTCAAATTCAGGGGCAAATGAGAAGGGAGAGGCAGGTAGCAATTTGACCACATTCATGCACCAATGCACACATAGGTCTCCATTCCGCATGTCCCACCAAGAATATCCAGAATGCAAAACACTTGTGGGCCAATCTCATCACAAGTTATCTTCATTGACAACGTCCTGGCATTCCCCCAATCAACTCTATGAACATTTCCCCATCCCAAGGGCCATTCTCCGCATCCCATTCCATTCCAGATCCTACCCCACTCGTCCTTCCCACTCCCATGTCCATTCCCAAACTTAACCTGTCTATGTATTTGTTTGGAAGAAACAATTGAACAACTGTAGTGTCCTTCCCACAACTCTCGCCCCCCGTTGCATGACTGTGCCACCATTGAAATGAGAGAGATCTGGAACAAGGCGCATTTTAAACAAAAACGCTCCCTTGAACCAACCACTGCGAAATCTGTGAATCAAACCTCCACAGGGTTAGATAGACTGAACACCGGTACCGGAAAACAATGTCAAGATCAATGGATGCCGATGATGGCGAGCCGCTAGAGAGCTCCAGGGTATCGTCCGGTAGGGATGATGATGACCACCCGCAGCGACCATCCGACGACTTTGCTACAACTTCACGGATCAACGACGATGCCAAGCTTTATATTGGGTATGTTTTTGAAATGTATCAGCCTTTGCGATCCTCTAGATGAAATGTTCTCGTTCTGCCTTCTTTGAAGAAAATGATCTAACACCCTTTCGTACAATCCGAAATAGACACATCTCCCACAGGACCCACAGGCGGGATCTAGAGGATCTCTTCTTAAAGTATGGCCGTGTGCTAAGAGTCGATATCAAAGCGCCCGGATATGGCTTTGTTACTTTCGGTACTGCAACCTTGTCATCATCTTGCAACTCTTGCGGAGTGGTCTGACCGGATCCAAAACATTTCCCCTTGGACAGAGGACGTTCGCGATGCCGAGGACGCCGTAAGAGCTGTCAACGGCTACAACTTGCACGGAGAACGATTGCTCGTCGAGTTTGCCCGCAAGCCAACGACAACCGCTTCCACTTGCTTCATCTGCGGCAAAGAAGGCCATTGGGTTCGGTGGGTACAGCGAACCTCTTGTTGATATCGCTGGCTCCTAATCCTTTGTCTGGATATAGGGACTGTCCCGATAATGCTGACAAAGAGTTGGATGTGAGGTCTGGCAAGTGCTTCCACTGTGGTCAATACGGGCATCTCGCCAAACACTGCAGGTCGGTTAACCCCTCACTCGGAGCCTGACGACGGTCACTGTGCAAGAGATCATTAACTCTTCGTTGTAGGAGTCGCGATCGCGATGGCGGTGCACCCACGCGTCGACCCCGTTCACGCTCCCGTTCTCCGGCTTATGGACGAGGCGGAGGTCGTCACGGCTCTCCGCCAAGGCGGCGTTCCCCGTCGCCCCGAAGGGACTACAGGGGCCCGGATTATCGCAATGGTTCACCACGTCGTGACGGCTACAGAGAGCCGCCGCGTCGCAGGTATGATTCTCCGCCTCCTCCGCCGCCTGGAAGGGGATATGACCGTGGTGACAATTACAACTCTAAACGTCCCCGGTCTCCGCCGAGGTACGTTGGACGGCTGATCTTTTCCATATTCAGGTTATGCTTATGCTTATGCGTTCTCCGTCGTTGACAGAGGCAGATATTAGAGGTTAACCCAAGAAAAATCGCTGGCACTCCGTAAAGCAACGAAACTCGTATCACCGTAATTTGTGGTTCGCCTTGCATTGTGTAATGGGAAGACGACCCTCGCCCTCCACTCGTAGGTGGTTCCATTTAAAATAGGAAAGGGCTCGTTGTTGATTCACACTAGTGGTTATATCTCTTCGAATTGCTTGTTATATGAGACATGCCCTAACCCTGTGCAATCTGACAATCTGCAACACGTCCATCTGTTCGCTGTTTTACACACTGCAGGGCGATGCGATGAGGATGGACGTTCACCCCAGTGATGGGTATCCCGCGCTAACTGCACCTATAGCAGCACTGTTTCTATTCCTTATGCTCTGGTCCATGGCGACACCGTTTTCATGGTCATAGGCGTCCAGACTCTCCGTCTCCAGCTCTATCCAGGAATTCGTACTTAGCGCTCCTTTTCCCCACCAATCACGAGCAAGATGCAGCATCCAATCGCCGAAGCCACTGCTACCGATATCCACCTCCCCAATGGAGAGATAGTCTCGTATCTCGGGCCACCGGGTACATACACCTATGAGGTTGCCCTTTCCACCTTTCCGGCAGCATCGTTTCTCCCAGAATCCAAGATCGAAGGCGTGTTCACGTCAGTAGATAAAGGCGCCAGTCACTATGGTGTTGTTCCGTTTGAGAACTCTACGCACGGATCCGTACAGCAGACTCTGGATCGGTTGTGGGCGCAAAGAGAGTCCATACAGATTGTGGGACAAAGGTACTTTGACGTGCATCATTCTTTGATGGTGGGAGGGACCTTGGGGAGGGAAGGGATTAGAAAAGTGTACAGCCATCCTCAGGTGAGTTGGAATGCCATTACAAGTCTCATTTAAGCCAGGAGCGGACGCTGTTTTCCCATCATGGAACCCTGTGGCATTAAAGCAGTGATGGCCCCGTCTGTGTAGGCACTTGGACAATGCCGAGCATGGCTTCAAAAGAATCTACCGAATGCGGATGTCTGTTCGGTGGCATCGACGGGTCATGCTGCACAACTGGCTGCACGGGAAACAGATGCGGCAGCGATCTGCGGTAGCGTCTGTGCGGACATGTATGGGTTGACTGTACTGGAAAAGTCGATCGAAGACAAATCAGGTAAGATGACGATGGGTTAGCTGGCTCTCTTTTTGAGCTGTGCACGTTCTTGTAAGAACAGTGTGACTGATCGGGGATTCATCCCCAAGATAATGTTACCAGGTTCTTTGTAATAAAACGACGAGAACAGGATGCAGATAGCCTCCCGAGTAAAGCAGTCATAACCGAGCCAACCGGCGACATGAGATCGCTGCTCGTTTTCACATGCGACAGCAGGACCACGCTCGTCCTTGCCAAGGTTCTTCAAGTGTTTGATCGGTACGGTCTCGGCGTCGTCAAGCTGGAACCTAAGCCATCTGGCATACGTCTGTGGTGCGTGCCTTGGTGCGTTTCGGCGAATCGCTGATGCGATGGTTACTCACCCATTTGCATATTTGCAGGCATTATGTTTACTTTGCGGAACTAGCAATAACCAGTGGTAGAGGGCAAAGTGATGTCCATCAAGTGGTGACAGAGGTGCAAGACGATGTATCTGACTGCCGTATCCTCGGCATATATAATGCATGAGGGCTTGGATGTAGGATTTTGCGTATTAGCAGGCGTAGTTCTTCACAGAACCTGGGCGCGTTCTTTTTGCTGGACGTTTCTCCAACTATAAACTATAAACCATCTGTGTGAAGTGGAACACACGAGTCTGAGAACAATTTGCTGAAACAGTTTCCTCCATGGGCGTTACATGGTTCGTACTGCTTCCGGCCCTGTCGAAAACACCAAATTGACCGTGACCACATGTGGGCAGCCTCATCTACCTTCCGTCAGCAGCGACATCTGCTCTCGACAGGATAGCGTATTATTTGAATGATCAGCTCGACCTAAAGGAAAAGGACGAACGATGGCGAGTCTCTTGCCGTTCTTACAGAGACGAAGTCGCTCAGCGCTTACGAGGATCACATGGGGACACCGTCGCCCATTCCTACACGCCCAAAGCCATGTACGTGCTACGATTAGGCCATTACAGTCGCCTCATGTCCATGGTGGCGACTGTGACGGAGAGGAGAGGAGGAGCTGCGGCTTTTCCTGTCGATTCCGGTCAGAACGCCGGTGAAACAGGTGTCGTAGTCGAGGTCGAGCGAGAGTTCGATGCGATTATTGCCAAGCTGAAGAATTTATGGAGCAAGTCACAAGAAGTTTCGTTGGAGGTAGAGTATTCGCTTTCTCCTGTATGTTGCTACATCAAGCATGTTACCCGGGATTCACACCTGCCAAGTGAACAGGGGCGATGTTATGGCCGACCAGATCTGGTCGTGAGAACAGGAACATTAAGAGTCTCCAATGACCCGGTGCCTGGGATCATCATTCAAGTACGTGCTGCCACACTGTGTTATAACTTCCATTCATTGGATTTTCATGCGTTTTGCGTTTAGGCGGAGGAGATATCAACAGGCGAACAACATCCTTCAGCGGTATTTTCACACCTGGGAGGCCTGCTAAGAAGGATACTTTCGAATATACCTACAGTCAACCCTGTCGAGCTTTCGAACGCATTGCATATTCAAGCGCCAGTGATACCGGACCGAGGAAATGCCCAACCCTTTGAATACGCTGATTGGCCAGCAGAGGATCCGTCTTCCGGGAACGTACCAAGGTAGGGGGCATTGGTTTACCAAAGTCACCGTGTGTTCCTCATGCGTTTTTTCAATATCAGTCCTGAACCTATCATTCACGACTGGCACGAATACGCGGCTGTCAGACTCAAAGAAGGACACTTTACAAAAAGTCACGAAGCATATCAGTTCTTCCGCTTATTTAGGCAAGCAGGCCTTTTATAGTTTCATAACAGAGTTACACAGGTATTATCGTCTCGGGTGAGTTACGGATAGGTGAGAGACCACAGCTAGACAAAATTGCCGGATAGTTAGCGATCCCGAGGACCGTGTTGGCCAGATGAACATCGGTAAGCAGTACCTTGATTGTAGCGTCCCCTCCGGCTGAGGCTAGTGTATTGTTGTCTAAGAAGGCAACCCCGCTGACTGTATCCAAATGAGCTCCTGCACAATGAGTCAGTTTACCGCACCCGCAGACCTAGTGTACCACGCACTGTGATCGTTACCTTTGATGGAGATATGCTTCATGGGTTTCTCTACGCTCCAAACCTCAACATTGGTATCCAGCGAACCAGAAGCCGCGTGCAAGGAATCCGGAGACCAGGCGACGCAGTTAACTCTGGCATTATGGAAAACCCATTGGTGTATTTTCAACTGCACAGGTGAACGCGATTAGCCGGTATGTATGGGCACACCCACCGATCAATGGTATTCACCTGCTTAGTAGCTGTGTCGTATACGAATACATTTCGTTGGGTATCCGCTGCCGCCAACATGGTCCCATCGGGTGAATACGAAAGGGCGGTAATGGGACCACGGTTATTCTCCAAAGCACCGGTTTCCTTCAAATTACCATTAGCAAGGTCAAATAGATGCACCTTGTTGTCCTGGGCGTCCGCGTGAGTAAGACGTTATGGAGAGAATGACGACAAACTCATAGCAACCTCGCCACCAATGGCTACATTGACGCCGTTGGGCGCAATGGCTACGGACGTGGGAACCCAGGACAGCGTCACCTCGGACACGCGTTGCCCGTTGCTGATGACGACAGCCTCACTGTTCACGGTGACATATATCGAGGTGCCGTTGACTGAGGCCACACCTTTCGGAAGACTGCCAGTAGCTATGGGGTTGTCACTACTCAGAAAATCCTATGAGTGCCTGATTATGCGCAAGCATATGCCACTTTGCTAGACATACGTGAATTTGGCAACGCCAGTAGCGCCTTCAATGCTTCGGAAAGTATCATCCATGCCTACGGAGTACACTTTGCCGTTCTCGGTGGTGATACCGGACACCTGATTCGAATGTCCGCTTCCGGTTGGCACCTCTGCGGATTCCGAGCCTGAGCCCCACGAGCAGATGCGTCCGTCATAACTGCCACTGAAGAGGGTCTTATGCTGATCCACGGCAAGGGCTGTGATACCGCGTTGATGGCCCTATAACGCAACATATAAGGGCAAGAAAATCCCAGACAATAGCCTGTAGCCGCACGCCATACCTTGACAGTGCGGGTGACCTTTTCAACGGAGGGATTGAAATAGTTGATATCACCCGAAAGCGACAAAGTGATCAAATGTTCTCCTTGCCACAACGAACCAACTTGCTGATCCGCCATACTCCAGGTTCTGGATGTGGATGTGATCGGTTATAAACGGTAACAGGATAGCACGCCGAGTCGTCTACCGATCCCACCTGACCACCTTTTGACTTGCAACGTCCCAAATCTTGGTAGATGAATCGGCAGACGCAGTTAGGAGGCTTTTACCATCTGGGCTCCAAGACGCCGAGTAGATGCCTCCTTTGTGAGCACCCTCTGCGGTACTAAGCTCAGCAATTTTTGTGCCTTCCTTGCCGTCATACAGGAATAACTGCAGGGCGGAGTGAGTACATGGCAGCATGGAGTGTTGGCAAAAACGGTACTTACTTTGCCGTCGGATCCGGCGGAAACGAAATGTTCACCTGACGGAGAGTAACGGACAACTTGAACGAAGCGACTATGGTCGTTGATAGACTTGTTGAATTTGAACGGCACGCCGTGATAAAAGTTCACGGTCATATCATCGGAAGCGGTTACGGCGCGCAACGGTCGTCCTGGGCGAATGTCGACCGCATTTACACTTTTGCTATGTCCGCCAATCTCACCGACGGACGATGCAGTGTCAAACAAGAATGCATGACCAAATCTGTCTTTTCCCTCGCCCACAGCAATAATCCTCTTGCTTTCAAAGTCCCAGGCTAAATCATTCACTTTACCCGAAAAAGCTTTTGTCTCGGTTTTAATGATGTTTTCGGAGCCAACAGTGTCCCAAATACGGATATTGCCTTGAACATCTGCATTTGCGAATCAAGGCTTGCATCAAACCGAAGCCGTCAAGGAAGAACAAACCGAGGAAGTGCCTTACCTGCGGAAGCGATATAAAAGCCACTCGGGGAATAACGGGCAACAGTCGCTTGAGCGGTATGTTGAGTATACTCGGTAGCAATTTCGGGGTTCTACAAATCGCCCATGAGCAATTAGTTTGAGGGGTGCTGTGACATTTCAGCCTCATATGCAGCAGTACCGCCAAGTTACGAATGATGACGGCCCTTCCATTCGTATATAGAAAGTTGACACCCTTCGGATCACCTCCCAAATGAACCGGACGTCCGCGTTCAGTGGTAGGTTGGGCGGCAAAAGTGCCCTCTATTGGACTCATTTAGCAAGAGGCCCCAGCACAAGAACAACCACGGAAACACTTACTTCTAGTGTACGACATGTTCGCTGAGCACAGATGGAAGCACAGCCTTTAATAACGAGCCTCGCAAGCGCCCAAGCTGCCGAGGCGGATACAGAGAGGTAGAGATGGATAGAGATATACGCAGAGAGAGAGAGCAGGATGAGAGAGAGAGAGAGAGAGAGATGATGATGATGATGATGAGAGGCGTTATTTGTTGTTGGCGCTTCGCGTAAGTTGCAAGTCGAGGCGTTGGCACTTTCTTGTAGTCGATAACACAGCTCGAATGTGACCGGGTTCCCTGTTCTTCAAAGCGACAATTTACATCCACTCTGCCTCCCCTCCGAGCAATCGCACTCACACACATACACATCGCAGTAGAGCCACTTCGACGGCCAACCAGTCAGTCCAGTACAGTTTGCGACGTTTCCTTGTCGGCAAGTTTCCTCACCTGATTCGCAGAGAACACAACCCGTTTTACGGAAACCCCGGCCGTTTGTTACCTCCACAAAAAAGAGCTTCAAGTCGAGATTGCTACCATGTCATCTGAAAAGTTTTTAAAGCCAAACTCCACTGCTCCCATTGCAGTGCGTCGAGCACCTCCAGGCTCGAAGCCGCCTCACAACTACGGTACAACTCCGGGGGGAACAATCTTCGGCACTACACCTGGTGGTAAGTCGTCCCTTGCTGTTACCGCAGTTGTTCCGATAGTGCTTAACAGGTGGCGTGCATGTACGGATAGGTACTCGCATCATCTACTCAAAGGACGCTCTTTTGAATCTTTCCCGATCTCCCCTTTCTCAAACACCGCCAAAAGGCCTTGCCTACGTCCCTGGAATCACTAATGTCAAAAAGCCAGAACATCAGGAGTCCAAGAAAGACGATGTTCCAAAGAAGGATGAGAAGCCCAAGGATGACTTGTTCGATATGGAAATTTAAAGTTGATGACCCCTTGAACGTTGTCCAGCATTTTAAACCTGCTGCGAATTTAATCGGACGTTCCGCTTCGGGTGCTGCCATCATACACCCTGTATTAGACGCTCCTCTCTCTGATTCTTGTAGTCATAAGATAGCTGCCCATTATGAATATTTATCGACCAATAATCATTCGTATCATACTCTGGAATCATATATGGTTCTTTGTTCCAACACAAGGCTGGTACGCTAGCATACACCGTAGGCGTGCTTACCCATTAACTAATCGATGATCTTTCACTGGCGTAGTGAACCTATATGCCGGGTAGGGGAGGTACAGTCTCAGCGAGAGGATCAACCTCAGTACAGTTTGCGCACTTACAACTGTTCCTTTAAGCATCATCGTCACCCGCCATACGCGCCACCTTTCTTTAGAGCGGATGGACCTCTAGTTGATATGCGAAGCCGTGCTGATGTGTGTGTGGGCCGTTCTCACTGTAGAGTTCAGATAACACTTGCATTTTCCCACTCCAACTTCAAATCAACGCGTCAATCGGCGGAAATGGCGGCATAGTCACGTTAAGCGGCCTTTGTTATGGATGGATTATACACAGATGGGGGCTCTCACCTCCAAACAACCAACCAGTACGAGGAACAATTCCTGGTTGCCTGCCCTCGACCGCTGGAGAGAGTATATCTATACCTTCGTCTGCCCGTATACGCTGCGTAACAACTGTCTTGTGTGTTCGAGGTCCAGTCTCGCCGTTGCCCACAATCACTCACTTGGTCAACTCCACTCGATATCCCAAACGCGAGGTGGACGTCCATACCAAAGCGCCCAACATTTGCTCGCCTACTACTGGTTGCATAACCTCTTGGCCACGATTTAATTAGAATCATGGCGAACGTGGATTTCCTTGGGGTTGGTTGTGTTTTGTGGAGCTGAGTTGCCATCACTTCGCATTCTGACCATGTCGCATCACCTTTCCAGAAAGCCATTGATATTGTCAAGAAGGCTACGGAAGAAGATGGCAATGGCAACTTTGTCGAGGCGTATAAACTGTATCAAAACAGCTTGGAGTACTTCATGACAGCTATGAAATGTAAGTCGTCTGCAGAATTGGCTGCCTGCGTGCATGTAGATATTGGCTTGAACTGGTCAAACAGACGAGAAAAACGACCGCCTCAAAGAATCGATTCGCAAGAAATTCACAGAGTACTTAGAACGCGCCGAAAAGCTCAAAGACTACCTACAGAAACAGGATAAAAAAAAGAAGCCGGTTGTGGTAGGGTCTGGTGCTAACGGTGCAGCACAGCAAAAGAAGAGCGATACCCTCGATGATGATGATGAGGATGATTCCAAAGATAAAAAGGAAGATGCCGAGACGAAACGATTGCGAGAAGCTTTGGCTGGTGCCATATTACAAGAAAAACCGAATGTCAGATGGGAGGATATCGCGGGGCTAGATGCCGCCAAGGAAGCGCTTAAAGAGGCAGTTATCCTACCCATCAAGTTCCCCCAACTGTTTACGGGCAAGCGCACGCCTTGGAGGGGCATCTTGCTATATGGGGTATGTTACTTGCCCTCAAATATCGAGGTTGCGCAAAACTTCGAGCGCATTGGGTAGCTGACGCACTGCTCCGTTAGCCACCCGGTACGGGAAAGTCGTATCTGGCCAAAGCCGTCGCGACCGAGGCCAATGCAACCTTTTTCTCGGTCAGTTCATCCGATCTTGTCAGCAAGTGGATGGGTGAGAGTGAAAGGTGCGTTTTCTGAATTCGAAGGCGCAGGCCCGGGTCTTGTACTAAGGGTCCAACTTGCAGGCTTGTCAAGCAGCTTTTCACGTTAGCCAGAGAGAACAAACCGGCGATTATTTTTATTGACGAAGTGGATTCCCTTTGCGGAAACCGAGGCGACGGAGAGTCCGAAGCGAGCCGCAGGATAAAGACCGAATTTCTCGTGCAGATGCAGGGAGTGGGAAATGACATGCAGGGCGTTCTGGTTTTGGGCGCAACTAACATCCCATGGGCCTTGGACCCTGCCATTCGTCGGCGGTTTGAAAAGCGCATCTACATACCACTTCCGGACGTGAATGCACGAGCCAAAATGTTCCAGCTGAACGTTGGAACTACTAAGTGTTCATTGCAACCGGCACATTATCGGCAGCTGGCAGATCTTACCGAAGGATTTTCTGGATCTGATATCGCCGTGGTCGTGCGAGACGCGCTCATGGAGCCGATACGCAAAGTGCAACTTGCAACGCATTTTAAAAAAATTGAGAACAATATGTGGATGCCATGCTCGCCTGGAGAATTCGGGGCCGTTGAAAAGTCCTGGACACAGGTCGAAGCGAACGAACTAGCGGAGCCACCCTTGACCGAACTCGACTTTAACCGCGCTGTTTCCACCGCTAGGCCGAGTGTGAATGCGGCGGATATAGCTCAATACACCCAATGGACGGTGAGTTTGCGCGTTTACTGTATTGCCATATTTTATTGCGTGTAATCATTTATGCATATTTTCCTTTTCAGGAGGAGTTTGGGCAAGAAGGGTGAAGAGTTACGGCGGTTTCTTCTTCTTGTAGTAGATTCGTGGATCTGCGGATCAAGACCTGTCTCACGGTGAACGATGTTCGTGTATCTGACGTAGAAAGTCTATGATAGCAGCAGGAGGCACTCCCAGACGATTCAACTCAATCAGATTTCTGAGGATTTCTTTGTCGATATCGACTCCAGTTAGCGACGTAAACTTGTGCAGCGTCTCGGTGACTTTTTAATAATGAAATATTCACTGTAAGCTCTTCGATGCACACATTTGCAGCCGCTGCGAACCTGAGCGAATGGGTGCACTGGCGTACCTTCTCTTATATAAAAGCCGGTTGATGGTGCGCTTGTGGATGTGGGTCTTTTCGGCTGTTGCTGGTTGTCGGGTATCATGGTGGTGAGCATGTGAGCCAATCCTCGGACTTGATGAGAAGGAGACTATCAAAATACAACAGGTCTATTCGACTGATCCACACACAATGTCCACTATTTCCAAACAGTTCTATCTTTCGAGTAGCATTTCCTCCTGTGTTCCTTTAGTGCTGGCTGTCTTACATTCGCTGTGTGGACTAATGTCGGTGCTATGTACGTGTGAGGTTGTCGTTCCCCTGCTAAACACACGCGCGCGACGCAACGCTGGCCTGACCTTAACAATTTCATGCCTTACCCTTCTCACAGGGAAGCATGGACGACAAGTTAATTGGCATCTGCTTCACTCGTTTTTGAGCCGCTGAATAAGAGAGACCATAGTACCTCATCCGCGCTCGCTTGTTTCGCCCCAGCTCCAGCGGTAATCGTCCGTCTTTCCCCTCAAATCACCCAAGCAATTTTGGACATCTTTTGGCCGGTTTCTACTGAGATATTAGAATTTCGTTTGCGTACAGGCGTATCCCACGCCAAGGATACGTTGCGATGTCTTCGCTTTGGCCCTTCGCTGGCTGGTACCTCCCACAGTCCCTTCAAAAACGACTTGTAAAGTTTTTGCTAAAGAGGGCCATTGGCCAATTCTTGGCATCCGAGCTTGTCTTGGATAACCTTGATGTCGAGCTTGCGAAGGGCCAAGTGGTTTTGCGGGACCTGGAACTGAATATTGAGGTATGTGGGCAAGGCCTACCATCCTGCCATGAATGTGTTGACACGGTTCACACTTGCAGCTCCTTAATGAATTGGTTGCCAGTCTTCCCATCATTGTTACTAGCGGAAAGATATCGGAGATTCGGGTAACGGTACCGTGGAAAGATATAACCGGCGGTGATTGCACCCTTGAACTGCATAACATCTGCGTAGAAGTGACGCCTCTATCGGACGACCCTCATTACGGTAAAGTGGTGCCAGTCCATGACCTCAGTTCTATTATTCTGATATACGAGCATTCTATTCATTTCCAGGTGTAGCACGCTCCGCTCACCTCTCCGAATCGCACATACTTTCATCCTCCATACACTTTGCCGAAACATTCTTGCGACATGAAGCATCCGATCAAGACGCGGAGTCGACAAGCGCCTCGTCACTTCATTCACCGGAAAATTCACCTCCGACTGAAAGTAGAACCAGCAGTCTGGAGGGTCTGCAGTTTCTTGCGAATGTGATCGATGCAATTCTGGCCCGAGTTAAAGTGGTCGTCACTAACACAACCCTACGTTTGCGAAGGAAATCGGAAACATCGGATCGAACATCTGCCGCGCCCGTTGAGTCCGATAATACTTTATTGGAGTTTGTCGTATCGAGCCTGACTTTCTGTGATGAACAATCTGCTGAACAGAGCGCATGCACAACCACCTCTAGTTCGGGGACTTCGGTGGAGCAAAGTTCAGAGCCAGCTGTCAAGATTCTGAGTTTCTCCGGTATCCAGTTACGGCTAGCGACCTCTTCCTGTGAATTGGGAGATCGGACTACTTGTGGAGGCGTTCACCGCAAATTGGAGCTGGTTGCTGCTACCAAGTTCGACGCCGGCGATCATATCCGCATCATTATGGGCCGCCCGCTTAGGGAAACGCCAACAGGTCGGGATCCGAGACATAATCTGGAGGCGCACTGTTGTATACAATCTGTATGTGCCCTGTTGATTCCCCAACAGTTATCTGCACTTGAGGAACTTTTAGACTTGTTGAGTCGTGGTAACAGAATGCTGGATGCTATACGCGAGGAATCCTCGGCGGTAAGAACACGAACTGCGTCTAATGCGTCATCCTCCGCACGCCCTACGGCATTCACCCAGGGTCATGATTTGGAGTGCGAAACGCCGCTTGTCCAAGTTGGCGTGGACATTCAATATTGTAACATATATCTAACTTACGAGCCTCTGCGACCTCCGTTTGATCTGGACAAATTTCTTAAGGTGTATTTCAATGGGAAAGCGCAAGAAAAGCCGCTGTCGGCATCGTCACCTGACCTCTCCATGAGTTTTGTTACGCACGTCAATACGAGGGTTAATGCTGGCCCTGCAGCGGTGGAGGGAATGTTGGGGGAGCTGTTGGAAGTGGACCATCTCATGCTTGCGTTTGAATGCTTCTCTTTCGCCCACAACGGGATTGAAGCATTAGGTGGTGAAATTGAAACACATGAAGCCCACATTTGTGAGTGGACCTCAGGGGACACTTTAGGTAAAGCGAATGGCATTTGATGGTTATCCCCGCACGACCCTTCCTAATTGATACCAGGCCTGCGACGTAGGGCTGGACCCAGTACCACTGGGTATGTTCCTCTTCTTCTGGTAGGGGCTGATCCTGAAGGCGATGACCGTCAATCGATGTATGGGCTGCTACGCGCTTCAGAACCTGTTCCGCGGTTTACAGCGAAGTATCCACGCTTTCTCTCGAGACACCGTGATTCAGATGCCGTGCTACGGTGTCAGTTTCGATCAGTGGCAAATGAGCGGGATATATCGACCGAAACAAATATAAAGCTTGGGCATACGGAGCTCTACTTGGATCTTCCGACCATCACTCGTTTGCAGGCGCTGCTGGATAAGTTATCCGTGGAAAGCCAGAGGAGCGCACAGCCAAAGAATTCAGCTTTGTATGAAGATGCCCCAAGTTCGGGCACCATAATTATGGAGGATTTAGAACGGTCTGACCATCTAAGCACATCCAACGCCTCCCGACGATTCTCAATCGGGAGTGAGCTCTTCCGACTATGGGTCACCCTACCCCGACCGAATGAAGCAAATGAATCAAAGGAAGACCTCGAAGTGCCTTCAGTTATTTTGGACGTGTTTGATCCAGTCATTACAGTGCCACTGACTGGCGATAGCGGCACCCTTGCCTCTCAACCTGCAAACGATGGACGTCCGCGCTCTCGAGCATATTCAGACAGCATCGGTGACAACTCGAAGCGTTATGCGCTGGAATGTCATGGTGTCGGTGTGTCACTCGGACATGTGCGACAAAACAAACGAAGTACGTAGGTATGCACCCACCTGTGGCAACACGATGGATTGACGCTTGCATTTGTAGCGCATCAGGTCACACTCAAACCACTTCTTTACGTGAGCTCTGCATCGGGCGTATCTTCCGACCTCCGCGGCGTACACCCAAATTTGGAACTCATCGTGCGCACGCAAGTATCGCAAACTCTTCTAGAGCGGCCTGCGGCAGAAATTTATTCGACACCCTCGGGGCTTGCATTCAGACGAGAAGATGCGCTCGAGCAACCAGAGTTTGGATTTCGAAGTTGGTACGACCTCGGAGGAGCGGAGCATGAGCCCGGAAACAGTGATACCAAAGGTAAAGCGCGTGAGGATGACCTGCTTTGGTTCAAGCACAGAGTGATACAAGAGTCGGTAAGACGTTCCCATAGCCAAGATGCACTGCGTGCGGATCATAATTAAGACTGTCACTCCCATAGGCGACTTTTCTGAACTGTAACTTTCCGGAATGTCACTTGAACATTCTGAAAGAGGACTATGACTTGCTGCAGGTGCTTCTCAGTGAATTTGGTGCAAGTGAGCCTTCGTTGAAGCCGGAGAGAAAACGCTTTCCTTCATCCTTCCCAACAGCGAGTAGCCCGGTCGGGAGTTAT
Source organism: Gaertneriomyces semiglobifer (assembly GCA_025558075.1). Lineage (NCBI taxonomy): Eukaryota > Fungi > Chytridiomycota > Chytridiomycetes > Spizellomycetales > Spizellomycetaceae > Gaertneriomyces > Gaertneriomyces semiglobifer. Next base: position 350,595 of record JAHLKF010000017.1, on the reverse strand, counting down.
GGGAGCCAAAGCTCAAAGGACACTTTCATGAGCGCTGAGACCAGCCCAGCTGTCTCAATGGATGGGAAAGGCTATGGGCCAAGCCCAACTGGCGGCTCCATTCGAAAGCCAACGGATCTGACCGTGTTGGTTACGTGTGATAGCTTCACTGCCACCGCCCATTTGATAAAACCTAGCGCGGCAGATGACCGTTCCGCAAGGTCGTCATATTCTTGCTGCCTGACAGACATAAGAGCCTTCTTTGTTGATGCTCACGACGGAAGACCAGTTACGTACCTTTGGTTGGATGCGGATCATGTATCGGTCAGTGGTTCAAGGTCATCGGAAGGTGCTGCAGTGCAATATTTGCACCGCACGATACCGAGCACCGCCAAACCTGGGCCAATGCTAGCGTCTTCTTTTGTTATGAATTATGATGATGAATTGAAAATGAAGGAAACCACAGCGTCTGTGAATATTGGCTTATTCACCGTGCGCCGTATCACCGACACCGTGGTAGTGTCTGACATTCAGGAGTTTTTGAAAGAACCACCGGAAATTGTGATTGCGGATCTTGCTAGTCGCTTTACTCGTCTGTATGTCAACCTATCAGATGCCGCCTTGGAGTACCAGCCATTGCATCTTCCTTCTCAAGCGATTCTGCGGTGGGACGAGATGAAGCTGTCTTGCAATCTTATTTCGGAGTCTCCCACTACATCAATAAAGTGTGCTGTGTACGACTCGTCTTTATGGCTATCGCCAGATAGCGAAAACGAGCAGTCTGCAACCGCTATACATCCCAACGCCCGTTCTTTTCTGGCATCGCAAGGGTTCTGTCCCGTTGCGGCATGTGACCGTTTGGAAGTCACCTTTCGTGCGAACACTGGTGGTCTACTACCAGCAGCCGTCCTGGAAGTAACTAATAACCACCTGACAATTGACACGTGCGCTGACACATATCAGACACTTATGGACCTAGTCAGTCAGGTAGACCAGTCGAACGGCGATGACGCTCACGGCAACCAGCCAATTCCGGAACCATCAGGACCGGCGGCATCCGCCACACTACCTTCAGGCCCTGATCTACCCGGGGATTTGTTAGCTAGTTTGGACGAGCAGGCTTTTGGCGCCACGACGAGGAGGACACTGCAAAAGGTCGATGTGCAGATGGAAGATATGGATACGATATTGGAGGATAGTATTCTGATTCAGCTTGCAGATGATAGCGATGACGAGCTGTCGGAAATCATCCACGGCGAAAACAGTAGCTTGGCACAGCAGCGCTTGTCAACGGACAAGGTAGCTGGCAATAATGATTTTGGACCGAACGGGTGCAAGCAAAGCGTGTTTCGAGCCTTAAATGACACAGACCTGATCAACAACTACTTCACAAGTTCCGTGACTAAAGACGTGGGCGAAACTGAAAAGGCTCCCAGGTAAGAGGCTCGTATTTGTTCAGCTCGATAAACTTGTTGATTCATTGCCACCAATAGTGATAGTGCGTGTTTACAACTACGCATACGTGATGTCGACGTTAGCTGGAATATTTACGACGGTTATGACTGGGCCCGAACTCGAGCTACTTTCCTTGAAGTAGCGCGTAAGTTAAGCAATACTTCAGCCCAAGGCAAAGAGAGTAGCGTAGGTCAAGATGGAGATGACCGTTCGGATAACGGCGGCGACCCGGATGAATACAGCGCACTTGCTTTTGCCAGTTCCTTTCCTCCGACCCTGTACGGGTTTCACACGACCGATGGCTTCCCAGGGCTCGAGCTTGACCGAGACGATACGGCAAGTGTACAAAGTTACGCCAGCGGTTTTAGTGCAAAGTCGCGAGACAGCAATCCTGCGACGCGTAATGTAAAACAACGTCGGGGACCGATCACCTCACAGGATTTGCAGCGGTCCCGCTCTAGCCAGATGATAATCAAGGCGTACAGAGCCAATGTAGAGTTGGACATGTATTCTGCAACGTGCCTAACGAATTGGCGTTTGACAAGTACCATTGGAGATGTCGAAATCATTGACAATGTACGTACGTCGAGGTGGCGCAAATTCCTTTCGTACCTTCGACCTGCTGGTGATGAGTTACCACGAGAGACAAGCAGCAGCATGGTGACCTTCCACTTGAGCAGTGTCCGGCCCAGCCCAGGCGCTGCCGATGAGTTGCGGCTGAAATTACAGCTCCTACCCATTCGTATGCACGTTGACCAAGACGCACTCAATTGCCTCATAAGATTCTTTTCATTCAAGTCACCCGGAGTACGAACCGATTCTGAAACCAATGTGCAACCAGACAGCACTTTTTTCCAAACCTTCGATATTGAGCCCATCTCGTTGAGGGTTGACTACAAGCCCAAGAAAGTGGATTTTGCCAACCTCCGTGGCGGTAATTACGTAGAGATGTTGAACTTCTTCCCATTGGAAGGTGCAGAGATGACACTACGGAGAGTCCGACTTAGCGGTGTTCAGGGATTTTCCAAAATTCTCGAAGGAGTGATGAGTCAATGGCTCCCTCACATCAAGAATACTCAAGTGCCCAACATGATGTCTGGAGTCTCAGGGGTCAGGTCATTGATGAACATTGGGTCCGGTCTCGCGGATCTTGTAGTGCTACCGATTGAACAATATAAAAAGGATGGACGCATGATGCGAGGGTTACAGAAGGGGGCGCGTTCTTTTGCTAGAGCTGCCACCACGGAAACTATCAAGCTTGGGACGAGGCTAGCCGTCGGCGCACAGGTTTTGTTAGAGCACGCAGATGATTTGTTGGTCGGCGATCAATTTGAAGATCACGACGATCATGAGATGCAACGGGCAGGTTCCTCTGGGCAGAATACGAGCAAGTGGGCGGAGCAACCGAAAGACATCAAAGAAGGAGTGGCACTGGCATATCGAAGCCTCACCCGCAATGTTGCCACGGCCGCACGTACTGTGCTGGCCATCCCAATGGAGGTGCAAGAGAACACTGGGCCTCAGGTACGCATATGCACTGTTTAAGCTGCTTGAGCGCCGTTAAACATTTTTTGTAGGGTACTGCAAGGGCTGTCATCAAAGCCGTACCCGTGGCTGTTTTAAAGCCTATGATTGGCGCGACTGAAGCCGTATCAAAAGCTCTAATGGGATTGCAAAATAGTTTAGACCCGCAAAAGCGCCTTCAATTGGAAGACAAGTACAAAAGCTGAAGCTAGCGGAATCTAGTCTTGTAAATACATTTTTTGGGCATGCATATTATGAAACTATAGCTCATCATGATCAGGGAGATCGTCGGTATCATCATCAACTGCAGGGGAGGATTCAGTCATCGGCGGAGCAGGGAGAATTTTGGGCTTCGGCTCTGTGGAAGCATCCACACCCATCTTTTGCCGGATAATCATTTCGATCCGCTTGCTAAACTCTTTGGCATTGCGTACATTATATCCAGATGCAAGTGCAGTCGATTCGAAGAGAACGTAGATTGAGTCCTTGACCTCATCTTGTTCCCCGGCATTTACCTTCTCTAGCATCCTTTCTATTAGCGGGTGATCTGGATTGAGTTCGAAAACCTTCTTCTGATTCAAGTACATGGCAGCCATAGGATCGTCCTTGGAGCTCAACGCCTGCGCTTGCATAATCCTCTCCATGGCCCCTGACACTCCCCATTCACTCGAGAGTACCGCACATGGTGAAGTGGTCAACTGCTTAGACAAGCGAACAGTCCCAACCCATTCTTTGAGTTCTTCCAGCAAAAAACTCTTAAGAGGTTCGAAGATCTTTTCTTGCTTCTCGGCCTCCGCGTTCAATAATTCATCTGGAGGAGAGCTGTGAGCAAAGCTGAGGAGATAGACGTTTTCGAATCATTTACCTTCATCTCCATACTTCAATCCAGCTTTACCCACATTCTGTAAAGCTTTTCCTCGGTAAGAGACCAACCTGGCCGTCAGGTATTCATCTATCGGTTGATCCATGTACTGCGCAGGATGAGATTCATAGTCGATTGAGATGAACGCAAACGCAGATAATTACCAAAACTTCATATCCTCTAGCGACAACCTTTTCCACTAGCGGAGATGCAGCCATTGCGTCTACACTTTCGCCTGTAACGAAATATATTTGTGGCTGATTTTCACGCATACGAGAAAGATAATCGTCGAGACTGACGTAGTCGTTAGAGTGAGACGATTTGAAGCGCAGAAGAGAGGACAATTTTTTCTCCAAATTGCGTTCCTCAAGAATTCCCAGTTTGAGTGCATTTCCATAAGCTCGAAAGAAGTTAAGATACTTTTCACCGTCGTTGCTCGCAAGCCGTTTCAACATGTCAAGGGCCTTCCCAATTACACGTCGCTTGATAGTATTGAGAGTGCCATGGGCTTGGAGAGATTCGCGGGAAACATTTAAAGGCAGATCATCCGAATCGATGAGACCTTTAATGAAACTTAACCACCGTGGTAAGAAGTCTGGCAGCTCATCCGTGATTAAAACGCGCCGCACAAACAGCTTAATGTTGTGCGTCCAGTTGTGACTTTGTTGAAGAAAATCATGAGGAGGCCGTGACGGAATGAAGATCAGCCCTTTGAAGTCGACACTTCCTTCACCCTTGAAATGAATATAAGACATGGGGTCGCCGGAATCATGCGTGAACGCCTTGTAAAAGGTATGATACTCGGCTTCCTCAACGTCACTAGGCGAGCGTGTCCAGATGGGTCGGTTATCATTTAAAAGCTCCCATTGAGAGGTTGTTCTGGTCACCGTTCGCGGCGTCTCCTCCTGGACTTCTTCGGTGACGTCTTCAATGTCGTCATCCATATGATCATTGGGTTCACCATTTTCGGAGGGAAGACTTTCCGTAATTGTTTTTGTTGTCCAAAGAAATATCGGGAAATTGATGAACTGATTGTAGCGTCCAACCAGCTCACGCAGCATGGACTCATCCAAATATTGTATCGCATCGTCTTTCAGATGGAGCACAATTTGAGTGCCACGTCCAAGAGTAGGGCCTCGAGGATCCTCCGTAATAGAAAAAGTGTTGTCCGATGTGGATTCCCAAATGAATTGAGCATCGGCGTCGTTCTTCGTCACAACTGTAACCTTATCCGCAACGACTATCCACGGATCAATACACGATATAAGTTGTGGTAATAGCACCATAGCAACTCACGGAAAGCAGAATAAAATCCAACACCAAACTGGCCAATTAGGTTGGAATCAGCCGTCGCATTCTGCAGCGCGGACATGAATTCGGCCGTGCCCGACTATAGAAACACATCAGCCGCCCGAATATGTGTTATCAAATGCGGAAGCACGAACACGTACCTTTGCAATGGTTCCTAGGTTTCTCTTCAAGTCATCTTTAGTCATTCCCACGCCGGTGTCCGCGATAGTGAGTGTCTTGCGCGCCTTGTCGGCGGTGATGGTAATTTTGAGATCGCCCAGTGCTTGCTGGTTAATGAGACTCAAAAAGCGCACTTTGTCCAAGGCATCGGACGCATTCTACAATCGTTATAAGAATCCGCAGCAGATTAGATCTGTGGGTTGACCTACCGAGATGAGTTCTCTCAGAAATATTTCTGAGCTGACCTTCAGTATTGGTTTGCGGTAAGATCGGCTGTAGGCTCACCTACCCTTTGTTTTGTATAGACTGTTGATGATCAATTTCATTAGGCGATTCATATCGGTCTCAAACTCAAAGCGCTCGCTATGTTCCGTCATATGGGCTTGATGGATATCATCCAGAACTGGGATCTCTGGCGGAACAGTTCCTTCCATCTGATCCTTCCCGTTAATGTCGTGTGATTCAGTTGCTTGAACGAAGGATAAGGATAGGAGTAGCACGGCAGCAATGGCCAGCGGCCAAAGCAGTAGCTTCACCACCTTCATCTTTGTAACAGCGGCGACAACGCCTACAGAAGTATACGAGATTTAAGCTCCTATACGATGCCCTGTAACGGCTCCCTGCTTGCGTTGGTTCCGTATGTCTTCGTAGAGACGGCGGCTGGTACAGGTAGCCTGCCGTAAACCAGATCCGCAGAACGTCGTCGAACATTTCATTTTGAACAACGCGTCGAAGTCGCTGCCTGTGAGCCGAACATCTCAAGCGTTGACTTCTATCTTCATTATTGGCGTTAGATGTGGAGAATCTTCATGTACTCTTGTGGAGAAGCTTGCCTTGTTTCCTAATGTGCGGAACCAGGAAAGCATCCCGCATTACCAACTTGGACATGCCCTCGGTCGGCCAGTCGGACACTCTTGAGGGTTTTTCCATTTTCGTAGCGAGGAGCGTGTTAGTCAATGATTCAAGACATCCGCCATACAAACATGACGGTGAGATGAAGGGCAGAGCCGAGGCATTCCCTGGAGAGGAAACGAGATGGAGTGGATCGTGCACGGCTTTGCATGGGTCCTATACTATTGAAGAGGCTACCCCTCCTGCATTAATTTCCGTGCTCCCTTTCTCAACGGACCTCTTCTGGCCTCCTCGTTAACGCTAAATCACGAATGGTGAGGCAAGCGAAGGATGTGGATGACGACGACGATGGACGGTTGGCACAAGCAAAGGCAAGGATAAGATGCCCGCTCAACTTCGCCTGACATGTGTTTGTTCACGCGTCGCTATATTTCAAACGGCTTCCTGAAACCAGCAACAAGGCGCCATGGGGTAGAGCACCACAAAGACGGTTATAACGCTGCCAGGAATTATCTAGGTTTAATATCTGCCACTTGAGAGTCGATGCTGGCGCTCGCCCCGATCTGGGAAACTGTTAGGACGTCTGTCTAGAGTGGTAGATGCCACTGCATATTTACCTCTGTCATGTTTGCGTGCGAAGGCACGCTTACCATTATTGGTATCTTTAAAACATCTGCACCAGATCCACCAAGTTATCCCTTGGCTCACGCATGCTGTCGGGGAAAAACCCAAGCATTTTTTCGTACAGTTCGCTCCGGGCCTGGTAGGGATCGCGTGCTGTAAAGCGTGCTTCAATAATAGTCATAGGTTCCCAGTAAGATTGTAACATATGTAACGTACCTAATGATTCTTTGGACAAGGACGCTTGACAATCCAAGCGCAACCCGGTGGCAAGGCCGCCGCTGAATCCGCCTTCGCGTGCTGGTGAACATGTTCGGGCACCCTTTTCAGAAGTTGGTCCCCTGGCGAACAGATATTGCGTCAATTCCCGGAAATCTTTACTCTCTTGTTGGTCATCGTGGTTCACTACAGCAGCCAGATCCGTTTGCAAGTACTTTAGAGCCTTCAATGGATCATCGTCACCACACATTTCCTTAAATTTTTGACGTCGTATGAAAAATTTAGCCCGTCGCAAAACATCACTCGGGGTTGGCCTAAAGAACATACGGCATTAAACAGGCGTTATCATCCGAATCGTTTTGCCACTCCACTTGCACCTACCGAATCAGCCAAAGTTCCCAGAAATCATCAAGCCGAAGATTAGGGTTGCTTAATTCCCCTGGATTGCCTCCAAAGAGGAATTGGCGCTTTCGTTTCGGATCATACACTAGTTGATGCGCAAACCTTGGGCAAGGCTCTCTATCCGCCATTGTGGACCAATAGGCGCTACCGGTATTTTCGTTCTGATACACTTTCGTCCAGCGGTCTTTTTTTATATTGTAGACCCAAAACGAATTTTTAACAGTCTCTTGGCTACTGTTCTTCTCCCGCATCAAGCCGCTCAGAACAAAGAATTCTCCCAAATCAGTGTCAATGGTAGCTCTTTGAGTGAACCCAGCGTCTGGACCGCCTTGCTTACTGTAATCCCGCGATACTTCATGCACAGTATCAGTATCGATTTCGTACACATAGAAATCCGAGAGGTAGTCTTTATTCCGCTGCCCGGCGAAAACATATAATTCTCGGGTAATCGGATTAAAGAGCATTGAATGGCCAATCCGGGATTTGAGTTGAATCGAGTGTTCAGGTTGCGAAGTGTCTGTACGAACAAGTTTCCATTGGTTATTGACGATAGAGTAGGCATACAGTCCGGAGTACACTGTTTGATTTGGGTCGGGCGAAATCGCGCGGCCACCGAACACAAACAGCACTTGTCTCTCAGAATCGACGACCATCTGATGGTCGTATATTAGTTCTGGGCCACCTTCTTGCTGAATAACGAAGGCAAGTTGAGCGCAAAGTTATCACCAACGTATATCTATCCAATACACACCGCTGTATTTCCGCTGATGAGAGCCCATGTACCTGCATGTATATCGTATCGCCAGAAGTCGCTTTCTAAATTGACGTTGGGTCGACTGTCAGGGTCGACGTACCGCCCAAGTGTATATAGCTGCTTTGTCTTGGGATCCAGGCAAATTTTGTGGCATGATCGTGGACCGGGCCCACCATTTCTAAGAATTACTTGATCAGTTGAGTACTAGTAAAACCCGATACTTTGCGGACGAACCTCCGGGTATCCAAGCTGAGACATGTCCACGCCCTCGTTTGTTGATCGAACGACCAAAAGTCTGACAAATCTCTTGATCCATCCCAACCTCCAAATAGGTAAATCTTTCCATTATCGGGGTCAATGGCCATCTGATGTCCACCTCGCATACTAGGAGTCGTCTCATCTAAAGTAGACATTTAACTCCAATCACAAACCTTGGCGGACCACACGTCGTTACCTGCATTCTGTGGAAGAATTTTGTTCCATAACGGCTTGTAAGGGCATTCAGAAATGTAGTCTTGAAAGAGATTGCGCTGAGCGGCTTCCTCGATCAGGTCTTCGGCTGCGTTGAAATCACCGCGAACGACCTGGATATCATGTTAAAATCTCGTGGAATATTAAATAGACCAAGCGAGCGTACCAATTGATTGTGTAATTCTGTCAGCAGCGGGTCCTCCAGTTGCAGGCTGGTGCGAGCTCTTAAGGATTCGAACGTATCCAAGTAATTTCGCTGCCGGAAGTGCTTCAAGCACAGACGCACGACTTCATTTTCCCTATACTAACACATTGTTAAATCTACGTTCAGGGCGATATGCGAGTGCATGTCACTCACGTTAATATAATCCTTGTGGGCCTTGTCGACGACGTCGGAACGACTAATTCCCTGCATCTCAATGTACCATATGCTGAAGTTGAAATTCGCTCCCCATGCCAATAACGGTACAATCTTGATGTAAAGACAAGGGAAAACAACCTCGTTTGCTTTGTGTTTCAAAGAGAATGTTTCTGGTTCGCTGTCATTTCGAAGTCCGCTGTGTAAAAGTTCTATCATGTTGTTGGGTGTCAATCCGCCAAAAACTTTGAACTCTTTCAGGTTGCAGACGTGGACCTTGTGGTACTTTCCAAAGGTAATGGTATGTACAATGGAGAGCTTGTCAAGTTTCAGTGTAATATACTGCATCTGATTGTTGCTTCCACTTGACCATCGAGACGACTGGTCCTGTGGCTTGTTGATCATAATATTTTTTGGGTGATAACTGGCCGAATGACTTGACCAAGAACAAATATCGTAGCCAAGCTTTTCGGGCGCCATCCTAAGAGTCGCAGACGAGATGGTGGTCGTCGTGTCCCCAGACGACCCGAACTGTTGTTGCTGCATCCTGTTGCGTTTAACGTCCGGTGTATCAATTGATGAAACCTTTGGGAACATTGGCTGCTCGCTGAAGGAGAATCTGTTACGAGATACGCTGCAACTGATGAACCATCAAGAAAACCTCACCTTAGGCGTGGAAGATCTCTCATAGACTTGCGGCTGCTTGCATACAGCTGGAGAGCAAAGCGCAGACTGCTGATCGACAGATCGGCGTTTGACTAACTCAATAATGAGTGGACAACGATGACAACGATGTGTATTAATGTATGTTAAAATAACACAAACTTTGAAGGTGAAAAGCTTTGCTGGCCCATTTAGCAGCACGGTACGCAAACGCGTTGTGGAAAGTGTCAGTTCCCCGCCTCTATTAATTAATTCAAGATAGCAATACAATTTATCTCACTCAAGGATGCGGTCTTATTCAATCAGCGATATCAGCTCTTTGACATACTGCAGGTGAAGAGACGTCATTTAAGCAAGCGGAAAGTAGGATGCATCACCGTAACTCGTACCTTTGCTATTTCATAACTAGAACTGGCGAGCCGCTGCTTCAGCGTTTTACTTTGCGGCGAATCAACCATAGATGCACCCAATTCTTCCAGTTTCACATTTGCGTTGGACAAGTCCTGAAGAATGAGCTCCCCGCGTGTGCGGAACTCGGTAGCTGCTGGTTTAGCCAAAGTTTTGCGCGATACTCTGACTAAATTGTCAACAATGCTGGTTATTCCGGAAACTTTATCTTTGAAGTCCTGACCAAAGGATGTGCTCTGCCTCATCGCGTAAAGCAGAGTTTGGATAGCTTGGACAATTTGGTCCGTTTGCTTTTCGAGGAATATCTATCAACGTTATCACGTTAGTTGGGATCCTTCCTGAAAACAATCATTCAATGAATAACCTTCAACTCATCAATTTCGTAAGCATCCGACCTCCCTTGATTAATTCCATCAATTTGTGAATCCGTGTCATAGGAGCGGCCCTGTTTCAACCTCAACAGCTTCAACAATTCCACAATGGTGGCGGTTAACTGGGTTGCGGCCGAATCCAAAACTGCTACATTGGACTGGCCCATACTAGTGGCGTGCACCTTGGCAGCATTCATCAAGTTGTTCAAGGCACTGGCAAGGTTATTCTTGGTTTCTCCAAGCTGATCAAGCTCCTCTGGTTTCAACGCGGTCGAGGAGGACTCAAAACTTTCGGTGTCTTCTGTGATGTTCTTGCAGGCAATTACGATTGACTTCATGGCAACCAGCACGCTTGTTGGTGTATCGCTGCGTGCTGCTCTCAACAAATCGTCGACTGCTGTCTGGTATGCAGTAACTCTGCTCCGATCAATGACTCCGTCATCTGCTATATCTAGATCATCAGTTTCCAATTGGGCCATAGACCGGTCCCGTGTGCTTTGCCCGCCGGATGTGTCTTCCCGATACCTAGCCAGCTCTTCCTTCAGCTGCTCAATGGTTGTACGATCCCGTTCTCGTTCGGAATGAAGCTCTTCATTTTTCCGTGATAAAGACTTAATTTCATCCAGCAAATTTGTAGCTTCCAAACGGATATCGTTTGCTATCTGTTGTTGATTGTTGTAATCATCTTGCAAACTTTCATGTTCCTCTTTCAGCTTAGAATACCTAGCTTCCAGAGCCTGTAACTCTGCCGTTCGTTCCCGGTTGATCTTCTCCTGTTCAGCCAAATCCCGATCAAGTTCCGCCAACCGTTCCTTGTGTCTCAGGCTTTCTTCCAATTGCTGTTCCAGCTGCTTTATTCGATTCTCATATTCACCTCTAATTTTCTCGAGTTCAACTGGTGATGCCTCATAGTGACCTCTGCCCGGACTCATCATATTACCGAGATCGGCCATCAGGTTATCTAGCGACGCAAAATTAACAGTTCCAAGCTCAGGCGTCCGGGGAGCATTGACTGGGGCCGATGATGGTTTATTATCATAACCTTGAGAATATTGCGTCTCATACACTTGAGCATTTGGATACTGCGATGTATTCGTCAATTGAACCACTTTTGGTTCCGGTGCACTTCTCAACGACCCGTTAACCGCCTCCAGCGGGGCGGACGCGATTGCGAGGGGTTCAGAGTTACTAGACGATCCGTATTTTGCATCGTAGTCCTCGACAACTTGAGGAAACCGTCGTTCAATTTCATAGTATACGTCACTAGCCAAATCTTTGAACCGCGAACTCGGCAAAGTCGCCAGTTTTTGTCTTGCTTGGTTCCTCTTTGGATGGAAATCATCTCGAACTGGAAGAAATGGGACCTCTTTCGAATCAAGCTGCCGGCGATTCATCTCGTCAAACACGTCCGTCGACAGCTCAGTAAACTGCTGCTTTGTCAATCGAGTAAGCTTCTCTCGAGCCGAAGTCCTTTGATTGCTCTGTGCACCAGACGCGCGCTGAGACTGTAGATATGCCGACAAGTACAGTCGCAGCCGCTCGTAATGCGTAGCCGCAACATCGTAGACCTGCTCATGTTTCCTCAGCAAAACTGTTCCGCAGGCATCGTATGAACTCTGATACACACCTGTTCTTGCGACATTGGCTCTATATGCACAAATTACGGGATGTCAAAACTTCTTCAAGTTATGAGGTCGCCTGCCGTGACGCGCTGATAGTCGGAATCGTGCCCTCGGAAGAAAGCGAGGTGCACGACAAGTGTACGGCGAATTACTTCACGACCTCAGGTTGGTCGCCTGCCGTTGGTCCGCTTAGTCGAGACGATGTCCTCTAGGTCGGAATATGTGCGACGCAGCAGAACGGTCGCGAAATGCCGTGCTGGGGCTTGAGCACAGCGCCAAACTCCAAAATTCTAGGTCAGTTGCACATAACGGGCGGAAATTTCAGGTAACCCTAAACCCACCAGCGCGTTCATGCAGACTTGGACATGAACCGACAGCGTGTCAGTACATGCTGTAGGATTAGCAGCCAAATACCATTCGTTGAACTCAGTAGCAATTCATATGGATAAATTTGAATCCAGCACACAAATATGTTGTAACTAAACCCAATTGTGTGCTGATATGTGATTGCAAGTTCAAGCGACTTCCTGTTGTCAGAATTGATGCAGCCATCATTACAATCACAAGAGAGTGCTACTTTTCAGGCTCCAATATATTTAGCACATCCTTCACAAAAAGACTGCAGGTGGACCAAATACTCTAGTTAATCATACGACATTTGTATCTTGATACTGTGGGGGCTTGTAGAAAATCTTACAGAATTGGAATGAAAGTTGCCCCTTCACGGCAAGTTGTAAAGAAAGGAAGATAGCTCATTCAACCCATGCCAGTGATACTCTCGTTTGTGGGACCTGACAAGTGCAGATGTGCTCTATCTGCATGTAACAGGAAACCTATATGAATTGCTGGACTGAATGTGAGCCATTGGCCCAATGATTTCCATCCCAAAAACAGATGGAATCCATCAATTTCCAAAAGACTATTGCAAACGCAACCTTGGGAGCCTCTGAATTTAGTAATGAAAATCTCCTGTGTGGCCTGATGGTTGGTGTACACTAACTGCATGAAATGTCTGTTGAATTTGCACATAGAGCATCTGACTGTAATAACAGCATCATACCACGATGTTAATGTACAAGCATGTTTCATTTCAACCCTCAAACAGAGCTTTTGGACTGACTGTTACCCATTTGAAGTTCTGTGGTGCTGAGTTCGATGTGTCATTGGAAAGACCTCCAGCGCCTCCAACAGGAGCCATATCATGTAAATCTTTGACATGTGGGAACCAATTAATTGCTGAAGAATATGCATATGTGTTGGTGGAATCTCACTCAATGTGCGCAGCTGAAATGCAGGACTTTTGTTGATATGCAATGCTTCCGTTTTGAAGTGTTGTGTGTGGTAACCCAAAATGCACACAATGCACTGGATGCATCTTCAAACAAGGGTCTGCTAGTTCTTCAGCTTTCTCAACAATTCCTCGTGGTGCAGCCAAATTAATGAATACTTGATGCCCTACACTACATTGAGATTGCATCGGTTCGCACTTGGTGCTGAACATAAATTGATTTTCTGACATTGTTGCAAGGGCCCTTGCAACAGACATTGTATTCACCCGAACTGCTCACACAACATGGTGCACCAATGTTGCAAATGCTGAATGCTGCAGCAATGTCCCGAATGTAGCGGGTACAGTTAAAGAATTGTGACAATATCTATCTGAACTGTAATATGCATAAGTAAGAAGCAGAAGCTCTGCCTTGGATGAACTTTCAAATTGGCAATATCAGCAATCTCACGCACTGTTCTGGTGCCTTGCCTCTGGATTTTTGACGAACTAACACAAATTTGATGCAACCTTCTTGATTTCTGCTGAAAATAAGTTACAAGACCAATGCAATATACATCCAGCTTGTTTTCTCCAGGTGTTGCCCTAAACGACCTTCTCACCTATGTCTTACAAAAACAAATCCCAACATCAAGTTCACTTCATTTGGAACTTTCCAGGAAGGTGTCCCCTTTCCAGACAATTCCAGTGTAGTTAATGCTCATGGGTTTGCAGTGATTTCTAATGGAACATGATATTCATCCAGTGCATAGGTGCACTTTGATGCTTGTGCTGTTCAGATGGTGCTGAAATGCTCTAACTGGAAGGACACTTCTCTAAGCTGAGGTATCTGACTTCTGAATTCCTGCAAATTGCTTAGTAATATTGTTTAGATTGGGAGTGGAGACCACATATTGCTATGTTCACTGTTTTGAATTTGAGTGCTGGCACAGATCAACAACTTTCTTCTTTGTATTTGACAGCCATTTACCTGTCATATTCCAATTTTACCAATTGCGGAGTATCTTGTGTTGTAATAGGATCCCGGTGGCATACACGCCATTGGGGTTACCCCGTTATCGGTAACTGCTATGTCAGCACTGCCCTAAGTCACATGATCTTTTCTGTCGGGAAGCGCTTAACGCAACCGTCAGTTTAGAACTTAGAACCTTAGACTTGAGAGATAACAGAGCTTATAAGAAGGATAAGAGCATCAGCAGATTCCTCTGCAACATCTTGTAGGACTCGGTCAAGTCTTTAAGGGGTGCGTACGGAGTTTGTACACCCTCCATATCAGGCAGTGCCCAAATTCAGCAGTGATTGGAAAATGTTAACAATGCTTTTGTAACAAGACCCAACACATCTACAGCAAGTAGCATTGCAGTTGTTTCCTAAATATGGGTTGACGCCTTCCTGTCACCAATTTGTAGTACCCAGTACTTATCATGTTGTAACCAAGCTGACCTCGTCAGAGATGCTCAACTATGTGCATGCTTAAATATGGAGCTTACTTTGCTGATACATTTACAGTCAACAGGTGGTGCAACACAGCATGTAGTGATCCGACCCAAAGCAGCATGGGACAAGGCACATTATATTGGCTGCAGATGGGAATAGAGTGATGAAGTTACATGTTGCAGTGCACAAAATCCATAACCAGCATGCTGAGAAGTTGACAGTAGCCCATTGTATTTTATCAGCACTGGTGAACACACTCTGAATGGGAACATTACTAACTGTGTTGCAAAGTGTGTTACATTACAATTTATTGTAAATGGCACATGGCTGCAAAGACATTGGGCATCCAAAGAAAGTTGGGGATGCTGCTGCTTGTTTTGCACTTTTTGGGAAGTCGGTTAGATGCACTCTCCCGTCTTGAATCTTCCCCTATTCATGACACTTCCGAGTTATTGGTGGATCCCACTTGCAGCTGTTGATGGGACTGTGATTTATCAATATCAGCCTATGCGTGTACGTAATCAAACATGGCTCAGTCGCGGTACGCATTTCCCCGAGCGATAGAATCAAAAGTCCCCGGCCGCCCAAAGCGCATCAATGATTTGACGCAACGGGTAAAGCGAGGTGTAGACTGTGTACGGGTGTACTGTATACCGTCCAGCATTTATACACAGCGCAGATCGCTGATGGCTTCCACGTTGTGAACATGTTGCACGGCAGCTCCATAGCAGCCAAAAGGGCGAAATGAAGATGGGAACGACTGATGAAAAACATCAGTGGTACAACTTCGGAAGAGAAGATGATGACGGCGGTGTGGTATATCTTTGCCTGCGACAGCCCGCCAGGACAAAGAAGCGATCGCTGCACTACGCCCGAGCCGATATGCGAGGTCACATCCGGCCGTTTGGTGTCGTCCGGGACGTTTGCAGGAAAAAAAAAAGAATCAAA
Source organism: Gaertneriomyces semiglobifer (assembly GCA_025558075.1). Taxonomy (NCBI): domain Eukaryota; kingdom Fungi; phylum Chytridiomycota; class Chytridiomycetes; order Spizellomycetales; family Spizellomycetaceae; genus Gaertneriomyces; species Gaertneriomyces semiglobifer. Next base: position 334,891 of record JAHLKF010000017.1, on the reverse strand, counting down.
AGTCGACACCTAGAAATACGGTGATGGTCTCCCAGCACCTCTTTTGATGGCATCTTTCATTGCGCCCACCAGGTAGTTTAGTGCATGCATGCGGGACATGTGTATAGAATAGAGGGTACCCCACATCTGATACTTTGAGACACCATTCTTCAACTGCTCCCAACCCTGACTGGGTTCGCCTCATCTGGTTTATGTAGACATTAGATAGCAACGTAGTTTAGCATTATATAGAAGTGTGTCCGACCCAAGGCAATCCCTTCGTCAACGCTACCTCATCTAGATCTAGATCTCCGTGAAGCACCCCCTTGAACGCAAAGTCGCCACGCCGTGTCGCTAGAAGTCAGTTGGTCTCCTGGGGAAGTTCTGACCTCATCACCTAAGGCCAACGTTCTTGAATTACTTTGTGTTCAATTTTAAGCTCTCCGCCGGCGAACTCAGGGAACCTCATTGAAGCACAGTTGACCTCGAACTGCGCTACAAGCTCGTGTCCTGTCTTTGAGACCCCGGAAGTAAGGTGGGTAATGAAAATACATTGTGCATTTTTCTCCTGATGTCTCATGCACTCGTTATAGAAGTCAATCCTTCAACCCGTTTATACTTTAGCTACTTCATATCATGGCGTTTCTGCGCGACACCCCGACGCTCGCTTGGCAATATGTGCCTCAAATTTCAGTGACTCAAGGCCTTTACATAATGCTGGCATTATGTGTACTGGTCCGCATACTGGTATCGTTGCTTCCGCGTTCAACCCAAAGGCCTCCTTTCAAGCCTTCCTGGATCCCTTACCTAGGAATCGCGATAGAGTATGGCAAAGATTCTGAAACGTTTCTGGCCAAAAGCCGTAGCAAGTACGGGGATATCTTCAGCGCTACCCTCGCCGGCCGACGCACGACCTTCATCTTGGACCCGCTGACAATTCCCAGGGTCTATAAAAACAGTAAGGTCTTCGACTTCAAGCCCATTTCCGACGACATCGCCTCCAGGGCATTCGGTGCGTCGAAGGAGGCATTGAACAATCAAGCATTCGTGTCGGCCATCCACTCGTCGTACATTCGGTTGTTGACCGGAGACTCCTTGCGGGATATCACCGACTCTTTTTGTGACGGGCTATCTCAGTTACTTTGGAGGATTGTTCAATCACGTTCACAGATTGACCTGAGCGATGGATGGGAGGTGGATCTGTACGACTGGACCAGGCGCGTGATATTTGAGGCGTCCGGAAGGTGCATTTTCGGCGAAGAATTCACGGTTGAAGACAACTTGAGGGACTTTACAACTTTTGATAAGGCCATGCCCTTGTTTGCTGGTGGACTCCCAAGTATCTTCTATCGCGCGTCGTACAATGCACGAGAGCGTTTAGTACACCGCTTGCAAGATCTCAAGCTTGTGAATGCGGCTCCTTTCTTGTACGCCCGCGACAAAGCTATTGCCGACAGTGGCGTATGTCAACGTGACCGCGGAGCATGGTCTCTTGGAGTACTATGGGCTTCACAGGGGAATACTATCCCTGCCATTTTTTGGTCCTACGCATACGCAATCACTCATCCCGGCCTTGTGGCCGATTTGCAAGAAGAGCTTGCTACCGTGGTTCCTACAGATCGCCTGTCCTCAACATCCCCTTTCCGTCTGGGGCCAATCATGGGCTCCGTTAGCCAGCTGCCGCGACTCTCCTCGGCGGTGAGCGAAACCCTCCGTACCGTATCGTCTGTGTTCTCCATTCGAGTAGCAACGCAGGACACCTCCCTAAAGGATGCCCGTACAGGGAAGGACTATTTCATAGGCAAAAATGAGTGGGTCATGATTTCAACGCGGTCTATTCATCAAGACGCCGGCATATATACCAAACCGGACTCCTTCCGTCCGACTCGTTTCCTGAATGTGCAGGAGAAATACGAAGTGGGTGTCAATGTCCACGCAGGGGAAGAGACAAGAGGCACAGCTGCTGCTGCAGTCAGTAAAGGCCGCGCTGGATCAACGCAGTCCAAGAGATTTTACAAAGATGGCAAAGTAATCAAACATAACTTACTACCGTTTGGCGGGGGAACGAGCTTGGTAAATATGCGCATATTGCTTTTGTTCTTGGAGATGTTAGTAACCCCTATGCTTCTACAGTGTCCAGGGCGCCATTTTGCTGTGAACGAAATTAAAGCATTCATGGCTATAATGCTGACATTCTTTGAGGCTACCCCGGTGGACCCTAGTGCGAAACCCCCACCTCTAGATCGAACCCGCTATGGCTTCGGCGTAGTACCGCCAGAAGGGGACATCAGAGTTAGACTCCGCGTTCGAGCACCTATCTTAGCGAAGCTTGGTCATGCTTAATGCAGTAGTAGATTTTGCGAACACCTCAAGTAGACATCCTTCACATGCAGGGTATAGAAGTAGATTTATTTAGTCTCCACTCATATGGTGGCAAAAACAAATCGGAATTAACAGGTACAAGCGTTCTAGATTTATAATGCTAGTATATCATGATGGCCAGAGGTGGGCTGATCGCCTACTTGGTTAACTGTCGCTTCAAGTGTTCCCAAAAGTTGATGAAATGCGTCATTATCGAGCGAGCGTCCGTTTTCTGCTTCAACATACTGTGACGCGTAAGCAGGCGCAACTGCCGATCTGGGCGAGAAACCCCCGGAGTGCTCTACTGCCGGATATGTCGGTGTTTGTCTATACGGCAACCACGATACAACTCCCTTTTCCAATGCTCCTACGGCGTCGACTGATGTACTTGAGGAAGAGGATTGCTGTAAAGAAGGGCGCGCCATGAAATTGCCAGATGTTGCAAACTGGTGGCTAGGTTTTCTCATTTGATCAAAGGGTGATACCGGCCAGTGCTGATCGTAGCGATATTCCATTGCAGATTGCGGGTTGCTGAAGCACATGGTATTCACATTCATCACGGCAGTGGACGGTGGGTACTGAGTGGAAACCTCTGGAGACCGTGAAAGAGGGTATGGAGGCCGTTGTTGCTCTTGCTGGTGCTGAGAATGCGCAGATATCATTCCGGTTGGCGACATCGGCGAGGGTACTGCACTTTGTGCATATGCCATCTCTTCTTTAGAAGATGAAGCGTCTAGTTGCATCCAATCTTTTCGCCCCCGGCCCGTGTATGCGGTTGCGAACATCGAACTACCATCCAGCGACAGTGGTGAACTGAGGGTCTCGCTGACGGCCCTAGACATAGGCGGGTAACTAAATTCTTTCAGCAACGCTGGTGCGCTCATGGGTCCTGAACCACCAGAGGAATTTTGCGGCGGTCTTTGCGTTTTGATGAAGAGACTTGAGCGGCGACGTTGTGAGAGTCGCGATGCGGAACCGGACAAAGTATGCGGATCTACCATCCAGTACGATCCTTTGCCCGGTTCGTTGGCAGGACGTGGGACTCGGACAAAGGCTTTATTTAGGGAAAGGTTATGGCGGATTGAATTCTATGACCGAGAATTCGATGTTAGCTACCCAGTAGTCAGCGATGGAGAAAGATTGAAGAATTACCTTCCAACCTGAGCCTGCCGTTCTGAAATACGGGTAATGATCAGTGATCCAGGTGTACAGTTCATTCAACGTGAGTTTCTGTTTCGGAGTCATTTGTATCGCGTACGTGATGAGAGTTGCGTAAGAATACGGCGGCTTGCCGGGCATGTGGGTCTCCAAATGCATTCCAGCTTGGAGCGGATTTAATTTCTTGTTAGTGTTGGGAAACGAGGGCAGTCTCGCGGATGCCGGCGTCGCAGGTGTCGTAGGTTCAGGCGACGTTAAGCTCGCTCCATGGTAACCGGGCGTCGAAGAACTTGGAGTAATGGGAAATGCGCTCATTGTTCCATTAGGCGAGGAAAGGTCATCGTACATCGGTCCGGATAATGCTACGGGGTCGCTAGCATGTGTTGCCGCGCTGACTGCCCAGAAACTGTGATCATAGTCGAACTGCTGTGACATTTCAATGTCGGGTACAGGCAGAGGCCAAGGAACGATTGCAAAGCCACCACTATACGCAAGTGGACCAGCGTAAAGAGAAAAACGAAGGCCATTGGGAAATATCTTTTGGTGGCAGCTTTTTAGCGCAACATCTCTACCCGAGCAGCTGACATGTTTCGGCCGAAAATAGACATCGTTCGTTACTCGTCAATAGGCCAACAATTCGAGAAGACCCGAGCTAACTTTGCACTGCGGGAGCAGTGCCGCGGGTTTGGGTGCTTCACAATGTGTCCGGTGGGTTATATTTAGATCGACACTGATTCACGAGTCGACCCATGATGGCATCCCACATTCGTCATTAGGGTTCCGTATTGAGGAGCGGTTGGCAACCTCGAAAAAGATCCTTCTACCCCTTTCATGCATCATTCTCCGTTCTTTGAAGAGTTTCTGGGAGCGCAACAAGTCTCATCAGCAGAACGTATCCCAAGAAATCCCAGATCCACTCTCGAACGCGCGCGACGCGCACTGCTTTGCTAACAGCCAACTCCGCTTTACACACAGGCAGTTGCCCGTCCGACCTGTGTGTATATACCAGGATCATATTACGACGGAGACAACGCAGCGGCGAAATACTCAATTTTACTTACATACAAAACCTGAGCTTTAAGTGCACATGACATCGATATCATCGCAAAGGGAGATGCATGGATGGAAATGGCGGTGGTTCTCTTGAAGAACGTTCGCAATCCTTCATCCATGTATCGTTGGAAGCGTCTGGAATTTACTGTCGACAGTGTCGACCGACACCAACGCTGATGACAAAACCAATGTGCACGTGTGGGGTGAGACTCATGTGACCACAGTCAGATGACACCCATGCACCCCAGGGTTCATTCTTTCTGTTGTTGCACAATGTCTGCCCATTTCCGTGCGACGTGTGACAAGACCGACACACACCTGCGACCTCCGCGGAGATGACACACGCTCTGGATCTGAGTCTATTTTTGATTTTGTTTGGCGTTAGGGTTAGTGTTAGGGGCGTGACGCGCGACGAATCGGTGATCCGCCCCATTCAAAATCAAATGCTTTGATATTCTTTCATTGATTCACGCACACACACCCTCTTTTTCATTCAATTGTCAATCCAGATCCACACGGCCCCACACAAGAAAGACAGGCCGCACACCCGCACCCGCCTGCTTCGGCCCCTTTCCTTGCCTTCTTTTCCTTTCCGCCTCTCCTCTCGATCTCGCTCGGCCCAATTCCTGCAATGCAAACAACATGGATCGATCAACCCAAGGGGCCGCCAACGCCTCCTTCGAAAGATGTTCGCCAACAATGCCGATTATGAAGACTATATACTAGGCCGCGGCGGTTACGGGAATTCACAACTCCCCATCGGTCCTGCAAAGGCACCCCGTTGTGAGATGGGTCTTTTCTACCCACGTGTGTTTTTACCCTCCCTCTCCTTCCCACTTACCGATCACCACCACAACTTGCCGAACAAGGCACCTGCCTCCGAACCTCACATCGGAATACCCTCACCCACAAGACATACTCATACACACGTATATATATTTAAACATATTTATGCATACCCTCCGCTTCCCACTCTGATCGTGCCACCCTCAGCCACAGTATTGCATCCACTGCATATCTAGCTGGCCCCTCTCTTTCAAATCCGAAATCGCCTGGCCTCCGTTTTTTTCTCAAGGCTTCCACCACCGTCGACCGGTCTCTTGTCTCCTTTCGACAAGCGTGTGTGAAAAAAAAAAGTTAAAAAAGTCCGGGTGAATGTACAGCCGTGCGGAGACCCCACCACCGTATCCCTCAAGAGCCATTTCCTGTTGCATGCCGCACACGATTTGTGATTGACCAAGGCCGTCGTCGTTCGTCGTCGGATTGTGGATTTAAAGAAAAGGAGCAAAGACATTTGACAGGCGTTGGACTGAGAAAATTGACAGATAGCAACCGCGTCCGAATTTGCAAGTTTTGGATGTTTGGTCTGGTTCTCACCGCGTTGAACAGTTAGCAGATAATAACATAGAGTTAATGGCTCCCCAGGAGCGTCTGTCGAGTCAGAGGGACGTCGCTTCCATCACTCCGCCTGTACATGAGCCACCGGATTCCATGCCGCCAAGAACGTCCTCACCGTCGTCACGATCACCAAGTGCTCGTTCATCTGAGCGAGGCTCGCGACAGTATTTGCAAGCTCAACGATTGAGGGCAACTGTTGGCGTAAACAAGGTCTGGGCGTGCGATCGTTGCTACAAGCTAAAAGTCAAATGCGACAGCGGCAAGCCGGCATGCGCGTCATGCATCAAGCATGGTCTCGGTAACGCTTGCGCGTATGGCGGCGCGGCTAGAGCAAGCAGCAGCAAACGGCCAGACCTGCCCGAGTATTCCCGCGCGTTTGATCAACGGGTTAAAGAACCGCCTACGTCGGACGACAACTCAGATACCTACAATCCAAGACCAAAGAAGCGAGCTCTCAAACCGAGGTCCAAATCTTTTACCTCCGAGCCTCCGTCTTCCGCGACAAGCTCGGCATCGTCGATAGAACAACGAATACCTGAGCCGGTAAACGATGCATATGGAAACGTGCGCCATGAAAGCGGGCATCACCCCGGCCCAACTACCGATAGAGACATTCGCGTACAATTACTACCCACGTCAGCAGCATCGACCAGACCATTAGCACCCCATGACCTTTTTTCGCCAGAGGTACAGCGTGACCTGGTAAACACGTTTTTCAGGAAAATTGCTACCTTGTAAGTAGAGTCTGTATAGTCATCGCTTGCTCCGGCACAAGTCTAAATTTTGATGCATTTTAGTTTGCTCGGCTGTCCGATACATGAACCAACATTTGCGCCACACTTGTATTTTGAGCGACCGGAACACTCAGAGTTTTTGGTTACTTCTTTGTGCGCTCTGAGTGCTCCTTACTCGGATCACCCTGTCGTTGTATCATACTGGCAAAGCAACGATTTGCCAAGGTATCTCGCTGGTGAACCCTTTTTTTTCAAAGGACAGGCGATGGTGCCGCATATGATAGATTCGCCATCTCTCGAGGTTGTTGCTGGTCTGTTATACTTGAGCTCGGCGGCGGCCGCCATGGGCAAATCATCATCGCAAGGCGCGCCGCTCAAATTTCCGTTAATGCAGATGGCTGTAAACTTGGCTCTCCAGCTGCGACTGAACATTGACCCGGATGTAGAGGAAGTACACGGACAGCTTACGTGGATTCAACGTGAAGTACGAAGGCGGTTTTGGTGGACTTTGTTTTGTATGGAGACGATCAATAGCACACCAAGTCACGAGCCGCCACCTTCCATTGACAAATTCAACCAGCCTCTACCATGTAGAGGCCCTTACCTTCATGGCTCGTCGCCCACCGTGAGATCACCTGCCCCAGATGCCCTATTTTATTCGGTTTTGACGAGTGATTCGTTGCCGCGATTATCCGCGTTTACACCAGGAATTGATTTGGATGTAATGGACTGCATGTCTCGGTTGACTCGAATATTCCACGCGATAAAACAACTGAGCGGCACAGTATGGGAAATGGCCCAAAAGCTCGCCCGCCGTGTGTCATCGGAGGACGTTGAACGCATACATGCTCTGAAAGATGCGTCCTATCACGCGCGGATTCAACAATTGGAGACCGAGTTGGAAGAGTGGCTTGAATTATTGCCAGAATGGGCTCGTAACATCGATCAGTATCCAGTTATCCCCGAACTGTCGTCATCCGCCCGCCCGCCTTTGTGGCAGTTATTCAGTCTGCATCTATTCCATCACGCATGCTATGTGGCTCTCCATTTACCGACGCTTATCGCCTTTCCAATTACGTCTCCGTTGCCTCCAGATGCCCTTTCGATTCAAAGTACCATCGACGCCGCGTACAGGATCTGTTATCATCACACTCAGCACGTTGCGTTCCTTTTGGAACGCTTACGGCGAGTCACCTACACATCGGATCATATTCACCCGTGGGAATCTTTCTATCTCCTGTATACTGGATTGGTGCTCATTCGTCAAAGTACTAAACCTAGCGATATACGACATCAAAGTACCATTCAGCACAATGTCGACAATCATATTTGGTTGATGGAACAAGTAGGACAAAGATGGTATTCTACCAAACGCATACAAGAACTGCTATCGGAAGTCATCGTAGCGCAAGAATACAGTTGTCTCACCGTTGATATTTAAAATAGATGGTTGTAAAAGTTTGGTAGCCATTGCTGCCCACAAATACATCTGTCGCGCCGGTGAAATTCAGGAATGGTCAATCGTCCGCCAACAAATTGTAATTTAAGTTTCATCCGCTGTTCCTTGAATAAAAATAGCTTCTCAATCAGGATTGTGAAAAATGCCCTGCGCACTGCGCATTGTTACTGACGACTTTGCTTTTAGGCCGGAACGCCTCGGGATGAGGATGCTGAAAGTGATAGGAAACAACGCGCCAGATAGAAACATGAATCCAAAAAATCACCGCTCTATTCTTGATTGAGCTTTAGAAAAGGTTCGTCACCCACTTAATAGAGGATTAGTAGCTGGACCGACGGAGCATTTAAAGTTCACACTCACCTGGAATAGTCTATTCGGCCCACGGTCATTTTTGCCGCCCCTCCATGCCTCTTTCTCACCGGTCTCGTGTTCTTTTCCCTTGCGTCTCCTGTGCTTACCCTTCCTTTTGTCATCGGCATCAACATCCAAGTGCAATCCAAGGCCCATGGCATTGTCGCTATGATCTTCGTGGCTTTTGGAAATGTAGACCGATGCGTCCATGCCAGGTACACCCAATGCTGTGATGAGGAATGCATATTCTATCGCCAGACTCTCCAGATATGTATATTGTCCAGAATTTCCGCCATGACCAGCATCTTCGATTTGAAGTAGAAGCATCGGTTCCTGATCGTGCGCCGGCAAGTCATCGTCGTTGGCGATGCCGCCAGCCATAACTGTCAAAGACAACGGAGTGTTTGTACTGCGGGGAGACCTCACAGAGGAGAACTCAACTTCATCGATCACATTTTTCTCACGACGATCATTCTTTAAAATCTCTTGCCACCGAAGTCGTTCGCGCCTCATCTTGGCAACGAACTTGAGTGGCTCAAAGAAAGCAACTCGCGGATCGTTCATTCCGCCCAACACAAACATGTGCGGGTAACAATTTCTCGCCAATGCTTTTCCGCGAACATTCGTGTACGGGCAGTACGTTTTCATGACCTCGTAGATTTCCTTGTCATTCGGATTACCCCACTCCTCATACTCGAACGCCGTCCAAGGAATACTGCTGTCGAACATTGTATTTATCACATCGACGAACGGAACTTCTGTCAATGCAGCTGCGAAAAGATCTGGTCGCATGTTTACCACCGCACCAATCAATAATCCACCGGCAGACCGGCCATATATTGCAAGCTGTTGAGGTGTCGTATATCCTTCTTTACATAGAAACTCTGCGACAGAGCAAAAATCCAAAAAGGTATTTGTTTTTTTCCCAAGCTTACCCTCCTCATACCAAGCATTGCCCATGTCTGCTCCGCCACGCACGTGCGCCGTAGCATAAATAAAACCTCTATCCAGTAAAGATAATCGCGAAGACGAGAACGTCATGCTAACAAATCCGCCGTAGGCACCATAGGCGTGAAGAAGGCATGGATTCGCTTGTGCCGGGTTCATATTTTGACCCAATAGGTCTCTTCGGTACACGATTGAAACCGGAATCGTCGTGCCATCCACACCAGTAGCAAAAAGTCTACGCGAAGTGTACAGGGTCCGGTCATAACCGGAGATGCGTTCCTCGTATAGTACTGTCATCGTCCGCTCATCCATGTCGTAGTCAATGACTTGTCGAGGTTGGGTAAACGAGGTATAAGTGAACCGAAGAATGTTCGTATCAAACTGCGCTTGCTTTGCCAGAGCACGCTCCTCCTCGCGAACCGCCCCTGGCCAGAGTGTATATACCATCTCTCCAAAGCTTATGTAATGGTAAGCATTGAATCCTCCTGACGTCAGGTCGATGATTCGCACATTTTGAAGACAGTTGGAGCGTTCAAAGACGACCAAATGATTACGGCGGACTTCGTAAAATTCGATCAAGACGAAATCTCTGTGTTCGATAATGGTCTCTCTCATCCCCAAAAGAGTCTCGGCGTTGCGTTGATTTTCCGGTAGCGTATCAGGCACCGGAATTCGGAATAACCAGTTGTTTTTAGATTCTTCGTTTGTGAGAATGTAGAAGTAATCGCCGTGATTCTCACATGTATACTGTATTCCTTCGTGTCGCGGTAAAAGTTTCTTCGGTTGGGCGTTGGGATCTTCCGATGACACGTACCACATTTCTGAGGTCACCTGCGCGGAGGTGTTCATGAGAACGTACTTTCCGTTGCAAGTTTTGGACAACGAAAGATAGAACATCTCATCCTCCTCGTGATAGAGCATTTGGTCTTCTGATACGTCGGTGCCTAGCCTATGACGCTTCAGTTGGTACGCACGCTCATGGTCATCAAGGACCGTAAATAGCACAGTATTCCCTTCCGCAAATTCAAGGTCTTCGTACACGCCCTCGATACGATCATTCAGTACTTGCTTTGTTTCAATATCCATAAAGTAAGTCGTGTGGCGTTCGTTTCCGACAGAGTCAATGCCGTAAGCTATCCACTGACAATCGGCAGAATGCTTCAGAAAACCCACGCGAAAGTACGAAGCGTCTTCAAATTCCTTCGAGTTAGCAATCTCATTTTCATCGAGGTATACATCCTCCTTTCCATCCTTGCTGCGGCAGTGCAGACGATACTCTTCTCCTGCGACCTTGACGCGGAAGAAGGTTACAGCTGGAGCAACCATCATGACGCGCAAGACGATGCCCATACCTTCTTCGTGTAATATGTCCAACCATCTTGTAAGGTTGACTTATCGGACTCTTCATTCTCATCGATGCGCGAGACAAATTCCTGATATAGCAACTTCTGCAGGGGTTTTGTGTCCTCCATTACTTTTTGAGTATACTCATTTTCCTTCTCTATATACTTCAAGACCTCCGGGTTTTCTTTCTCTTTGAGCCATGCAAAATCATCTTCCCATTCTTCGCCGTGAACATTTGTCCACTTGATCGTCTTCGGCTGACATGACGGAGGCGTGGGAAGAGATTTTCGCACGAATCGTCCTTCTCGCGTTTGAATATCCATCAGTAAGTCCTTCACTCGTTTCCAAACATCCGCGCAAGCATCGCCGTGTCCCAGGCAGAATTCTTCCAAACGTACAGCAAGGGACGGGAAGATTTGAACTAAATTGCTGGGCTCACTTTGAATGTACTCGTCGAGCGCTTCAATGTCATCTAAGGGTGGATGTACCCCCGAACGCACCAGTCTTGGGGAAACAAGATCACCAACTGATGATTGACGATCCATTCTTGTGAGCGGCGAGTTGGAGTATCGCGAAGCGCCTCTTGTCAGAAGCGCGGGACTTGTTGGGGTAGCAGTATCCATACCCGGAATCGCATCCGCTATGAAAGACATCTTCGGTGATACTCCTTACCGGTTGTAACAGCCTAGAGTTCAATCATGCAATACAGTAACCGGTTTGGTCCTAACATTATGTGTAGCAATCCTGGAAAATGACGACGCGTAGAGGCGGGGGTTACGTAATCAGCGCCATCTTTCAACTGGAGACTGTGTGGTGGCAGCTTAAAGGTGCTACTTTCACAAGATTCGATGTACAGTACCAGCATCGTATTCACATCCGGCTAATAGCCGCTCAACTCATAAAGATACAACAGATATGTCAACAAAAAAAGATATTACGCAAACTGATCGTCCCTATCAGCCTCGTTGTTTGCGCTTACACCTGCCCCAACACTTGCCAATCCGGTTTCTTCCAAGCCGCTGAAGTTTAAGAAATGTGACGGCCGATGCAGCTCATGGTAGAACTCAAGAGGAGTATCAACTGTTAACGCATACTTCATATCAGCGCGATGTTTAGCGCCCATGAAGTTGTAGTTCCACACTCCGTCTCCATCCGGGACCATGAAGAACCCAAGGAAGCGATCACTCAATAGCATTTGCACTTTCTCGTAGTGACTCGGAAGGTATCCCTGAGGGTTGGCCCCGGTGTCCTTGTTATTACGCCCCCACTCGAATCCGGTCGGCGTCAACTTATATGCCGTGAGTGAGCATGACCCCGGGGTGAAGGAGCACGTCATTATCACAGTCTTATCGCCGTCCCAATAGCCCTTATTGTCCGCCATAATCTTCGCATGCATTGTTACATCCAAGGGGCTCAACTGTGGCATTTCGTTCGGTTGCGTATGAATCCATCCTAAAGGTTCAAGATCCTTCAAATAATCGTGCTCCGGTAGCAAATGCGGCAGGTGAACCTGCTGATGCGTACCCCATTGTGGAACGAGTACAATGGCGCGAACTTCCTTTACTTGGTGGTTATCAGGCGGGCTCACACCGTATAAGTATCCTGCAACTTGCGTCCGCAAGTCCGAGATACAAATGAACCGCTTGAGCACGTTCTTTGGCATGATATAAGTGTAACCGGTCTCGCGAATATCGTCAGAATTGACGTAAATATGGTTCGTACGCAGACCAAGGTTGGTGGATGAGATGGCGCGAACCCGCCACTCAGTTTTTGAGGAGAACGTCTGCGTCTCGTATCGAGACGTTGTAGTTACAATGATTTCGTCTCCGTGTACGTTTTGCGTTTTGGTTGTGACAGCTGTGAGCTGGTTCGACTCTTGGGTTTGCTTCTCAATTTCGGCGATTTGTTGTCGCTGTAGTGAAGGCGCGGAAATTTCCATACCCAGGATGATATCTCTGACTTCAGATGTAGTCAGAGATGCGACGTTAACGTTATTTTTCTTTCCGTAATCAGCCAAGATCAAGTCCTTCAACTGCACTTCGACCTTGATCCACTCTTCATCAGTCAGGGTAGGCCAGATGTGATGCGGTTCAGTGATGATCGACTTATCGGGACGCAGTATAATTTTGGTCTTTTCGTTGTTTACGTGTAATGCACGCAAAATCAAAATCAAACGGGAGAAAGCCGTGTAGCTCGATATCGTCTTGAGCCAGTCGTCGTATAGGTTGAACAAAACCATCTGCGGCTCGGTAGCCTTGAGAATCATGTCACCGAATTTCTCAATCTTCAAGCACGCTTGGAACGGTAATTGCAACTCAGATCCCTTGATGACAATGTTCGGGAAGTCCAAACTAAAGTCGCTCAATTACAATTGATGAAATCGCGAACATCAAAGAAAGGTTGCTTACCAGTGCACTTCCAGCGGATCTAACATGCCTTTCCGCGTCACAATGATCTGCTTCGGTTGCTCTTCAATGGGTAACGACCGAATCAAAGCAGCGACTTCTTCGGCTGTTTTCCATTTGGCCAATTGGCCAAGACGTTTTTGCCCTGCCCATACAGACGTGTGAATAATCTTCAAGAATAGTTGTCCAGTTCTCGGATTGAAGATGAAAATGGCTCCATTGATAGGCTTTGTGGTCAAATTGCCTTCGAATGTCTTATGGATGGTAACACGATAGACATTGGTATCGTCAACAAACCAAATGATCTGGTTCGAGAAAAGCTCTCCGTAATTCTGAGATGACAAATACGGCTCTGTAGGTTCTGATGAGTACAGTTGCAGACCCTTCCGGATGCGCTCTCGTAGCACATATAGGGCTGGATTTGCTTTCATGATCTTCCCCATAGCCTGCTGCACAAGAGGCTTCATCCCCGGGAACCAGTTACCATATGCAGAGTGTAAGGAGTATGCAAGGTCGATGCCGATCATAACACCCGTCGGTGAAGGATAGATCGACATGTTGTCTGTTGTGTAATCCAGAAACTTGCTGCGACAGTATCTCTCAATGTCGTGGGAATCGAAGTCACCCCATCTCAGCTGGACATCCACCCAGTATTTTTGGGTTGTGGCCCCATCGAACGAATCTCTCGTGTCGTTCAGTAGCGAGGGTTTAGAGACATTCCATTTGTACGCCGCAAAGAGTAAAACTAAATTCGATGCCGCATCAGTCTTCTGCTTCGACACTGGATTGCACTCGATGTTACTTACCATCGGCACAACTGCTATTCATCTTATACGACTTCCGCGGGTGGATGGTCTCTTTCTGTACGGTTTCAATCTCCAATGCTTCAAGCTCTTGATCGAACACCTGACAAAGATCCATGACAACGGACTCATGAATCTTCTGCCACAAATGCGCTCGGAATATCTGAATCAACGAAATCTTCAAAGTCGGAATCTTTCCGTGCATGAAGATACCAGTGAGATCAAGCTGAACTTGGAAACCGACGTAGACATTGGCTCGCTGCACACAGTAAGAGCGCGTAAGCAGTGGAATCCACGTACACTATGAGCAACAGGCACTTACATTGATCGTGCTGGACCACCAAAGCGTGAAGCGACGATTGGGAATCTGGTTCAAACCAGACCGTTGGGCATTCGTCAACTTCTTGTATCTAGGTTCTCCGATTAATAAGGGCACCACTTTAGCGCCAACACTGAAAGTTGCTTACTTCATAGACTCTTCGAATCCGGAAGCCTTCTCCCAGAAAAGACCCTCCCAGGTAGGGAAGTACGTCCCTTTGAATAAAGTGTGCTCGAGAATGCCCTCAACACCACCTAGGGCTTGGATCATATCGGTGCGGTAATTGTTCAAGTTCCAGAGCTTCCCATCATGACGGTGATGCGTCCAGTAGAACGGGTTATTTTTCAATACCTGATACTGCTTGAAATCTGTACGGACACGCCATCCCTTATCATACGCGAGCGTGTGCCGATCCTTTTGGAATAACGTGTTGATACGAGGTATACCACGGTCCCAACTGTCTTCCAAGTCCTCGAGAGTCAGACGCCGGTTTTGCGCATTGGCTTCCTGGCGTTTCAGCGCATACTCAGCCCAAACCCGCTGCGAGTCGATGAATTCCGACTCCCAGGGTTGAATGTAACGATACAAATTTGGGATCGTTTGATCTTCTTCGTGAGACATGCCGGAACGGAAATGGGTAATACCCGTTTCCGTCTGCTTAGACCAACGCAAGTCCGACTGAGGAATCAAAACGTGACCCATTGACAGCATCCCAAGACCGCCCAACTCTTTCGGGCAATAGAACACCTATAAAGAGAATGAATTACAGATCATTCACACAAAAATGGCGGCATACAATGGACCACTTACCACTGGCGGGAAACGGGAGGGCATCTTGGAGTTCAAACCAATCTTGACACGTGTTTGAATCTTATTCTCCGCCTTCACAAGCAGATCAAGCAGCTCCCGCGTATGTACTACGGCCTCGCGATAGTATGTCATCAAACCGACCAAACAAGTGTTGAACTTGTTAATTACTTTACTGAAAGTCGTGCTTCCAGATGCCATCAGGATCTGACGGATCCTGTTATTGAACCTTTGCATACTTTCATCATCGACGCGCAAAAACGCTTGGGCAGTCCTCTCTTTTGTTGACTCATTGATCAGGTTCCATACACCTTCCTTCATAGAAAACTCCTCATGCGCTGCTCGGATTTTCGGCAAGATGCGTACTTCAAAGCCGCACATGCTGAAGAGAAGGTTCGGATTATCCTGAGAGTACACAGACACGAAACTGTCTTCCCACTCGATCGTGGTCAGTGACCTAGGGAGTCGATTCTTTATATCCCAAAAGACGGCCCGGCCCAAGTTGACATCGTGCTTCATCAATCTCATCCTGCAATCCCTTGGCCAGCACTTTTTGTTGTTGTATCCGACAATGTTTTCATTGTTAGGGTCCGGATGTTCAGTTAAATAACGCTGGATGAGATCCCGCGATTCATCAGCAGTAAATCGTAGTAGTATATGAATTCGATCGATGTAGCGAGAGTATAAGCGGATGGGGTGGCGCACTTCGGTGGCGACATCACGGTACTGAAGAAAGTCATTCGGAATCATAGGGGGACCGGCCATTTCACTAGCGCGGTGCAGACCGAGAATCAGAAGATCCAAGACGAGGCCGTAGTACTGGAATATGAATGACGAAAATTGCAGACCACGGATAAGACCGTAAGCATTAACGTGGTTCATATCTTTGTAATTCAAGACCACGTTGTTTTTGGCTGTCATATAATCCGCGATGTTGTGGTCAACAATTAACCGCAGCAGCCGATTGAGAAGCGTCAAGTCAATCTTTTCATAAACCTTGCTCAACCTCGTCTCCATCATAACGTTGCATTCCCCGTCTTCCGTCACCCAGATATCCGTGAGATTGTTGACACCCTGACACCACTTGTACACGAGAAGTGGTGGTGGCTCAGAATCACCAGGCTTGATCCAAGCCGGGAACAGGTGACGCTTATCGGCTTCATACCACAGGTACTGATCCAAATACGCATCTGTTATTTTCTCCAGCGGTTCGACATCGTACACAGGAACCAAATGACTGTAATGATCCATGAATTCGATTCCAACCTCCTTGAACGCACGCTGTGTCAATAGCAGACGTTTGATCCGCGCGAGGCATTCATGTGGATTATCGTATCCCTGTTCAATCAATCCCAACTCTTCACGTTGACTTTGATTCAGCCGGCCCTTGACAGAATAAGCTTCCTTTAACCTTTCCAAAGCCAAAATCAACAATTTCGTGTCATGCTTGTAAGAAAGTGGTGGAAACGGGATAGGTGAAAATTTCCGGGATTCCAAGTAGTGAACTGTTGTGGTGTAAATGGCCACAGCTTCCTCAGCGGTAATATATGGACCATCTTTCAAGTAGTTGTGCTGCCGCTCCTGTTCTGCTTTAAGCCATAGACGAGTAAGCCGGCCCAGGTTCTTCTTGCACACAGTTTTGTCTACAGTCGCTCCGCGGCGGATACGCTCTCTGTTGTAGTGGGCGACACTAGTCCACCAATCCGCTTTCGACTTGACGTATCGAAGAATCATATTCTCGATAGGGGTTGGAAGCCCAGGAACTTTCCACGGAATGTTAGCCTTGTAACAACGCCACGCTTCACTGAGATGCTGAAGAATTGTTCTAGACTTATTCGCCTTGATACCCTCCGGCATCATGTCCAAGATATCATGCATGACAGCAGCTCGGAGTTCAAGATCGTAATGCGACTCGACTCGCTGCTTGGTGACGGTTTTTGCAATCCCCTTCGTTTGCCGGCCTTCAAAATGACGAGCAAGAAGATTTCCTAACCAGCGTTCGAGCAGCGGCACGATTCCGCGCATGAAGAATAACCATACTCGCCATCCAGGAGCCCAAAAGCCGCAACCAGGGCCTTTTCCCACAGGACCTGTGTTGAACCTGTAGTATATCAAGTGCTTCAAGTCCTTGCACATCCGAATTTGCCGCATGAGACGATACTTGTATCTATACATCCCAGTCAGTTGACCAACGTGCGCAAAGATGTACTGCAAGCCATCCGCCAGCTGGAAAGCATCAACGTTTCCGAGGCGGTATTGAACGTGGGAGTCGACAATCAACTTTGTCAACCGCAAAATTTCACGCATCAAGTGGAAAGCATTTCCAAAACGAGACTTCTTGCGTTCCTTGGTCGTCAGCGTCTTCACCGGCTTCAAATTGAAATTGTAATCCAGGTGAAGGTAATTTAAATTCTTCCGGTGAATGAGAAGGTTAAGCATATTGTAACCTTGACGGCAGACCTGTAGACCAGCCTCGACCCAATCGATTTCGGTGGTTTGGAAGAATTTGGTTGCTTTCAACTGCCGGAAGAGGTATTTCTTATTCATTGCTTTAGGTGGACGATGTTTCAAAGCATTCAAGACGTAGCACTTCAGCAGTTTCTGGTACGATACGCGGACTTTGACGGGTTGGCCCGCAGGTACGTGCTCCAGATACCAATTCTTTACCAAAGGAACGTCAATGGCCCGCCGGGTCCTGCCACTGCGTTTGTTGAAAGGGTATGGAGCCCAGTACAATGCAATGCCATTTGCGGTATTGTCGGTGTACAATGGCTTATCCGCCAAAAATGGCTCGACTTCCTCGGGCAATACAAACGACTCGTCCTCCTCAGCGTCACCGAAAAGCTCGTCTTCATGGGAAACAGTGGAGGTAGTTTGCAGATTCCGGGATGATATTGGGTTGATGATAGGATCGAAGTAAAATGCGGGAAGATCTGGGTCTTCGGTGCGCACGTAAACTACGGTAGGGTAATGATACCACGACACATGTACCGATCGTGGAAGGGAATTGTACAGAAACGGAAAAGCAATTTTGTACTCTGTACGGATTGGTTGACGAATGATGATCTTGTTGATATCGTTGAATTCGTTCCAATCTTCGTCAGCAGCGTCCGTGTCCCGAAACAACGGCTCAAACTTGGGTCCCCCCGGAATAGCCATGTTTAAGGCCTTTGACGTGAAAAAGGATTTCAAGTCAAACATGTAGAAATAGTTCTTATCAGTCAAGTCCGAGAGAAGTTGATGGGCCAAACGGTATAACGTCGACATGATCGGGAGGTTTAGCTTCCACTTCCGATATGTCGAGCCATTGATAAATTTGGTATCCAGTAATGGCTTATGATCGTAGAACCAATCATATACTGGTGCATCTTCTTCTTCGTCCAAGTCCATCTGAATAGCTTCCAAAGGCTCTACATCGACGATGTTATCGCCATAATCGAGTGGCGGCTCCTCATCATCAAACGGCGGAAATCGCATACGCTTGAAATGACGTCGATCTCTTTTTTCTCGCCTCATCATAATCCACATACTTCCCCATTGAGCTGTGTACACCGGTTCGATAACCCACGGAACCTCATTGACAAAGGTGATAGCCCCTGTAACATGATACAGCACCGGCACATCCCTCACTTGCTCCCACGGCATAGGCATATTTTCCAGCAGCTTCAACACCGCATGGGGCACATACTTGAGCGCACCAAGATAGATCCGCTTGTCGTGGCGGAACTTTTTACTCGACATGTCACCATGATCTTTGATAATCTTCCGCAAGTGCTCGGGGGGCATATTTTCTTTCTGTGGCTCCACAAACCCAAACTTGCGTTTTTCACCAAATTTTTTGGCATTCATCTGAGTCCATCTTCGAGCCTTTTCTCTGAGCCGATCTTCCGACAATTCTGTACTCGGCATCTGCATGGGCATCGGACGAGCCGGCCCACCAGGGTAGCCAAATGACGAAGACGGTTGAGCCATGGCTAGGCAAACCAGCGCTTCGCTTTTGATAGGGCTCTTTCACTGAAGATCTCGACCGTGTGGAGAGGGTATGTCCAATTACTAGTGGCAAAATGGCCTTCCCTCTGGTGTTCCTTTAGCAATCCCAAGGGCCGCTTCCAAGGCGACAAATTACACACCAACCACCGCAATGACCAATATCCTCCCGAAATGTGGAGTCGGCGAATGTGTTGTTCTGTCAAGTCCCCCTCTCGTCCGGTTCCCGTTGCCCAACCTCACGACGCAGACTCTCCCACAGATTTCCCAATTTGCAAAGACCAGCAAACCCTCAACGATCCCACCCACTTAATGAATGTGGCACAGCCATGGACAAGTGTTAGGTTAGTAACCAACACGATCAATAAGCTTACTGATAACGACTGCAGTTATCAATTCATGGCGCGGCCAGGGTGTGATGAATTCTTTTTGACATTGTTGAAGAGGTGGGTGGCATCACTGCAGAATACAGAACACCAGCAACACATTTCGCTGCACTCGTACATATACATACATCATAATAATGGTGAACCAAATGAACAAGGTTCGGAAGAACCTGCCGAAAGAACATCGCGCGAAAAGAAAGGGCTTCAAGGCAACGTCAAACAGGTTACCCAAGGCGCAGATTCAAGTACGAAATGCGAGACTACTTAAGGCAGCTGAAGAGATCAATGCCCAACTGGAAGTCGTTGCTGAAGAAAATGGGGGGTTAACCAATGCCGAGATGAAAAAGGAGCTCGTCGTCGTGCCTGGTAAACTGGGAAAGCACAACTCTATTGTGAAGCCCCGGGTGTTGAGCAAGAAGAAGCTGCGGATATTCAAGAGAAATGAGAAATTCGTACGTTAGGCGGCATTTTGATTGTGTGGTGGGTACTGTTGACAAATCATTGACAAATGGTTTTCCCACAGCAACAGCAGAATGCGGCGGCTAAAGGTGGTGCGATGGACATGGACATGGATGAGGCCCCTACCGGAGATAATGCGGAGCAAATGACGACAGGTCGGTTTCCGATTGGTGACAGTGTCATTTCTACGCACCAACATATCTGACAGTTGTTTTCCAGAACAAGATGACATGCCGGTCCCAAATTCGTTAGGCAAGGGCACAACCCTTGGAGGCCCACCACCGGCTTAGTTGTTGCGTTGTTACGTCCTGAAGTAAGGGAGAAATGACGTTTGAATGAGAATATTTATTTTACGTTCCTTTTTTTTGCTTATCTCGACTGGTCGATTCATGTTCTGTGGAGAGTAATGTAGCCGTGGCTACGTTGTGCACATCCGCTGCGGTTAGAAATTCACAGGAAGGGAGTATGGTCTTCTAAAATACATAGCGGGTATATATACATACACCATCTGGTGAAGCGTAAAGGACATCGAGAGACGGAGAGAAATGTGGAACTTGATAACAAATCAGGGTGACCGTTCCCTGCGGATCTATACAGCAAGCAATGAACTATTTGCATGGAGTCGCTGAGAATGACCATTGGGATGGTACTTTGAACGCCCAAAATGGACGGTGCGAGAGACAGGGTCCAAGAATTTAATATATGTGTGATAAGACTGGGGTTACGTTACCTTGGTCCGGAAAAAGGATACCTTGTCTCCCCATCCCGTTCTCCCTCTCACAATCACATTGCCATTCCTCATTTGAGAAGATGTGAAAACGACTCCAACGGAGGGCAGGGTTTACCTCCGACAAAATCCATCCAGCGACAAGCATAAAGTAACACGCGCATTTTCCAGTTGTGATGAAAACACACGCGCGTTCTGTCCCACGCAACGACGGCGGGGATAATTCCACGGCTTTGCACGCGCCCTTTGCATTTTGCTTGGGCTGGGCATTTGCGTTGGGCGATGCGAGTTGGTGATTCATCAGACGTTGGGTTGGTGATATTCATCATCATGAGCGTGTGTGTTTGTGTGTGAGTGGGTCCTCGTCGCAAGCGTAAATTTCAAATTCAACGTAATTGTAAGCTATAAGGTGGTACCGGTACCGCTACGTGGTGGACGTGGATCTGGACAGAACGGAGGGGGCTGAGATGAACATGAACTGCATGCGGCACACAAGGAATTGGAAGGAGGAAAGGGGACGCAGGATTGGACGCAGGCAAAAACGGGCTGTGCATGTGCCACGACCACAGCGGTGTGTAATGTATGCCGTGCTGGTGGTTGGTTATCATCTTATATATAAAGACTGCTGTTAGTTACCTCGCGCGGGTGGTGCATTTGCACGCACGGTAAATTTAAATGATAGTTACCAGAAGTACACGCAGGCTTCGATCTTCTTTCCCCATGCAAAGCCCCCTCGCCCCACAGCAAAGGCCATCCTCAAAACCCGAATCGTGCTCCGGCGTTTACCCGCACACGGGCTTGCTTACTCCTCGCCGTAACTGCCCACCACCTACTTTGCGCGCGCTCGCCCAACCGACCAAACCCGCGAACACTTTGCCCGCGCCCGCAACACCAAAGCCTCCGCCCGCGGAGATCAGTCGATCTTTCACAACCGCCAGTTACCAAATAGAACAATGATATAAACACGAATACCCACACACATAATACAGCCATACGCATACGCCAGATATTATATATATATCTTTAGAGAAAACGTGTCAGGGATTCTCGAACAATGGCTTGAGATCTATTTTAGCACTGCCATCCGTCATCCGCCAGCACGGCTCACACCCCGCTCACACAGATAATACCTGAATTACTAGAATTTATCATATATATACCCACTTTTTCCGCATAATGACATTGATTCATATGTACGACGACCGCTACTAATAGTCCTTCCACCACCACCACCACCACCGCAAACTACCATCTTCCAAACTCCCCAGACTTCCATATTCAATAATATATATACACTTCCATCTGGTCGGCCCTCTCGGTACACGGTGCTACCGCCCGCCCGCACAGTTCCGCGGCATTCGATCGACCCCCAACTTTTATTATCAACACATCCACCGACCAGGAAAACAGACCCAATTAACTTTGTCTGTCGTCCCGGAATGATGGATCGTCCTCAACCTCTTGCGGATCCGGCTGTGTCTCAGATTCCTCGGGAACTGGAGAAGCCGGGGCTTTCCGAAGCGACCCATCCGCGGCAATACCGCCAATTTAATAACACTTCGGCTGCTGCTGCTGCTGCTGCTGCCAACATTTCGCCGTCGGCTCCTGTCTCTTCGTTTCCTGTCTCTTCGTTTCCTTCTCAACCGTACCTGCAACTGCATCATCCATTCCAGCCGTCAATACCGGCAACTCCGGCAACTCACGCGTCTTTGCCATCGCCATTGGCAATTCCATCATGGCAAGCCCACCAACCCCATCATCAAGGCATTCAAAGTCCAGATTCACATTTTCAAAGTGCATCATCGTCGGGTGCATCAGACGAGGGTGGGCAGGTACCACCCGCTCCGCAACAGGGTGAACCGGCATTACGGAAGAAACGCAAGGGACAAACCAAACGACTAGTGCAAACATTGGATCCTAGCAAAGTATGGGCATGTGATCGATGTAAGGGCTCACTCGCATGCCGTCCTCGCAGATATACACTGCTGACCATATACTACTTTTGATAAGGCTACCGATTAAAGTATAAATGCGATTCCGCTAGACCCGCTTGCGGGAGGTGCGTCTCTGCTGGAATCAACTGCAACTACGGCAACAGGGAGGTTCGCAGCTCAAGCGGTCAACCTAGTGGACACGATGGCGATCGGCAAAGTAGCAGTGGACCGTCACGCAGACAGCGCGCCAAAAAGCACGCCGCGGGTTACCTCAAGATGCTTGAGACGAAAGTGAGGCAGGTCGAACAGACATTTGCGTTTCCCGAAAATCAAAAATCAGGTGCAAACGCGGCTTCAGCGGACGCCAGTCGCCATGGCCTAGACCCTGTGGAAGCCGTTTTTGGTGATGATGTGAACGGTATTCTAGGGCTGGACGCCTTGCCCAGGTCGGCCAGCTATACTTCCCAGACAAATTCCGTATCACAACAACCTACCACTATCAATAGTGCTAGTTGTGCCATGACGCCAAATGTGTTGAGCATTGGCGAGCATCCTACCGGTGCCGTTCCTTTCAATCCTGACCTCTTACTGGATAAGAGCGTCATGAAAGAGGTTGTGGTGTCATTTTTTGAAGATTACTCCCAGCGATGGCTGCACTCTGCCATTCATGAGCAATTATTCATGTCGCATTTTGAGACTCAGCCCGTTTTCCTGGTATATGCCCTATGTTCGGTCGCAGCTTCGTGCTGCAACCACGCTTTGATCGCCGCGTATTTGCGATCCCGGAATTTACCTGGGTACCGGGCGGGCGAGGTTTATTTTTCAAAGGCGATGCAAATGATTAAGGAAGTTCAGATGCACCCAAGTGTGGAACATACCAGTGCCTTGACATACCTTAAAATGGCTTCTACCATCATGCATGAACGTGAGTGCGTGTGGGCAATTTCCTGTACTGATTGGTGATTAATGCTCTTTTCACGCCAGTACGTTGGTCACACATCCTCAATAAACTCTGCGTTGAGATGGCGGTTTCGCTGAACCTACACATAGATCCAGATATAGAACAAGTTCACGGCTCTTTGCATGGGTATGAGAAAGAACGACGACGACGAGTTTGGTGGACCATGTTCGTGGTACGTATGGGCAAATCAAAATACATCAACGTTTCCTTGAATATTGACCTGCCGTTTCCCCCTGCAGATGGATACCCTCGACACTTCGCCAACTAATAACGTACCCTTGCTACCCGGCGAAATCTACCCGGTGTGGGAAGCAGGCCCAAAGGATTCCAACTTCGCAGTCAAGGCTATTGTCCCCGAATCCGTATGGAGAGCTTTCAAGAGCCCGACAGATGAGCCAACCATGTCGGCGTTCATTCCAGGACTACATCTGGATGCCGCAGAGATCACCCATCAACTGACGGCTGTGTTCATGCGCATTCAAAAGCTTCACGGCACTATCTGGTCCGTGGTTGATCAGATGTTGAATAAGAGTCGACACAATGATGCTACAGCTTCTCCGCCTCTTGTTGATTCAGCGGAAAACCATGTGTTTGATCCTTCATACGTGTTTACGTCCGATGTTCAGGATTCGATAAACAAACACGATTTAGAACTAAATAGGATCCTCGACAAGCTACCGACGTGGGCTCGCAACGTCCACCATTATGAGAATTTTACGCCGTCCATATCGTCAACGTACCCGCCTCCATGGCAACTCTTTACACAACACGTCGTTTGGCATTGCATAAAGATCGCGCTTCATCTGCCCACACTCTTGATAGTCGGCCAAAGGTACGAGTCGCCCGTTGGCGGGTACAACCCAGTGGATCAGTTATCAGGTGTGTATGGGCGATGTCGTTCCCACGCGCAAAGCGTTGCCCTACTTTTATCCAAATTACGGAAAATTAACCCGGAGGCTCGCTGGATTTCGGAATGGATGAGCAACATTGTATTTTATTCTCTTGTGGTTCTTGTAATGGCCTACAAGACTGCGACAGATCCGACCGAATTGGGCGAGCTCCGCCACGCGATGGACGATCACTTGTGGATTGCCGGTGTTCTTGGATGCAGGAACTATCTTGGGGTGTATATGTATGAAATAATGCGGTCTCTGCTCGAGAACGATGTGTATGTTGCATTGGGCGAGGAGGAGGACAATTACCAGATGCCATGGTGAGGCGGGCGGACACGGAAAGACAAAAATGCTTTACCGTTAGATACCTATTTACTTGCGTATATTAAAATCATGTATATGCAATGGACGAAGAAATGTGAGCCAGTACTTGACAAAATCAAGGATGCAGTTGTCTATCGCAAGGTCTACAGTAGCAACGGCCCTCGTATGCTCGCCACTGGATGCCCTCATTGGAGGGTGCTGGGTCCAATTTGCGCGAGCAATAGCTGCAACCGAAACATGCACGATGATACAACTTTCCAGCGACAGTTGCATAGTCTTTCTCCACGCGAACATCTACAGGTTTCTGACATGCAGCGCACTCTAGCGAATTTGGTGGTTGCGGATGCAAATTCCGTCTCAAAGAAAAGTGTGTCGCGCAGAATGGTTGGCCGTCGTGTTCATGATAAGTGCCTGTTGGGAATGGCTTCTTGCAGTCCTGCAGAACGATGGATCATGCGTATAAGCTCATTGATTGGAAATTCCGGGGCCAACCGAAAGGAGTATGTCCAAGGAAAAACTCACCAAACACACAAAGCACGGAATGTGCCATTCTTTGCCACACGCAGACACAAATTCTCCAGCTATACTTTTATTACATCCACCACATTTGATGGCGAAGAGCACGTTGTAATCGTCTTCGCAATACGGCATGCCATTCTTTTCCAGAAAGCCGGATCCCGGTTGGAACACCTTGCCGCATTGGGCGCAAAAGAAGTGGTCGGGATGCCACTGTTTTCCCAAAGCTGTCACACACAACTATGCGAGAGTTAACCAGTTGTTTCGACAGCGTAGCGTCAACTCACATGGACAGAAAACGAACACTTACATCAGTGATGGGTTTCGAACAGTAGTGGCAATTCGGTAATTGGATAGCGTAGCAAGCTTGGCAAAACAACTTTCCATCTCTCTCATGAAATTGAAGGTTCTTTACGTGCCGCGAGCACGACGAGCAAACAAAGTGCTCAACATGAAAACTCTTTCCTAATGCGCTCAAAGACGGTCCTTCTATTGGCTCCTTGCAGTTATGGCAAGTTGAAGGTCCGGGCGAAAGAGGAGAAGGAGGAGGGGGTATTGTAGATTTGGGCAAGGGAAGAGCAGGCAGTTTCACGGCAGGCGGTTCGGCTGAGCGTGGTGGTACGCCATCAGGCTTTGGTTGTCTAGAGATCTGTATTGATTCCGCAGCAACGGTGATTGAAGGTCGAGTAGACGGCCGCCCCTTTTGTTTCTCAGGCAGAGCTCCAGCATTTGAGTTGGCGCCTTTACTTTCATGCTTGAATACACGTGCCGAGTCAAGCTCCATGTCCGCATCGTCCTCATCCATACCCACGTCAATGACTGCCTGGGACAAATGACCCATCAAGAGATCCAGCTGGTTTGTGGCATCTAAGCCGCGTTTTCCGCTGGGTTGACGTGGAAGCTTCGCAGCTTTTGAATCGTTTGCGGCTGCGGTATAGCTCGGTTCCGAGGACTCCTTCGCGAGCTCATCGGAAGGGTCGCTGGTGACCAGCTCTTTCAAATCCGTAAGCTCGCGTACCAAGCTATCCAGTTGACTGAGCGGCGCACTGATTTGCAGCGACGGACGATGTGCTACTTTAGTCGGGACGAGAGACACTCGCTTGATAACCGCTTGATTGCTCGGAAGGTTCAGCAGCGGAGGCGCTACTGGCAGCGCGCTTGTGGGCTTTGTCGCTTGATGCAGCGGCAAAGGTGGCAGGGCGCCCCGCAAAACCGCAGAGTCCGTAGCATCCAACTCCCTCAACAACCGGTCTGCAAGATTCAATGTGTTAATGCCATTTCAATGCATGCGATCAATACTGTATCCAACCCAAGTCATCCATAGTAGTCCTTGCGGAATTGTGCGCCCCGTCTGAACTACAAAAAACAGCGGCCAAAGTTCTAAAATATCACACTTGAACGCGTGAAACCGTGACAGGAACAACCAACCCATCTTGCGAAATGTACTGTCTATATTGGTATATCATGTACAAGCCAAATCCAATGCCTGACTGCCGTTCACTTCCGTCCTGGTTCTCGACCTTTAATAAGTGGCAACTTAACCTAAACGGACAAGTTTGCCATCTTGTCATCCACAGGGGACGAGTCGCCCTGACTACCATCCGAGTCGGAGACGCTCTCTCCCACTGGATGTACTACTACATGTTCCGTCACAATGTCCACTCCATTCACCGTGTCAACATCCACTGAATAATCAAGTGATACAGAATTGAAAAATGACATGCCACCGCTGGGCTTCTGCCACGATAGCACATAGGTTCCGGGCTCAGCAGGCAAATCCTGCCGCACCACTTCCTTGTGGCTGTCATGGGTTTCGGATTCTCTAATGACACGCTCTTCTCCACCAGCCTTCCTATGCTTGATCTCGAAGTGAACCGCCTTTTTGGTTGACCGAAATTTCAGGTTGAGCTTGAGATTCTGACCGGTCTCATCATCCGGAACTTCAATTTCGTAAGTGTGTCCAGCAGATCCAATCGTCGCATTGTGCTGAAACTCGTCGTCGGCACCTGCAGCGCGCTTTCGGTCCAGGTACGCGGAAGGAACACATCCTCCTGGCATGTGACTGCATGTGCAAGTTCCACCAAGGAAGTCCGGAAGATTATTAGCGTCAATGTGTTGGAGGAGCACATCCTTGTAATCAGCACCGCAGATGAAAATTTTCTCCAGGATGCGTTTGTCGAGCCAGCGACTAATGATTTTCCATGCACGGGCGAAAATTCCAGGTGCATTCACAATGAAAAGCTTGCCTAACCTTTCCGGATAGACTTTGGAATCAAGATCCGATACTGCTTTCAGCAAATTGAGTCCAGTCATGTCAAATTGCCAAATGCCCTGCGTTGTCATCGCAATATATCAGTCCGGGTTTCAAGTGTGTGACTAGAAAATAATACCTCACCAGGCCAGTGCAATCAAAAATGACACAATGCTTCTCCACGGGTTTTCCAAGGCGCTTTTCGCATTCGGGCATGATGACATTGATGACACTACATGACGGGTGCCATGTAATTAGATCATGTAACAAAGACAAGTCTTTACAAAAGGCATAGCAGCAGACTCACAATTCGTTGTTACGGACGTGCCAGTCCAGCATCACATTAGGTGGACACTTTTGCGCTAAACCTTTGACATCGTGGTAGCCCTATGGAACAACCCGTCATCAGTATAGTAATTCAGCACATCTGAAAGAGGCTAACATCAACCGCACCGTGCGCTCAATGAAAATAGGGAAGCCTTCTTTGTCAACTTTGTGGAAGCAACCTCCGCCCTACACATTCAAAAGTGAGCGAGAGAATTATGGTGACCAACATCAATGGCACCCACCATGCACGGACCAAACACTTTGAACTCCTCCGGCATATCAGGAGCGTTTAAATCCCAGTTGGAATCTGGAACAGACTGAAAGCCTCGCACGTTTTGCATCACGGAATTTCCATTGACGCCGGGCAGCGGCAGTTTGTCGATGCCATCCTTTTCACGCCAGGCGGAGTAACCTTCCAACATCTCCTTTGCTTTCTGCGCATTGAGCTGACGGGCAATCAAGAAGCGAAGTAAAGTACGATCATCGTATTGACTGCCCTGGTCACCAAGCAGCTCTCGCAGTTCCGAAACTGCAGCACTCTCCTGCTCTGGCGTAAGATTGTTCAAATCCACTTTTTTGTCAGCCATTCCCAAGATAACTGGTGGTGGTTTGCAACCTGCTCTCTATTTCTTGCTATAACAAGGATATGCGTTCAAGCCGACTGTATCTGTTTATTGTCCTGTCTCACTGGTTTGGTCGTCGTTCGCGCTCCGCATCTCGACCTGTGTGTCTACGTAAGCAGATTTTGGAATTTAACCGCGGGAAAATGGAAGGACGATGCAACTGCCACCGCAGCCGGCGACAAGGGAACATTGTACATTCAATCGTTCGAGCGACGGAGATATGAACGAAGGAAAGGTTATCTGTCGGTGGACACTATCAGAGCAAAGCCATAGCGCATCGGCAAGACATGGCGGCTCCATAAGTGCATGAGAGCATGATGGAGACAGTGCATCCTTAGCATTGGACAACGCACACCGGCTCGCCTCCCAATCCCGACGCCGTTAGTTTCTCGCACAACCTCTGCAGAACTGAACGTTGCTTTCTCAGCCTCGATCGTAAGACCTTTGAGGAATCGCTGTCGCCAAACGGCGGAAACGGCGGGCGTCGGCCGTCGGGCGACGACTTGCACGCGTGTGTCATGTGATTTGCGGATTATGTCAGCCATTCCGCTAACGCGTAAAGGCAACCTCGACGGATCTGCCATCAACAAAGACCCCACTAGCGTTTATGCCATACTCATCACTTAATTACTGTCACCACCAGCTATAGTCATGCGATGCCATGCCTGGGGTTCTAGCGACAACCTTTCATCGACGTTGTCAAAGTCCGATAGCTACTCATCCCTCACTTCTTTGCGCACCGCACCACAGGATGCCCACTATCACAAAAGCCCCAAGAGGCGCGCGAGTTTCCTCGCTCGCAAACCCGAATGGCCCACATCTCACTCACGAAGTAGTTCCTATCTAGCCGAGAGCTACTATTCCCCTCCCCCTCCCGATACTGCGTACGATGGTGATTCAATTGCCTCTTCGACTACAACGGAGGGCGGAATGAGAGACACGAGGGCAGCGCTGCAGATGCTCCGCGAAGCGGCCGCAAACGAAAATCTGTCTCTGCTGATCAAAGACGACAAGCTGGACTACATGTTCGACCTTGCAATTGAAGCGGTATGTGCGTGGTCCTACAGTCTCTCGGCATTCAGAAGCACTAAAAACTTCCTAGGAGTACGGCCAGATTGATGAGCAACGGATGACCACCTTTCGAAACTTTAACAAGGACATGAAGCTCCAATACGTTAGGAATATGCTGGTACGGTGTTGGAATTCATAGCGTTGTTCGCAGGATTAGGCTAATGCGCTGCTGGTCTCACAGAAAGCACCTCAAGCATCATCTGTAGACAGCGACAATAAGTCACCGCAATACTATGTCAACTTCATTGCACACGCTTCCATATCAACGGCCGAATTCAAAAGTCGCAAAGAACATATCATGGGATTGGTACGGTCTATGGGTGGTGGCGGTTCCGTGAAAGATCCGCACTTGAAAGAAGTACTAGAGCAGTTGAAAGTGGCGTGTCGAAGTAAGCCTGTTAGCTGGATGCTTGAATTTGTCGATGGGGGAGGTTTGGAAGCGCTTTTCTCGCTTCTAGGCCGCATCCATCAGAAGCCTGACCGAAAGCTGAAGCATTATGAGATTGAAAGTGATGTATTGTTTCTGTTGAAGGACATTGTCGCCAAGAACGTAAGTTATTTACTGCACAATTCCTTTGAGCGGCAATAACCTTACTTCCTGATGTATAGCGGGGTATCATGGTTAAGGATCTTCTAAACTCTCCGGATTACTTGAACGTTCTTGTACTTTCTCTGGACTCTCCATTGCTCCCGAATCGAACAAGCGCAATTGACTTCCTATTGGCTTTGAACTCCCTGGACTATCCGAAAGGGCATGCACTTGTGCTGCAATCCTTTGAATACTTTCGGGACAGGCGTGGAGAACTTCACACATTTCAGGGATTCATCAATTCGGTGAGAAAGTTGGTGACCAGCCGTGGAATCTTCGGCACCAATGTGATGTCCACCTCGGATGACCTGGAGGAGTTTAAGCCATTCTATGCGAAAGCTGGGCTAACTCAAATGCATCGCGACATCAAGGCATTTCTGGTAAATCAATGTTACCTTAAGCTTTGTTTATCTTGGCTAATGGATCATACAGTTAGCAGCCATTTCGTTAATGGTGTGGATGGTCGGAATCAACAGGGAAGACGTTTTGAAGAGAGTGCAAATTCGGAATATGCTCTTAGCGGCCGGCTTTAACAGCATTCTTGAGGTAAGCTTGTTCATATACCGACGCGGCGTTTTACTCATGGTACCTTCGTCTTGTACAGGCAATCAAAAGATGGGCACCCGCCGAGAACAGCGACTTAATGAATCATGTCGATGCTTTCGAAACGTCCGCAGCTCACGACTACGACTATCTCATCGATGAAATGGGACTCTTGACTGACGCGGATCTAAATGACCCGGTCGGGCTTCTGGACGCCATCCTGGACAGCAGCGCAGATGATCCGGATGCCGTGGGTTTCATCACGGCGATGCTGCAAAAAATGATTATCCCGGCAAGAACACTGAGCGGGGTACCTAGAGCAAAGCTATTTAGACTGTTGGACAAAATAACGGGTCAGATTGTCTTGGAACAAGCTTGCGCGGAACCGACATTCACCGATGCCTATCGGCTTCCCCTTGAAAAAGTCATGGAGGGCATCTCTGACGCGTTGGCCACTGAGAATGAGTTGTTAAAAGCCCGTTTGGAACAAGCGGAGGAGTTGCGGAAGATAGCAGATCGGTCACGGTTTGGTAAGTGCGACCTAAGCATAGCAACAAATAGGCAGCGTAGCTGATCATAAATTCTCAAAAGAATCCGGCGGTAATCGTACTTCATCAGCAATTGATGAGATATTGTTGGAGACTGTGCAACGGCAGATTGAGCTTGCTCATGATTCGTTTGATGCCGAGCTAACCGAACAACAAATGGTATGTGGTGTACGGAACTCACTCATCGTCAACAACCCTACTCATGAAATAAACAGCAACTCAGCGAGGTGTTAGACAAGCTGCAAAGGGGCGTCCGTCTATCTGAGGGTCCTGCTGATGCATCCACGGCCGATAATACTGCGAAAACTGAGGAAAGTGTGGCAGGGAATGTCGAAGTACCTGGTGGACCTCCACCACCAGCCCCACCCCCGCCACCTCCTATGTTGTTTGCCGGCAGCGTTGGGCAACCTTCGCCGCCAGGCGGTGGCCCACCGCCGCCGCCTCCTCCTCCTGGAGCACCACCACCACCTGGTATTCCTGCCCTTGCTCCTGCCGTACCGAAACGCCCACAGAAGTATCGTCCTACCCGTAAGCTCCGCGTTTTCCGCTGGGAAAAACTGCCAGATCCGAAAGTGGTGGACACGCTCTTTGCCAAAAAGCTCAAATTAAAGACCAAGTTGGACGACACAGAAGAGGACTTTGAAGATACCGCCGAGAAATTGGGGATATTACGGGAAGCTGAGGAGCTTTTCGGGCTGCCTGAAACGAAAGAGATCAACTTGGACGGAAAGACCTCTAGCGACGAAGTCTGTCTGATCAATAATACCAAAGCACAAAACATCAGTGAGTGAATCCAGGTGTGAGATACTCCTGAGCCAATCTCTGATTTGGTCTTCAGTGATCACTCTAGGGAAACTGAAGAAATATACACTGGCTGAAATTAGACGGGCTATTGAGGAAATCAACGTTACGATCATTCCTGAATCGACAGCGCTCCAATTCAAAGATATCGAGGGAAAAATAGATGACTCGGAGGTTGGTACATTTTTTTTTCCAAGGTTGTATTGATAGAGACGTTAAACGATTCTTCTGCAGCGGAAAGCCATTAAAGAATATAAGGGCGCCGGTAAGCTGCGGCAGGCGGAAGAATTCCTACGGGAGGTTGGTTGGCTCCGTGTTATCACGTTTGTGTAAACCGCTCACTAGGACTCTCCAGACTATGAGAATTCCCCATTACAAAATACGTATAGACGCACTCTTATTTAATGCTACGCTGCAGGACAAAGTGAATGGTCTTGAAAAGCGTATTGATGAAGTTAATCAAGCGTACAGCATGTTGGCGTCCTCGCAAGCCTTTGCGAACTTGTTAGAGGTATGTTGCAGGGAGATTATGACGTCTTAGTGCAACCTCTCAAAGAGTGTCGGCAGTTGGTGCTCACTGTCGGCAATTTCCTGAATGCCGGCAGCAATGTTGGACAAACGCATGGCTTCAAGATGTCCAGCTTGCAAAAGCTTGAGTTCACGAAAGGAACCAGCAAAGTTTCTTTGCTCCAGTTCATCGCTGGCACCGTTGACACCAAGTTTCCGGACTACAAACAATTCTTAAATGATTTCGAAGTTATCCAGCCCGCTAAGCAAAGTAAGCGTGTGATTTCGTTCACTTGAATCGCAAAGTCGTACTCAAGCGTACTCCAGCATTATTCAACGACATGCAAGCTACGTTGAAAGAGCTACGGGATGAAATCAGTCGGTTGTACCAGCTAGCGAGTTCACCACCAGAGGCTGACGAGGCGGCTGCGGACAATGACGAGGCGACTGAGAACGCCGAGGCCCTGGCCAAGAAGAAAGCTGAAAGTGCCAAATTTCGCGAGCTTATGATGCCCAAGCTTGAAGATGCCAGTAGGCTACTTGCACGGACAGAGAAGCGCCATCAGCAGATGCTGGTGCGTGTCAAGGAAGTGACAACCTTTTATGGAGAAGATCCGGCAAAGATATCCAACCAGGACTTTTTGGGTCTTTTTGAAGCATTTGCAGGTTCATTCAAGGTAGGCCACCACTGAGCTGGTACTGTTCTGTGCGCGCTTCTGATATGAGTCTCCGCAATATCCCAGACTGCCTTAACTGAGGCCAAGGTGGAGCGGGACCGTAAAGCCGCCGCTGAGCGGCGACAAAAGGCCCGAGACGTAAGTTGCACACACTCGACGAATGTATTGATGTGCTCTTTATTTATTGCTCATTGTTTCGCACCGGCAGGAACGGGAAGCAAAGCGTGCGAAAATCCAACAGAGCTCTCAACTATCACTACCCATGTTTACTGTACCTGCTTCCACCGACTCTGGTGATATAGGATTGGGAATGGATGATTTGCTAGAGTCTTTGAAGCGTGGTATCATGCCGGCACCTTCAATTGCCCGCGCACACTCACAAGAGGCGGCACTGGGTGAATCTGATGAACCACAAAATACTCGTCGATCGAGGCGGCCTTCCGATTCAAGTGGGAGGTTAGCATTGAAACCACGTTCCCGGCAGCCGTCGATATCGGGCGGCCGGAGTACAAGCAAACCTCGAAAGGCGTCCACGTCCAGCATTGGGAGCAAGGCAATGGAGTTGCTGGGTTTACTCAAAGAAGAGCGAGATATATGACATGTACCGTATGATCAACATTATATTATAATTGAATACTTGATATCTGCCACAGCGAGGGATTCAGGACTACTTGCATAAATACATATCAACTGCACCTGAACCTGGTAGGACGTTTAAAGCTTCTTCTTGCTAATGGGCGTCTTCTTCTTGGCGTAAATGCGATTCATATGGGGACCCTCAAATAACTTTACCGACAACGAGAAAACAACCCAGAGGACGGCGGTGAGAGCTGTATGAATGGGACGTTAGTAAGGACGATTACTTGCCTGACGAATGCGCACAACCGCATACCGTATCCAACGATGGACTGATGCTTTACAGCATATCCTAATAGAGCGGCAGTTGTTCCAACGTATTGAGGGTCGTTGAAAAAGCGGAAAGGCCCTCCAGTGACAGGGGCGTCCATCAAATACCCGAAGCTATGACCAACAAGTCAGTTGACACGAAATCACTCCATATGCCGTTAAAACGCAAGCTCACCTATCGCCGTTGTAAGTTCCTTTAATGCCTAATGATTTGACAACCCAGATGTTCAGGAGGATACCAAACGTGATCAAACCATTTCCGATGAGAGTTGCATCATGTTTGGTGAAGAGAATGTACTATCCTGATGGTAAGGCAGGCGGCGCTACATCGAAAGCATGATAGAATCACATACCGAATTGGTACTGCTTTCGACAGCTTGCATAACATAATGGTCACGCACAAGTGCCGAGACAATCAAGTAAACGGCATAGAGATAGATAGCCGAAGATCTGAAAATCTAAGAGTACCAATTAGGCGACCGCTAAATGATTAAGCTATCACTTCCTCAGTACCTTGGTGAAAAT
This sequence comes from Gaertneriomyces semiglobifer, assembly GCA_025558075.1. Taxonomy (NCBI): domain Eukaryota; kingdom Fungi; phylum Chytridiomycota; class Chytridiomycetes; order Spizellomycetales; family Spizellomycetaceae; genus Gaertneriomyces; species Gaertneriomyces semiglobifer. The sequence continues at coordinate 300,217 of JAHLKF010000017.1, read as the reverse complement.
CCTGGTGCTGTGTTCCAACCTGGCCGTCAAGTTGTAGTTTGCAACATGCAGCACGATCGCCGCCGCCGCTACGTAGGCAATCGGGTACGGAAAAGCCGGAAGAGAATCTTCCATCCGTTGAGCAAAAGCAAGGAGAGGCTGCAAGTGCACAAAGTGCGGGGTAACCAGCTCACGGATATCTTCGTACCGACCGCAAGCCATTGACAAGTACGGCGAGGCGATCTCCTGCAACTGCCCGACGTAGGGAGATGCCACACCTTTCAGTTCTGCGATGTAAGCAGAGACGGCCATTGTGATAGTAGCGATCTATGAATGCCGGTATTGATGGTGGGGCAATGGAGTTTGAGGAAAGCTGTTGAATGTCAAAGATCTACACACGTCCTGACAGTCTCATCTTACCACAAAAAAATACTGGACTGCGAAACTAACATTAACGAGTATATTCTGCCCAGGCTATCGGCCCTTGGCAGCTCGATATGGCCAGTCTTCCCTTACCACCATCGGGTATGTCGTCCGGGATTTATTTCGGAAGAATACTCATAACGTTAAGTTCGTTCTCATAGATGCGGATGAACAGCGCATTATAGACACCATCGCTGCCTCCATTATCCGCAATGGCCCTGCCTTCTACGACGACTTGAAGGTGAAGCTATCGTCTGCCCCGAAATACCAGTTTCTTCTCCCCGGCAATCGCCACCACGAGTATTTCTTGTGGAAGCTGGGGCAATCGGCACCTCAATCCCCATGTATGATTGCTGGTCGAGCTTCTGTGGGTTTTCATCAATTGACTCACAAAATCAACAGCAGCTCCCCCGTCTCACCCCGCTCCTTCCGAATCGGCTCCATTAATGAACTTGGTTGCACCCATCGTACAGTTATTAAGTGGGGGACCACTTCCTGGTACAACGACAAGCGGGTTGAGCGACACGGCCTCCCCACCGGCAATATTTGTAGCTCGGGATGCTTTAGCACTATCTTTGGGAGGAGACGCTGCGAGCGTGCTCCAATTTCTCGGGTTGCTGGAAGCGTTGATGAAGGAGTGTTCCCAGAGTAACATCCGTGCTGGCAGAATGTGGATATTTGATCATTGCAAAGAGCACCCTCAATTTGCATGCCTATTACGACTACTGTCAGCGGTGGCCCACTCCTATACAGACTTTGCAAGTCGACTGCACATCGTGTATCTTTTGAACGACATTCTGTACAGCGGGTACAAATCTTTGTACTGACTGCTGCGAGTTTATCTCCCGTACTAAATCTGTCGGGGTGCAGGAGAGAAAAAAATCTTCAGCGTGAGATCATACAAGGTCATTTAACAGAGCTGATCGACATTGTGCGTGCCGCTTACACGGCCGCCAAGGAGGACGAATCCAAGGAGCAGAAAATGATAAAGGCAAGTTTCATCAAAGTGCACAGTTGCGGCATTACCTACTAATGTAGTCTTCCTGCAGGTGCTGAGGATTTGGCGCGAGAAACATTTCCTGGACGAAGAATCTGTCGAACAACTCTATACATCGGTAATCGGTCCAGCTAAGCAGGCAACCGGCCATCCGCATTCGACAATCAAACGGCATTCACCCAGTGGCTCACGCAATAACGATATTCCCATGGTCAACGAACACGCAGAAACAATTGCTTCAACCGATCGGTTACTGCCACCGCAACCCTCTAGTGGCCTTGTTCGCGCCAGGGAATCCATAAACCCACCGCCACCAGCTGCGGTCAAGGTTCCGGAACGGTCTCGACGACCGTTTGAACCTTATTATGCTTCTCCGGCAGGTTTGATGGTGGATGCCGTTGCGGTGAGTGTTGAACGCCAAAATCAAGTCAACCGACTTCTAAGACTTTGATCCACTACAGAATGAAAGTCGTGCTTATACGCCGATGAATACATCGAAGTTGCTACCGCCCGTGATAACTCCATCGCAAAGGATCGAACTGCAGGGTGCTATCGAAGACTTCTACCGAGGTGTGGACATACTAACTAAGCGAGCTACGAGGCAGCAGACAAACGGCGGATCTTCGTTTGAGGAGGACAAAGCTGACCAAGCAGTCCCTGGAGAGGAAGTCTTTAACCAAGATGGCTGGGAACGTGGCTATCTCGATTTTTGGTATGAAAAGGTGAAGGATTTAAAAAAGCCCCTAACTGGAGGCAGCGATGTGGAGGGTTCCAAACGACGGCATATGCAGAGCGAACGACAGTTCCGAAAACGAAGACGTTCGACGAGTACTTCTCCATTCGTCAAAAGGGAACAGGCGAATGCCTCAAGGGATAATCGCAATCATCGCGAAAGTCCTGGCGCCGACCAGCTCTTACGACGACGGTCAGGTGACTCTCGCGAGAGGTTTTCGAGGAGGTCTCGCAATCGACGGTCTCGTTCGGCATCCAGCCGGTCATCTTCAAGTTCAAGCCGTCGAAGCAGCTCGAGTTCTAGTGGGACCGGAAGTAGTCGCAGTCGTAGCAAGAGTTTCTCTCGCAGTCTTAGCCGCAGCCCAAATCGAGGAAGGAGGCGAGGTTCAGCGAACTCCCGGCATGATCACCGCATCTCGCCTCATGACAGCCGGCGAAGCAGCTACGGTAGCTATGGTAGAGACTCCTTCGGCCAGGACCGCGGCTCATTCGTGGATGATGACAATCATCCGCGCTCGATGAATAACCCGGGTTTGTATTCGGTGATGGGCAGGAAGAAGTGGTTGCGTACTAATCAAGTCTGGTAGGATGGAGTGAAGTGCGAGGGTCGCGCTTCGGCGTCGGTGACGGACATCGTAGAGATCAGCACCAGTATGTTGGTCCTGGTACACGCCCGGATGAGGCCAGTCAGTATGAGCAGTGGCGGTTGCAGATGTCTAGCACGCATCCGCCTGGCTTTCGACCGAAAGATCATCCAACGTGTTTCCGATGTGGCCAGGTGGGTATTTTGATTCTCCTGAGCAAAATCTACTCGGGGAATCTCAGACTCATTCAATGCTTTTTGTGAATGTTAGCCTGGACATATAGCCAAGCATTGTGAGGACGTTCGTAGGCCCGTCTAAACTCAACAACCGACTGGGAGGCCTTTATTAAGTTGCATTGAGCTGGCCAGCTGTGGTCACGAATAGTTATCGATAACTCTTTTGAATATCACGTGTACTCATTACGCGTCGACAGGTTGCTGAACTTGCTGTTCTGATGATTATTATCACCAACATCCAAAAGAGAGTCCTGTCCAGCGAAGCGGTGAATAGCTTGTCCATAAACTCTCTCCTAGGTCCCAGTGCTACAAGTGCGAAGAGAATGGCACCTTCAAATAAGGCATCTCCGCCGGCGAAAGATTCAAAAGAAACAAAGGCAGCAACTTCAGCATCAGAGGAGAAGAGTAATGAAGCAATAAAGAAGGTGAACGCAGCAATAATGCTGGAAGAAGATGATGAGTTTGAGGACTTTCCGGCTGATGGTAAGGATAGTGTATGTCAAAGTGAATTACAACTCGACTGAAGCTGCACTTTGAAGCCTGGGAAGAGTCAGAGGAAGATCAAACAAAGACACATCAATGGGAAGATACATGGGCAGACGATGACGAGCAGGAGGATTTAGCCGTACAACTAGAGTGAGTGTTGTGATGCTTACTGTCGCTTTATATTCGCTCTCAATAAGGACATTATTCGTGTCGCAGAGCTGAGTACGCCAAACGCACGTCAGGGCAACAACCGATGAAAATGTAATGCTGTCGAATGTGCGTGTAATATAAGGTTTTATGAATGAGGAGTCCAGGAACAGAGAGACTTTGAGTCGACTGCACCCGAGTGGGTTGCACTATGTCACAGCCGATGGACTTGGTTTTTCCAAATGCACCCTTGGTCGCACTTGGTTCAGTGAGAGCGGGTGTATACTTACATGAAGTGGAGCCGAACGATGTTCACACGCGGACCTCTGCATGTCGATTGGTTCAACGCTCATTGTGATTCGTGCATATTGACACACGCGCATGCCCTCTTTCACGTCTCATCAGAAGAACTGGGTGCTTTGAAATTAGGAATATGTCGACCATAATTGACGCTGCTGGGTGCTTTCCGGCGTATGCGTTGGGCGCACATACCAACGACGCCCGATGGGAAAGTGTTAGCTGTCAAATTTATATCCACACTTCGCTCTGAATTCCAGATGCTCAGAAGGAACATACATTAACGACACAATGGCACCTTCAATTCATACAGCTTGAGCGCTTAAAGTTCTACAGCCAAGAAACAAGAAACGGTGTCGAAAATGCTTCAAGATCTGCAAACGCGGACTGTAGCTTATGTCAGCAGGTTCTAACGCGCTTTGTTTGGCCTCGAAGTGTTCAGAGAGTTCGCACTTGCGTGTCGAGTAATGGAGTCCGCAAAAACAGCCGTGCGATCTGCCCCATCTCAGGGGCGTATTGCTAAACCCAGCTCCGGAAAAAGGCCAAAGTAGTTAGAAGTGCCTTGACGTTAGCAAATGGTTATCTAATGATCTCCTCCTTCAGACAGCTTTCTGAAATCGAAAAGCTTGAGCGGGACAACCAGCAGCTAGAACAGCGTTTGAATTCCTTGCGCTCTACTTTGGCTCGGCAAAAAGAGCATGCGTACGTTCACTAATAGTGTCATACCGAACACGCGCTTCACCACTTAAAGAACTGTTCTAACAGGGCATCGAGTTCTGATGTGGTTTGGCAATCTGCTCATGCAACAAGAGGAAGCCTTAAATCGTACGCTTCTGATGTGCTAGCAAAGAAGAGCTCTGCTTCTCAGGTATGTGCCCGCAATGCCACGGGAAACCTTCCTGTGGAGTAACGCTTCCCGGCAGAAGTCGAGATACGGAGGTCTGGCCGATGAAGGTGAGTTAGCTGCTCATTGCGATTTTGCAGCACACATCTAATATTCGCATGGAATCTAGCTGATCGACGACGCGCCAAATTTGAACAGGAATATAGGAGTGCCATAAGTTCGCGAGAAAGATTGCAAGGAGGGCAAGCAGGATGGCAAAACGAGCAAGCAACTGTCGCCCCTAATAATGTAAACAGCGCCCAGCAGTCAACCAACGAGGTGCAACAGCCAATGCCCAAAATGGTAGGTCCGTCATTTATTCTCAGTTGATAACCCTGGATCCTTACCTTTGGCAACAAGTGGCGTGTACCTTCTCCCGTCAGCGACCCATCAGGCTTGACCGTAACTCCGTGTCCTCCGCCAGGAAACCCTAGCAAGCCGGCCAACTTATCCTATACCGGTACTCGTCGACCCTCCGACCATGGCCGCCTCTCCGGGTCAAAACGGTCGATCAAGGCGGAACCCCCACCCCGACGTGATCCAATATCGAGTTTAATAAGTACAGGGGCTGTTGTAGAACCTCGTCACGAATCTTTGCTTGAAGGCGCTTTTGATGAAGATGCCTCACACAATAGTTTCCGTGCCGCACTGGATGAGTGGAGAAGTCACAGCGGCAATACGATCGAGACGCCGCAGCCGAGTAGCCATTCTGGAGAGCAGAACGTAAATATTGCCGTATCAGACATGGCATCTTTGGAACGGACTGCGGATAGGAATCAGCGTCATTCCCTGGACGCACAGGCGTCGTCGACCAAGTCTCCGCGTTACACCGGTCTGACACTAGGTGCTGCACTTGGTCTTAAAGCGGTTAACGATCCACCTTATGACGGTGTTAGTTCGGAACACACGGCTTCGTTACTTGACGGGACGTTTGACGAGTCAGTATCGCACAATTCATTCCTAGAGGCTCTTCAAAGATGGCGAAGTGCCAAACCCCATGCACCACAGGATCCAAGTGAACCGGAAGCGATCCACGCGTCAATGGACCATCGTCCGTCGACTTCAACATGCACATCTACAGAGGATCGAGTACCTCCGCGTACCACAGCGGTTGCGGCGGAACGCTTGCTCGCGCATTTAGAACCGAATGGAATAACCTACATGGAGCGCTTAATGCTTGAAAAACTTCGCACTTCCGATGCAAAAGCCACCTCTGCAGACGTGAACCATGAAGCTCTCCAAACGCCAATCCCCTTGTCGCACGCCGCTGGAGAGGGTGCCGTCGATGTTGACCTGGATGGTGGTGATGCTTCGGTCGTTCCTGTGACAGTGAACCGTCCAGACCCATCAGCGGAGGCGTCATTGATATCCTTGGCAGAAATAACCATTGAGGATGTGACAAATACCGTTGATCAAGGTACCCCCTTCGTTGACAACGCGTTCTTCATTGTCGAAGAGCCGCGTGACACTAGAGTATATGTATAGCGAATGTGCGTCGGCGACTTCTTCGTCCCGCCACTTTATGCTTCTCAGCAGATGGTTTACGTGCGGTATTGTTGTAAATACAAAGGATATATTAAATTGCTCAAAAATTCAAATACATGGTATACATCAAGCACATCACCGTATTTCTCTCTGTCCATTATAAATACTAGGACGTACTTCATGGCCCCATTATTATTCTAGTGTTGGCGTTCGAGGTACTTGTAAACTGCAAATGCGACCACAGCGAATACGGGCACCAAAGCGAACATGAACCTATAAAACGCGACGTTAGCTTGGACACCCAGCTAACCTCTCCCCTTAACCGAAACTTACGATGGCGATCCATTCTGGTTGGCGGTTGTAAGGGGCTTTTGGGCAGCTTTAGGAGCCTTTGCTTGAGCGGCCGTGCTGCTCAAATCACCAATGTACATGGTTTTCAACAAGTCGCGAGCATCATCGGAGTGACCGATCTCATCGAATGCTTCCGAAGCATCCTGACCTACAAGCAAGAGACTCTTAAGGACAAGCGCACGTGTGGACTCATTCCATCTACACGCACCTGCTTGCTCGATCATGACTTCCTCGCCTCCAGGGTGCTCATCCAAGAACTTTGTGCAGTCGTAGACCTTTCCGTCAACCACCATCCAGCTAAGCAAAGCAAAAGGTAAAGACGCATTAGCGCTCGCTGCAGGTGATCTGAGGGAGTGCTGCACCCTACAACTTACAGGTCATCTCTGGTGTTGTGGGCAGCGATCTCTGGCCAATCGAATGTCCGTACTTCTGTCATTGTGTGTGATGCTTGTGGATCTAGGACTGCTGGGGTTCCTCTCGTTCGCCGTCTTTCGTCGTCGTTGCCTGTCGCTGTCAGTCGTTCGTCGTCGTCCGTGGCAATCTTTTTAGCGGCGGCAAATTGGCCAAGTTGCCCCACAATTCCCACATGCTAAATTACGAGTGGCACAGTCATCAGTGTTACATAAGCGAACTAGGGTTCAGAACGCGTGTTTCCCGACGCGTCAGTCGTCGCCAAACCGACGCTGCGTGTTAATAAGTTTGGATGAAACTGCAGAAGCATCCAAAGCATTGGAAGGTTACTGCATTGTGTCTGTTGCGTGAGATAGACTTCTTCTTTTGACTCTATGCATTTTGTGTGACGGAGTTTCTTAATGGTCCCATATCTAAGGTTTGCATACACTCGCAGACTTTCCATTGATGCGGGTGATGGGATTGACTGCGACACACGCGGGCTGCTGGCAATCTGTGTACGTAAAAGAAATTGCTCAGGCAGACTGTGTAAGGCCGTATCAGGACGGCATGCCTGCGCCTTAGCCTGCCGATCCGCAGACTTGATTGCAAAAAAATTCAGGGTACTCGTCTCGTAAAGTGTCCAAGCCCAATTGCAAATTAGTGCTCGCGAAAGATTTACAGAACACGGCCTCAGGGGGAGCACCTTAACATCTCTGCTCTGACAGGCGGGGGTTGCTCGCTCGCTCGCCCTCCGGCAATTGACTTATATAATCCTAACGGGAACCCACATATGCCCAACATCTTCGCTTGTCTGGTCCCCTTCAAGCGTCGTCGTCGCACTGAAAGGACCGATTCCTCATTCACCGAAACGGCGTTTTGGGCATGTGACGATTGTTCCTTTATCAATGTGGTAAGGCGTCTGAGCACTTAATAAACAACATGCGCTTGCGTATTAAAACCGATGCAATCTGTAGGACCAGGTCCTTGCATGCGGGATGTGTTTGCAAGTTCGCGTATCTGCAAAAGACATGGACTACCAATGGGAGTGGTCACCTCACCCTGAACAGGTAAGCTGATAGGGAAGCACCTTGTAGGAGCGTATGTTTTCATTCAACGAACTTGGCTCACAGTGGATTCCGTACGACATACCCACCGCTGCGCACTTGGAACAACGCTACCAAGCCAAAGCACCGACGGCAAAGCTGAACATAGGCCCGTATTTCTCGCTATGCCCAAAGCAGTACAGTTTTCTGTTTGACCACGCGAACCGTAAATTCTATCAAGTGAACAATCAGACGGGAACCCTGCGACCTGCTAGAAGGCGAGATAAGAACGATGGAATTCAAGTCGTCACGCGTACCGTTCTCACTGAAGGAGATCGGTGCGTTATATGCCAGGAGAGGTTCGATGAACAGGACCTCGCCGATATTCCAGTGGGAAAGGATGTGGTTAAGCTCACCGTTTGCTTCGGACACTACTTTCATCGCGACTGCATTAGTTGTTACGTGCGCTTGCGTGGGGCCTGTCCGGTCTGCTTCCGCAAAGTGAACTTCTGAGTCCTGGTCACTGTGGTCGGGTTTCGTCGCTTATGGTTTGATACCGTGGCCGACGAAGTGATCAGTGGCAAGCAGACTCCCCTATGTAGATATTTTATATACGTTTGATGACAGAGTGCTTTCGCGGAAAGCTATTGATCCGCATTGGCTGGCATGCACAAGTGCGGGAAATGCCAAAGTAAAAGCGAATACTTGTAACCTAACATAAAGCAGTACTAAAGTCAAATACGCAACTCTTAGCGAGTAATCTTGATACCTTGATTGTACAGCAGGCACGTTATCTGTCCTATGTTATCTAGTCTATTCCAATTCTCCGCACTGAATCTCCACCTAAACGCTCTCCACTTTGGCTTTTGAAATCTGGTCAATGAACTTTGCCAGTTTGATGTCACGCATAGACAGACCGGCACAATCGTGGGTGGTGAGGGCAATCTCCACCTTATTGTAAACGTTGAACCACTAGTGCCAATTTGCAGGTGTGAGTTTTCGGATATGTTACGAGAACAAAAAACACAGAGCAGCAAACCTCTGGATGATGATCCATCTTCTCTGCCATCAGGGCAACCTGGCTCATGAAGCCGAATGCCTCAATAAAGTCTTCAAATCTGAAGCTCTTCTTGATCACCTCTCTCCCGTTATCGTTCATCAAATTCCATCCTTTCAGCCCAGACAGCTCTGTTTGCCGCTCGGCTTCCGTAAGTTTCACCGGTGGCGGTACAGTTGCAGTACTGAGCGTAGACAACGATGAGGAGCCTGTACGTGTTGTCGCAATGGAAGGTGCATAGGTTCGAGAAGTCAGGGTAGAGTGCAATGTGGTGATAGACATCTTTGGTGCTTTGAGGCCCATGCGAGATATGAACTGCATACTAAGGATAGGTTCAGACCGTGACTGGGAAAGGGTCTACTGATCGATACGACAAGAAGGATGCAGGTACGAGTCCGTCTTATTCCCGGCGTAGGGAGCTACGAGGAGTTAAATGGTAGTTGCAGTCTGCTGCTTTTTGAGACTTAACGGACGCAAGGAACGTTGAGCACTTGAGGTCTTTCGCGTGCTGCACATGCATTGCCCTCCTTGCACACCGAAGACCGTACCAGATTCGACAACTCACCTGATTGCTAGTAGTAGGAAAGGCTGGATAGCACCCAGTACGTTTGGAGCTAGCTTCACTTGGTATTCGAAGCGGTACATTCATGTCACGTAGCGAACCGCTGGCCACATATCCCACAGTGCTAGGCACCCCTATCCCAGAGAATACCCCACATGGTAGGTCATTTGCAAGAGGCGAACGGTCAGATACAGTGTTCCTTATTACTCTGGTTACAGCTGTATCGGTTACCCTTCCCACTTGGGCCGACAATGTAGCGTACGAAGAAGGAGAAGCGAGAGTTCTCTCTGCGTTACGAAGTGGATACCCACGCTTCGTTTATCATGAAGAGGTTCAGAATGTGAGCAGTCACTTTGCAAGATGGCTCTTAGTTTGACATTAACTCGGATCATGTTTGTGGGACCTCAGGTTATCGCATACTGTGAGCGAAAGTTTGCGATGTCAAATGAGACATGCTTACCGTTCCCCTCACGAAGAGTTGCCTCTGAATGCAGAGACTTCATTGTGAACCACTTCAAAGTGCCGGCGCGACACCCTCCATCAAAGATTCGCATAGCCGAATTCGCCATCCAGACCACACACAACCCATATTCACCCCAAGCTGATGATCCGACAACAGCATTCGCGGTTACCGTGTCGTTATACATTGTTCTTTTCCCCGCGGAAGCCAAAGGGATTGCGAAATCCTTTTGGCAGCATTCAGGGGAGGGCCTAAGCTCCCGTTTTGCTGAGTATTGTATGAAATTATTGACAGCCAACGAACATGCCAAGGAATTCGCCACGCCCATGCCTGGTGTTAGAGCAGCAAACCCTCGATATCGCGTCGGTTCATACGGTGAACAATCACAGCAAGATCTTGCTACCACGACGGAAAGGCGAGCAGCGCGAGGCGAACAGGATCTGTTTGTAGAAGAGCGTTTTGGACGCAATCTGGATCCACGGCTAGCGGAAGAGGCTAAAGTGGCATTGCGCAAACGCATTGCTGGAGTCCTGGGTGACGAAAATGAAGTCATGAAGGATGTCGGACAGCAGCGTGGCATTGGCGGAGTATCAGAAGAAGATGTGTTTCTCTTTCCAACGGGCATGAGCGCTATATACAACGCTCATCGCGTCGTACGACATATGCGACCCAACTTGAAGAGCGTTCAGTATGGTTTTCCTTACCTAGATACGTTGAAGATACAGGAAAAGTTTGGACCGGGAGTTCATTTTCTCGGACATGGGACACAAGGGGATTTGGATGATTTAGAAGTACGTATATTACTTGCCGAAGATATATCATCGGTTTTTTGCGAATTTCCCTCGAACCCTCTTTTGCGGACACCCAACTTAGCGCGGCTGAGGGCACTGGCGGACCAGCACGGGTTCTTGATTGTCGTAGATGAAACCGTGGGCAATTTTGTCAACGTGCATGCGTTGAAATGGGCGGACATGGTAGTGTCCAGTCTCACCAAGATTTTCAGCGGCGATAGCAATGTCATGGGTGGCAGTGCCGTTCTGAATCCGCAGTCACCACATTACGCGGCCATGAAAGCGGCGATGCATTTGCTGTACGAGGACAACCTGTTTTCGCGAGATGCGGTATTCCTTGAGCGTAATTCGCGCAGTTTTCGGAATCGAATTGCGCGTATCAATCAGACGGCAGAACAGCTGTGCGATTTACTCCAACCGCATCCGAAGATTAAGACGATATATTATCCAAAGTACGTTGACTCGAGCCTGTACCACGATCATGCACGGCCGAATGCGCAGGGAAGGTACGGCTACGGTGGCTTGTTTTCAGTAATCTTGCATAGTGATGATGCCGCGCAACGGTTCTTTGATGTGTTGAATATCGCCAAAGGGCCTTCGTTGGGGACAAACTTTACTTTAGGGTGTCCCTACACCATTATAGCACATTATGGAGAGTTAGACTGGGCACGCAGCTACGGAGTAGAAACTAGACTCATTCGAATTAGCGTAGGTTTGGAGGATTTAGAGGTGCTCAAAGTGGCCTTTGACCAGGCGTTGAATCACGCGTAGCTGCAAGCGGCGCATAGGGCAGTATTATTATTATCAGCATATGTACAAAGCAAACCCGAAGCAGGCAGACACCTAAAAAGCAATCGTGCCAACTGATTGATGACCTGTGGCCAAGCTTGGTATTGGTGTTCATCAACACCCATTGTTCAGTCATCAACACTGAAGATGTGCTTCCCTCGTTGCTGAAAGTTCGTCATTGGCTTCCCACTGCCGACTACGCCTACTCTTGCATTCGGATCATCTGGTGTGGCAAAAATACTCGGTTTTTTCAGCGGCGCAACAGCCTTCTTTTTCCCTTTGGCGCCAGTAGCAAATGCAAGCCAGGCCTGTTGCTTCTCCACTTGCTCCTTTTCTTTTTTGGAAGGTGCCCGCTCACCGCGGTGTGCCTTTTTTTTCTTCGGTGGCGGTTGTGTGGCAGCCTTTGTGAGTGTTGTCTGCGGGACGGCAACAGCAGTTGACTGCTTTGCAGCATTCTTGGATGGCTTGATGTCAGACGGTTTGACTGCTTCCGAGTTTCCGTAACCCAAAAATGTCACCGAGTAAAGTCCATCGCTGCTGTCCACGTCTGGCGCAGTTTCGATGATGGCCTCATAAAACTTGCCATCCGCCGAGTATTTGGCCATCACAGTTTGGCCAACTTCCCAACGTTTCAAGGGCGCAAACGGTTTTGAAGCGGTGCCACCTCCATCACCATCCCCAGATTCGTCAGCACCGGCTTTTCGTTTTTTTGCTTCAGTACCAGATGTACTCGCCTGCCGCTGTTGTTGCACCAAATTTGAATATAAGTTTATCAACTCGGTCAAATCATCTTTTAATTTCGTCAAGTCCCCATTTTCTGGATCTTTTTCCAGGGCCTCAGTGACCTGTGAAAGCTGGAATTGGTACGAAGCAAGTTCTTGAGCCATTTTGTACGTGAGGGAATATAAAGCACAGCGTGCGACAGGGATGTTCTTTTACTTTAAGTTACTCGCTTCTTGCACTCCACTGGATTCGAATTCTCTTCTTTCCACTGGCAGCTGCACTCGCCCACCGTAGTTTCTGCTGCTCTTCGTTTCTCGTTTAATTCAATCGTTCCTAGAGCGATGGTCGGTTGTGGTCGTTCATCCTCGTGGCCGACGTTTGTTCTGCGAAATGCTCCTGTCACAAATCAGTAGTTCCCTCGGTGACGCTTACGTAACGCTACGGTCACATGACCATGGTTTGTTTTGGGACAAACGAAGCTTCGCGTCCGTCGATAAACAGTTGACGAACTCTTGTGAAAAGCTGCAGGAACGGAAGCAAAAAAGGAAGAAGGAGAAGAAGGACGTAGCGAGTGCAGAGAGAAAACAAAGAAAATGGCCCGCCCTCGCGCACGTAAAACAATCAAAAATCCGTCTCGCAAGACAGTACGGAAAAATGCCAATCCCAACAAGGTCCCGCACATCATGAACGACCTTATTCGAAAGCATTGGGACAAAAAATTGACACTGAAACAAAACTACGAGAAGCTTGGCCTTATCGCCAACCTGAATGGTCAGGCGGGTGGTACGGAACACGGGAACGAGGAACGGATGGAGGCCGAGCGAAAATTGAGGGAACAGGTGGAATGGAGAACGATAGACGCACCAACACCATCAAGTGGTGACTCATCAAACGACGATGAATTACCAGAAAATTATGATGTTGAAGTAAACGGGCCTATTGAAGTGGATGCGAGAATAACTGCTATCGGAACTAATCCGTCGTCGCGACGGCTACCTCTATTCAAACCCCAGCCGTCAACCTCGATTGTTGGGATAATGGAAGAGCAAGCGAAGAACATTGCTAAAGTTGAACGTCACGCTTCAGAACAGGAATCCAAGGTATTTGGCGACCTAATGAGAAAGTACGGGCTGGATTATGCAAAAATGGCCCGGGATATCAAACTCAACAGATATCAACTGAGCGAAGGACAACTACGCAAAAAGATTGAGAAGCTAATCAACAAAGACTAATAAATCTGCCGTTGCATCGCTTTTTTTTGGGACATATATATTTGGTGCCGGATAATAAATTATGAGTGTAGTAGATGCAAACGTGGTGCACAAGGCCTCTACTTGTCGGCGCTTCGCCGCGCATACGGCATGAATCTTTTCTCTTTGGCTGCATTCTTTTGCCTGCGCTTTTCCAAGAATTTGTTGAGGTCCTTTTTCTTCATGGACTCGTACCTCTCTACTAATTCCAGCTTCTTGACATCCGCTGTATGGAGAAATAGTGATTAAGAACAGCAAACGCAGTTGCCAGGAATACACCAACTTACACTTCTTGAGTTGCCAAGGCTTTTTACCCTGAGCTACCAATTCTTCTTCATTCTTTCTCCATTTCTTAACGATCTCTTTGCGCTTATCCTCACGTTCACGCTGCTGTATTCTTGACTGCATACTCTTGAGTGTTTTCTGAAGCTTCTCTTTTTCGGCCTCTCCCTTCTCCGACACGATCTGCTTCTTCAGCATCTCAATTTCATCCTTTTGATAGTCTTTTAGGAACCCGTACGATTGGTTGAACAGCCCTTCGTTCAGTTTCCCTGCCATTGGGTCAAAACGGGGATCCCGTGTTTTCTGGTTTGACCGGATTAGTGACACCAATTCCAACTCAAGTTGCTCAGCAAGTACTGCAAGCGAATTTGAACGCTACCTTTTTGGGTAGTTCGACGACCTGTCGTCGCCGTGTAACGGCTCGCTTGGACGTCAGTTCCATTGGTGCGTTCTTGTCTTTACGTTTGGCCGGTTTTGAAGCCACATTCTTCTTCTCCACCTTGCCCTTCCCCTTGCCAAAATCGTCCGCCGTTTTCTTAAACTTGGTGTTGATAGCTTTATTTCCGTCTTCGTCGTCATCCTCTTTCAGCGTTTCTTTTTGATTCTTACGATAATTGGTATGAAATTCCTTTAACCCAAGCTTTTGTTGGATTTCCAGTAACTGGTCGAAGGGAATCTCAGACAACTGTGCTTTAATGGCCGCAAGCTTAGCGTCTGCATCCTCCTCATCTCCATCCGCATCGTCGTCCTGCTCGCTGTCCTCATCTAAGTTATCGGAGTCACCCTCGTCTTCAGAACTTTCCAAGTTTTCATAGTCTTCACTGTCGGCTTCTGAGTCGTCCACCCCAGCGTCACTACTATGTTCATCATCAGAAGCGTGCTGAGCGCTAGTGTCTGACTCTTGCCCTTCCATATCCTGATCGAACGACTGCATTCGTTTCATGGCCCTTATAGTGGCTTCGTCTATCTCTTCCATGTCTTCATCGTCGTAATCCGATCCAGAACTCTCGTGCAAGGGCTCCACACGTTTCGGCAACGGCTTTCTGGAGGTCGCCGAAGGTTTCCGCCCCCCTTTTCCCTTAGAGACGGGCGCCATAGTTATGCGGGATGACCAAAGTAGTGTTTTAGCGCTAAAAGTTAAAAAAATAGGCGCACTGTGGCAGTTTTGCCAAAAACACCTCGGTCCTCAATTTCAACACGACCCTGCGAAACGGCCACAACGGAAACTATAACACATATGCACATCGCTGCTAGCGCTAACCGGAGTAGCCGATCAGTTGCGGATCAAAAGGCATTGCCGACGCCTATATACGTGGAAGTACAAGCCCTGTAGCTCGAGTCCCTCACAGGACGCTTGTGAAGCACCATGACAGCAGTAACAGAGTATCTTCAGCAAGTAGCTGCGGCAATCGCCCGTGAGGATGGTGAAGCTTTGGCGGAATTTACCGACTTGTTAATGACGGAAGAGTGGGTGGGCATGCTTTTACCTGATCTTCAGCGTATGAAGCAGGATCAACTGGACAACCTGGTTGAGCAAGCGATACTGTCACCCTATGATCTCTACGTCAAGTCTTTCCTCAACTACCTCAATACCCCGGATGAACGTGACTACTACGATGTTGCCGCCTCGGTGTTCGCGTGAGTTCATGCTGAGAATGCTCGACCCGGTTATCCGCCTGACGAGCATGCTATCACTGCAGACAATTCTGTCAACCGGTTTTCGCGAAGGCATGGCATGTGCCGGTAGTGAAGCGATTATGTGAAGGACTCATGCAACTAGCTGTACAACGGGATGCATATCTGAAGAAATTGGGCAAGAAAGGGACTACTTACACAAATCTGCAAAATCGGTTCTCATGGCTCATGTCTTTGATTTTGGTGGATCGGTACGGAATACCTGATCGTTGCTCGCATCTATCTTGCACTGAACGTACTATTGAAACAGACCAGGTTTCGAAGGGACGAAAGCGGCGGCGTTAGTGATTGCTAACATCGCTCTCCGGTTTTATGCGAACATTGACGAATGGCACCTTTGCACCAAACTGATTCGACAAATTGATCAGCGGCGATTGGACCTTGGTTCGTACCCGATGAGCCAGCGAGTCACATTTCACTTTCTGGTTGGCCGACTGAAACTACAGTACCAAAAGTACCGCGGGGTAAGCGGGTTTTCGCTTGATACCGAGAAACTGTAATGGTTGATTGTCTCGCCAGGCAGAGAAGCATTTAGCATTTGCACTGGAACACTGCCACGCTGCCGCACTTCAGAATCGCAGAACTATCTTTGTTCTCTTGCTTGTTGCGAGAATGGTCCGTGGTGTGCTACCGCACCAACGGCTTCTGGAACAATTTGAATTGCACCACATTTTTGGACCTTTGATTGGCGCATACAAGCAAGGGAACTTTAGGGTTTATGATCAAGTGTTGGAGCAGCATCGCGCATATTTCTCAGCGCTTGGAACATACTTCGACCTGCAGATGCGCACGAGGATGATAATGTACAGAAACTTGTTCAGAAGAGTGTGAGTGCCTTGCCTGTTTGAAGGTATCATACCAGTGTGATGAACATCCCATTTGCCAGTTGGGTTGTGTTGAACCAGCAACAGCCGACAACCCAACTGGATTATAATTCTCTTTCAAGAGCTTGTCGATTCGGCGGAGTGGAGAACATGTCGATTATAGGAGTCGAAAGCATAGTGGTTTCAATGATCTCTCAGGGTTACATGAAGGGATATACGCTACCCGGGAGAGGAGTAGTGTGAGTACTCTATCACCGACCTGGTCCACTGAAGACGGAGTTTAACATTTGTCCGCCAGCGTGGTATCAAAAAACCACCCTTTCCCCAATCCATACCAGCTAGCGCAAACCAAGAAACGTGGTGCAAAGAAGCGACTGTCTCATGCAGTCTTGCGCCGGCTGCCAGGGCAGTTGAGACGGACGTCTGCCAATTCCGGGGCATGATAGAAACCAAGACAAGGATCGCCAAATGTGCATCTCATTTACTTCCTCCTGTATTGTGTGAGACCGAAATTGCTGTGTAGTTCAGGGCCCGCCGGTAGCAGGGCGTTCTGCGGGTCTCTTCAACGGTCTCGCCAACCTGTCCTGGCGTGAGGAGCTGTTAAGCTGTTATACGGTTCACGCATGTGAACCGCATGGCGTCAGTTTCTGGGGAAAACGACGCGCGACGGGGAACAGCCTAATCGGACAAAAATAAGGCCATCTTCCGGTGCGACGACGGGCCGAATTTTTTGACGGTGCGATATCATAATAGAGATAATAATTCAGGACGGCATCGCCCGCCATAATCATGACCAGCTTCAGGCCTTGTTCGTTACTAGGCAGCGGTGCGGCAGTACGTGCCTTTGGTGGTAGGCTTGCCTCGCCAGCGTTGCAGTCGTCTTCACCGATGGCCATCGTCTTCAATCCCGGCTCTTCGAGGAGAGCATCCCATCTGTTCCGCTGCCTGCCATCGTTTCGCCAGCAATGCATTAGATCTTTGCATCAACAGCACCAGCACAGATCGTGGTGGCAGGAGCAACGAGGTAATACAGTCTACTAGTGGCGCTACACTTAAGCCGGATCCGACACACACCCTCACTGACGTTCTCTGTTCATGACCATGCTACAGATGCCTTCCGGAAAGTGAAAGAGATCGTGGGAGGCACGCGCATTGTGTGGTATCCTATTCCGATATCGCTTGGCATAGCATGCTTGGCTTTCATGCACTACCTGCACATCCGTCGACGCGAAGAAGATCGTCAGAAACAACAGCATGCGGTGGCTGATGGACATCCAAGGGTCGTCATCGAAGGGCCATGGCAGGTCGGTTCCTCTCCCCTTGCTATCTGACCATCATTCGACATGTCAAAATACGTTCGGTCACCCGTTTATATATTCATATGGCTGACGGTGAGCATCCCATCCAGGTGCATTTCTATGCGCTCTTGCCACTACGTTCCATCTCTAGACTGTGGGGATGGGTCAACGACCTGACTGTACCAGTATGGCTCCGAACACCATTGTACACGACGTACTCAAAGTTTTTCAACTGTAACTTGGACGAGATGGCAGATCCCGATCTCACGCACTACGAGAACCTCGCTACCTTCTTTTATCGCGCATTAAAGCCGAATGCTCGACCTGTGGATGAAAAGGCTGTTCTGGTATGGAGAACCAAGGCCATCATTGACGTGACCCAGCGGCTGACACCGATTGCATCTAGGTCAGTCCTGCCGATGGAAAAGTATTACACTTTGGTCTCATTACCAGCGAGAGACAAGTTGAGCAAGTCAAAGGCGTGACGTATTCACTGGATGCACTACTGGGAACGCATGCAGAAACACGTAAGATAGCCGCTGCCGCTGAGCCTGAGGATGGAAAGGCTCTTCTGAGAGAAGCGGAAGAGAGTCATTCCGAGAGCATCGTATCCGACAAGAGTTTTGCGGAGATCAACAGCATAGATTACTCGCTGGACAAGATGCTTGGCGATGATCCGCGGCAACGGTTAGACGCGAACGGGCAGCTGATCGCGAGCCATCCACATGCTCCAAACAAGATGAAACCCGGCAATGCGCTCTTCTTTGCTGTAATATACCTGGCTCCCGGGGATTATCATCGTTTCCATTCGCCCGCCAACTGGACTGTAAGCCGTAGGCGACACTTTGCAGGTAAGGCAGAGGACTGTGAGCATGGGCGCTCGAGCCTACTGTGACCTTGCCTTTTTTTTTGCTTAGGTGAACTTTTCTCTGTCTCTCCAATGGCTGTTTCTTGGATCAAGAACCTGTTCGTTTTGAATGAGCGGGTTGTACTCATGGGCGATTGGAAGTACGGCTTTTTCTCTATGATACCCGTTGGGGCCACTAATGTCGGTGCCATTAGAGTCGATTTTGACCCGGTAGGCTTTACCTCGTATTGGTGATCCCGATTGATGTGTATAAGGCTCATCATCATTCGATTGCAGGAACTGCGTACGAATCAATCTTGGCGATATGCTACCCATCCACCGGGAAAATATGATGAGCTGTTGTACATGAGCAAACCCCAACTGCACAAGGGGCAGGAAATGGGAGGATTCATGCTGGGCAGCACGGTAGTTTTGGTATTTGAAGCCCCCCAGAATTTTGAATTCTTGATTGAACCTGAAGCGAAGATCAAAATGGGAGAACCTATTGGTAGACTGCGATGAGTGGAATGAAGCATTGGGACAATAGATCACCACCGCAATATACATGTGCGTCTGTGTACGCTTGCATCCATTCCTACGCGAGCATCGTGTTCAGCACGGATACACCTGATTACACAACGATTCGAGGATCGGACAAGCTTGCGATCGATACATCAATGGTGCAATATGACGACACCACCTTTGAGGGTAGCGACCTCTGAAGTGCAGAAGGGGCAACGCGATGCACGAACAGGGATTTTAGATACGCACTCTGGGCATTCCTTTGTGGGCTCGTGTGGATTGACACGGTCTGGAGCGGTTAATTTCAGTTCTGGTGGCTCTCCTTGGTCAGATGGTGGACCTAGGATAGGGGTCAGGAGAGTCTTGTTCGCCTCGTGGATATTCGTAAGCACTGGATCGCAGTCTGTTAGAAAGCCTCCAAGAGAAAACGAGCATGAACCAGATATGCTCACTTTTCCACACGGCAAAAACTGCAGTGGCGACACAGATGAAACGCACAGTGCTTTCAGCAGCCCGCCCAAAATTCAAAATGACAGCACCATCTGCGTTTGCCTCTGCCACGGTAAGGTACTTAGGACGCCTGCCCGATTTCTTGGCCAAGGGGCCTCTCCTGAAAGTGGTTTTTTTTCCAAATGAGCCAGTTCAACCGATAGAAACAGGCGCATGCAAAGTTGGTAAGATACATACCTCAGGACGAAGAACCAGTTGCTCATGCGAGATCCCACAATGAGACCGAGCAGCGGTGTCAACAGGTCATCGACAAGGGTCTGAATCATTGCCGAGAAGGACGACCCAATGACAATGCCGATGCCGGTGTCCAAGAGATTCTGTGATTCGGTGGGCACATTACATATTATGAGAACACGCTAGAGTGTAATAGTACTTTTTTCACTCTTTGTACAGTGAATGCCGACATGGCACGGGCGTTCCGCCGATGCATGCACTGTCGCTGCTAATAACGACGCAACTATTTATTAGAAACGTACCCTTTTGGAAAGAAAATCGACAAATTGCTTGACGAAGGAGAGAAAAATGCGATGGTTTTTGAAGAGATGTCGTTTGACTGGTGGCAGTCGTATTTTCGGGACGGCCGTCTCCGTTTCGGTTTGCAGAGCGTTCTTGACATGTCGGAGCTTTGTAGTGTCCGCATCCATTTTTGCGATGCTACCAATTTCAGGACAAAGATACTTTTGATGCCCTTTGATGCAAACCAGTTAACTTGCTTTGCACTGGACATTCGCGCGTACTTGTTATCGATAAGATAACTTAGAGGCCAGCATTTCCACGAGCAGAGACTGGACGAACGGTCATTACACGTAGAGAGCGTCTCTTGAACTTGAAGAGAAAGATGTTTACTTGGCATAGAATCTAGAGTTTGTTGCGCTGTGCACCCATGCAATACTGGGATAGGCGAAAAGTGCAGACACAGGGCTGTCCTGGCACGGGTTTACCTTGTTTCGCATTCCTCTTTCTCTCTACGATCTATCCCCCTCTAGATCTACTTACACTTCCCTGGCTTCATTTCTTCTCCCTCTCGCCTCTTCAGAATCCTGTCGCTGTCTCGGTAAAAAGCCTTTGTTCTGTTCTACGATCGTTAATCTCGGCCGTTCGTCGACGATGACGTAAGGCTCTGACGCGTGCAAACTCCGCCTCGAGGCGTGTGCCTGCGTCTCTTGGCTCGTCGTCGTCGTCGTGTTGATTCTGGCCTTGCAAAAACCCCCGGTTTTCAATATGCAATGCCGTCTCTGGTGACCGAGTATTTAAGCAAATGTGGTGTGGTAGAGAATGGTTTCTCTTTGAATTTCAAAGTCCTCTTCTACAAGCCCGATTTAAGAAGGTTGTAGTTTTCGTGCAAGCTTGACAATAGGAATGGCTGTCTCACCAGCTTCTGTTCATCCGATGCAAGACGATACTGGTGCCCCTAAAACAGTGATTGCTGTCTATAACCCTGGAAGTGGAAGTCGTCGAGCCAAGCAACTGCAGGAACTCTCATTTCCGCACAAGATTGATTCGCCAAGAGTGGATCTGTACTGTTACAATCTCAAAGACAAACATTCGTTTAGAAAAGCACTGGAACATGTTGAAAAAATTGCATCTTCAAAGGAATCAACCTCTGCACCAATAGAAACCGCCCGTCCGGCATGTTGGGTTTTGTCGTGTGGAGGAGATGGTACCATTCCGGCAATAGTTGGAGCTCTGCATCAGCGCAACGTGCCAGTGTTCAACAAACGAATAGCGTTCGCCGTTCTTCCCTTTGGAACAGCAAATATTCTTGCAAAGTTTACAGGATGGGGCGCTTCAATGTCGCGTGGATTCATTGACGAGCTACCGGAGCTGATCCGTGAAGTGATTCAAGCGTCCGTGGTCACGGTGGACTTGATGCAAGTGCAGGTCGACGGGTTTGAAGAGTCTAAGGATGGCAGTGCAGCAAAACCTACGCAGGCAACACATTACATGATTCTACAATGCTGTATCGGATTGGAGGCGAGGTTCGGAAGGTTCATTGAGCAACACCGCACGCGGTCGCGTGTATGCAACATGCTTGTCTCAAGCATTAACGTTATCAAGGTAATGAATGATGCAAGCAGTCATTTTCCTTGTGGTCGTATTCAAATGTTGGTTGCTGACCTCTTCTTGCAGCAACTATTTCGGCCACATCCCAATATCGGCCGTTTGATCAAATCAATTTCATCTGAAACCCAGACGTGGTCGTCCAAAGAACTAGACGCACATCCATGCATACAAGTCACCCTTCAGAACGTCCCCGTCGCAGGAGGCACCGATTTTTCATTGTGGAATTCACAGTCAACAGTTGTCGGTGGAGAAATTCCAAAACAAAACGTGGATGATGGTAGCATCGAGATGTTTGTTTATCCACATAAGCGTCGATACATTGCAAACAATGTGGGAGCCGCCGCTGGAGTCAAAACACAGATTGAGGTTCTGGGACAGCTAAAATGCCCGGTCACGGTGAAGTTTCATGAAAGTGAGAAGGTAAGACAGGCCATTCAGATTTTCAATTCTTTACACAGGCGTTAACACTCCTTTCTTACAGGGAATTAATAAGGCTTTCGTGTACATCGGTATGTGTCCCTAACATCTCCAGCATATGGCAGCATTCATCTGATATGACGCTGGGTTTCACAGATGGAGAGTATGTTCAACTGGTGCGACCGAAACAATTATCAATGAACTGCGTAGGCCAAATACCTCTGGTCATCAGCGGGAAGGGGATGGCTAACGTTCAGCAGTATGTTACGCCTAAGAGTCACCCTGCCTCCGACCCTCTGTAGTCCGCCACTACATATGATTCGCTTAGCGTGTGCATTCAACTACAGCATAAACCATGTCTCGAAATGCGCTCACTGTAGCGACTCGTGGGAAACTTTCTGGAAGGATACGGCGTTGCATTATAGCACTTTGACACCGACACTGTAAAGACCTGTATATTCGGCATGTCATACGACACTTAAAACTGTGTTAAACTTGCCACTCCGTTCTATTGTTTGCCTAATAATCTGCATGTACGCCGGTTCCTCCTTACGCGGCCCGTTCAGTGGGCAGTGTCGAATCGCGATCGTACCGCCTCCGTTGTACTCTTTCAATGCATGCAGCATTTGTTCCCTAATCATACTCTCTGGCCAACTACCCAAACCAATCGTCAAAACGTACTCCAACCGACGGGTCTTCCTGAGACTATGCCAGCGTGGGAAAGGCAGGGGCCAAAGTTCCGCACCCACTTCAATGCGGAGGACGTCAACAGCATCCGGCAACTTATGTATCACGCTACCATCCATCATACCTTGACAGCAAACGACGCGAAACGCAGGAAACTTTGTAAAGTCGCATGAACTGTATCCAAAGGACCGCAAAACCAGGGTATCCACCTTCGGAAAGATCGGTAAGAAAAACAATGGGGTGGCACAAGCGTCGATCGCATTATTGATACAGACGCAACGCAAAGTCCTCCTATTCAAGCCTGCTATTGCATCGACGAGTCGCTGTATGACCAACCAGCGAATACCCTTAACCGTCCGGAGCTGATCATACGCAACACCGATGTCGAACTCCAGCGTGGCCAGAACACGTCCGTAGCCTATTGCTTTAGGTGCTCCAAACGTAATAGATAGGATTCGCTTGTGAGGTCCAACTTTGTTAAGGGCAGTAATATCTAACTTCAAAATCATCCCCGGACGCAGCACACATATCAAACGGGCTGCAGTCTCATCATTCCAAGCAGTAAAATAACCCCCGACTTCTAGCGAAGCCGTGCAATCCAACAGCTGCTCATCCCGGCGAAGAGCCAATTCAATCGCTTGCAACCCAGCCATGCTCTTGATGCGAATGTTACGATAAAGCGCTCGAGTCAACAGAGAGTGCCATGCTTTGCATAGAATGGCTGCATTGCGTAAGGTCTCAAGACGGCCCTCCTCAGGAAGAACATCCATTATCTTAACCAATAACTCCGGTGGAAGATGTTGCCTGTTGGCGATTGTTAAAGCCATCTTGATGAGTGCCAGCTACAATAATGCCGCAATGTTGTAACGTGAAGTCAATGGCCCGACTCGAGGAACCCACAACGCTGGTGAATACGGATTATCCATCATGGTTGCATTGTTCGCACAAGACACTCACTCAAGACATTCGACCGAAAGTTAACAAGTGCGTCGCTTAAGCGCGTAAGTGAGACGCTCACGGTCGATGTGACGGCGTCTTTGCAAAAGCAGTCTCATGTCGAGATAGCAGCGGTATGCTCGTAGTTCAGGCAAGTCCATGACATCCCCATTGCCTGGCACCCACAACATGACCGAAGGACGTTTCCTACCCGACGACCCCGCCACGATGTCCTTATCAGTTGTCCGTGCCAATTTATATTCAGCGAACATATATAAGGGGACGCTAATTACTGTAACGGCAAAAGCGAAGATGGCCGTCAGGTGTAGAGCTGTCCGGGCAACGTGCGGTGTCCCGAGCAGATGAAGCTATTAATGCGTTGCCGGTCAAATGCAAGTACAGCCCGCATTAACCCCACTGTCCTTTTCTAGAATATCCGGTTTCCCCTGCCGACACAAGTGGAGTTCTGCCGGTACCCGTCGGAGTATGACTTCTACTACCGTACTTGGCACTGCTGCTCTTGGAGCTGTGACGCCCGATGGCAGGTAAGATCTTGTGTGAGCGTGATTCAGAATGGGCGTGATCCGGAAGTGATGACGTGCCGTAGTATGCTGGGGATGGGTATTGTAGACCATTGGCGGGGGATGCGACTTGCGCTGGGTATGTCGGTGAAAAGGCGAGCTTGTCCTTATCAAGGGAATGCATGTGCACTCTCTCTATGCACGATATCCGATATTTTTCGTTCTCGCGGCTGATGCACTCGAGATCCTCGCTGGTAAGCTCATCCGGTGAAGCTAGCCAGAACTCATGGATCCGAAGGTCTTCGTAATTTATGCTTGACGAAAGAAACCAGGTATCCGGCAGCTCCTCCCAAGAATCGCTTATGCGACGCGCAAACCAATCCTCTCGCTCTTGTTTTTGCTACCAAATCGCATGTTAGCGTACGTATGTAGAAATTCCACATTCTTATGTCCTACCCTGTCCCGATCAGCATCCATTCTTCGGTCGATTTTCTCATCGTCATACTTGGGACCGTCTTCAAACGGAATTCTAACAAGGGCGCCGGAACATCAGCCAAACTCTTTGGCAAACTGAACGAAATGAACATACTCTGCCAAAGCCTCTGACGCACATATTCGACTGTCCACTCTCGCTAAGGTATCCCCGTCGAACATGCCTCGCCGGCGCCATCCAGCAAGGACCTGTGATTCAGTCAAGAGCTTAGCAAATAGTTCTCAACTTCTCTGTAAACGTATATCTTAGAAGTACCTTTCGCATCCAAGCGATATTTGCATTTGCTGGTCGGTTTGGTGGTTCTGCGTCACCAATATCGAGTACCCAATTACATATCCTGACCAAATCCTTAGCAACGGAAGAATATAGAGTGTGAAATGGTCGATCGGTAGCTGTGAAGTTGTCGATGCAGAATTTATCCAGTAGAAAAAGCAAATTCATCCGAGCAAACACATGTGTCTAACCGAAAGGTTTGTTACAGAGGACACCATTGCCGTCAACATTGAAGCTCAAAACATACCTTCGGACTCATCAGTTTATTTATGACCATCCCGTAAACACTGTCTGCATCCCCTTTATACCGGTTACAGATGCTATCTCTTACTCTACTCAATAAAGCACCAACAGTTAGCAGCCTTCCACCGGGAAGTGTACAAGGCTTGAAACCAGCGGCCGAGCATACCTCTGTACATCCCCATCCGTCCACGGCAAGTCCATCTCCGCACTCAAGTACTCGTCCATCGCAACCAGACGGTGGAACGTATCCTCCGGGACCATACTGTCCGGGTCCGGTGAACTCATGCTGATGTGGTTATTTTTTTCCTTGGCCGTTCGCTCCCCTAATGCAAATGCCACGAATCCAACTACGAGACTGCCGAGACCGTCGCCACGCTTCCACTGCAATGTTCCGCTGTCAGCTTCCTTGAAAGTCTGCCTTGGTTTGACCGGGGTCGGCAACGATGTCGGTTTTTGTGTGTGCGCTGATAAAATAAATCGTCGGCTGTTGTCCAGCGCAAAACACGCGCGCGGAACGACGTTGTTCGACGAAACCATTGCACGAAACGCAGATGCAATGGACAGGACGCCAGGGCATCTCTCGACGCAGCTCGTAACAAAGTTCCCGGGCTTGCGAATCAAGATTCTGTCTATGGGAGATGCGGGAGTGGGGAAAAGTTGCTTGATAAAGCGATATTGCGAGAATAAGGTGAGCTTTTGCATGGGCCGATTATGAGCGCAGACAATCAGTGATTTTGACGAGACGGCGGGTGCATAGTAGTTTATTCAAGATTACATAGCGACTATTGGAATTGATTACGGGGTAAAAACGGTCTCGGTGGACGACGAAGAAGGTACTGTTCCATCAGCTGGAGCTTTGGTTTAGACTTCTGAGAACTCAACGACGTGCCCTCGTAGTCAAGGTAAACTTCTGGGATGTGGCAGGTGATCCAGTCTATTTCGAAATCCGCAATGAGTTCTACAAGGACACCCATGGCGTCATCTTGGTATACGACGTGTGCAATCAGAGCAGCTTTGATAGTCTCAACCGATGGATGGAAGAGCTACGAAATTATTGTCCATCAGAGCCCCTCATACTCTTGGTAGCTACCAAGACAGACAAAGAAAATCGAAAAGTGACCAGAGAACAAGGCGAGCAAGTTGCAAAGAAGATGGGCGTGAGCTATTGGGAAACGAGCTCGAAGACGGGCGACGGTGTTATGGAGATGTGGGAGAGTTTGTGGGACGGCGTGGTAACCAAATTGCAAGAAACGTCTTGATAGATTGGCATTCGAGGTCGCAATCAATACACAGCTCGTCGTCCGCTCGTCGGTCTCCTCAGTGTCGGTTCCACAACATCATGCAGCTCATCGTCCACGTCGCCCAAATCACCACCCGCGCGCCTGTCCAATCCGCTGCCGTGCCGACTTCCTGCCTGACTTCGGGATAGTGTGCCACCGCTGCCGTGTAGACTCTTGCTAGATTGAAACTTCCGCATGGGACTTGTGCTATCCGCGTTCAAGCTAGTGTTTAGCGCTGCGAGAAGCGCCGATTCCTCACGGGCACGCTTCTGTGTAATATCTTCAAGTTTCTGTTGCACAATAGAGGTATAATGTGGAGTTGGAGTGATTATGAATGCCTACAACAGTATGTTAGCCCACGCAGCGATGAAACCGCGCCTAGCCAAAGTGACCTTTTTTCTACTCTCTTCTTCTTCTTTCTTAACATACTCCTCCCACCGATCGGGTCGTACCCAATAAGCTCCATACTTAAATCGCTTCTCATTCTTTATACCTTCTCTGCGCGGGCCTTCCGGTCCCCTTACTCGCCTCTCCCGTCGCTTGATCCCTTCGGCCGGCTCCCTCCCAGTCATAGTCCTTAATGACTCGGGTGGATTCGTTTCACGCATAATCCGTAGTCTGCGCGACGGTTTGGACTCTAAAATGGACGGTTTGCTGGCAGAAAGGAGAACAGAAAACCCCTCCCCGGTGTCCGAGTCAGAATCCTTCTGTTCCTTGGCTTGTCCTGACCCATTTCCACTGGCTTCTCCGCTCACTTTGCCACCGTTCTCCTCTGGAGGTAAGAAGTTTACTGGAGCTTCTAAGACCTCTTCTACCCATTTTTGAAGGTTCTGCGTGGTCGCGTGCATTTGGCTCATGGTTGTGTCCAACGTCGAGCCCGACAGGGTGTGATTGGAGATGCCGCTCGCGGTGGGAATGGGGCGATGGATGAGTTGACCATATCGGCTGCGAAGCGAGTTCTCGGGTGACGGCGTTGGTCGCTCAGCGGGTGACAAAGGTCGAGCAGTGGACGACAAGCGCATGGGCCTTGCTTCTGAAGGAATATGATGGTTAAAATAACCAACGGGAGACGAGCGAGATATAGTCACTTCTGATACCTCCAACGCATGGTGAGGGATTTGCTTGAATTTCAAACTCGTAATCATCAGCGTCAAAACTCGAATCTTCATCACCATATCCATAGGAGTCTTCAGCTTCTCCGAACACGACCCGCCTTCTCATCTTGTCGTTCTCTTCAACCACTTTTAGTACGGCAAGTCGCTGGTCTCTCGTCAATCCCTCGAACTCTCTTAACATCTTGTCCTCTAGTCCTTTCTGAAGAGCCGACGTATGGGTTTGTGCAATAAGCTGACGAGGGAAAAGCTTCAGCATGTGCATGTAACTATCGGCGGGTCTTCCTGCGGGCAGAGGGTGCGGATGCACTAATGGAAGTTCCGTGGGCAGCGGCGGGATCCATTCTACTTGTTGCGAAGAAACCGTGTACGGAAGCGGATAACTGTAGGAAGTATGATGACAT
Source organism: Gaertneriomyces semiglobifer (assembly GCA_025558075.1). Taxonomy (NCBI): domain Eukaryota; kingdom Fungi; phylum Chytridiomycota; class Chytridiomycetes; order Spizellomycetales; family Spizellomycetaceae; genus Gaertneriomyces; species Gaertneriomyces semiglobifer. The sequence goes on along the minus strand of JAHLKF010000017.1, from coordinate 272,141 downwards.
GGCGCTGGAGTGGTCATAGCTATATCCTGCCTGCTGGCTTCATCTCACTTGAAAGCCATTCTCCAATGTCATGATGGACAACTATCTTTGTCGGCCTGTAAATTCCGGGGCCATGTGCTATTCTTGGAGTTGCACTCGTCAGGTCGGAACTTGAACATCCATCCTCCAGTTACTACGTCGACGCCAGGTCCTCAACCGACTTGGAGCACTGCAGCACCGACCTCTCAGACAATTCTCGACGCATTTTCCCAGCTTCAATAAGCCTTCATCGTCTCGCTATCGCTGTTCTGCGACGTTGTGTCAATGCAATGTAAAAATGTCACACTTCCAAAAATAAGGTGCCGCGCGTCCGGATTCCGAACGTTCCTCTTTCGCGCACTTTTGATAACGTTTTTTTTTTGTTTATTACGTTCGGCGCTGTGGATGCGGAGTTTCTTTTGTTATAAGAAAAGGGCAGCGTTCATAAGCGGCATCTCCTGTCCATCTCCATCTCCATCTCCCAAAGTTGCACTGCGCTTCGTGCTCATCGTATAAAAGGGCGTCATCATCATGCTTGGCCGGTCCGTTTCTCGCACAGTCCTTCCGACGCTTGCTCGTCGCTCGTCCGCCTTACAAACCACAAGGGCTTTGGCTACTGCCAGATCCGATGAGGCGAAGGCACTAAACCAGGCCCAGTCGGGCAAGCTGGACGATGAGAGCCACTTGCACAAGGACTTACTGAAGAGCTTGGGTATGGGAGTTGAGAATGAGGGAGTTTACCATGGCCGCTGGGGCGGCGAGGGCGAGGTATGTATACACCATATTGCAAAAGAATGAGAGGCCTTCCGTAGACTTGGAGCTTGCAGTGTCAATGATGCGTCCGTGAAGGCCACCGTACATTTATCGAAATCAAATAAACAATAGCTAACGCCGTGTTCCGCAGATGATATATTCCATTAACCCGGCCACCAACAAGATTATCGCCGGTGTAAAGACAGGAACGCCCAAGGATCTTAACAGGGCACTAGAAGCTATCGAGAAGGTTAAGCCCATGTGGCGAGAAATGCCTGCACCAAAGCGTGGAGAGATTGTCCGTCAAATGCGTGAGGAGCTCGATGCACACAAGGTTGCGCTGGGCAAGCTCGTCTCCATTGAAATGGGCAAGATTGCAGCGGAGGGTTTGGGCGAAGTCCAAGAATACATTGATGTGTGCGACTACGCCGTCGGTTTGAGTCGTCAAATTGGTGGACAGGTGTTACCATCTGAGAGGCCTGGTCACTTCATGAAGGAGATGTGGAACCCTCTTGGCACTGTTGGTGTCATTTCTGCCTTCAACTTCCCTGTGGCCGTATATGGTTGGAACAGCGCCATCTCCCTTGTGTGTGGTAACCCCGTCGTCTGGAAGGGGGCACCGACCACGTCTCTCTGCTCTGTTGCAGTGACCAAAATTCTGGAGCGTGTGCTGGAGCGCAATAACTTGCCTGGTGCCCTCTGCTCTTTGGTTTCGGGCGGCGCAGACGTCGGAAAGGCCATGGCTGAGGACCGCCGCGTCGACTTGCTTTCTTTCACTGGATCCACTGAGATTGGCCGCAAGGTTGCGCTCACAGTTCAAGAACGGTTTGGACGTCCACTTTTGGAACTAGGAGGTAACAATGCTATTATCGTTATGGATGATGCAGACATCGAGCTTGCCGTTCGTTCCGTACTCTTTGCTGCGGTCGGAACTGCTGGCCAGAGATGCACTACTACTCGCCGTCTGTTCCTGCACGAGAAAATCCACGATGACTTCATTGTGCGCCTCAAAAAGGCGTACGCTCAAGTGCGCATTGGTGATCCTCTCGAAAGCTCTACTCTTTGCGGCCCTCTCCACACCAAGCACGCCGTCAAGCTGTTTGAGGATGGTATTAAGGCCATCAAAGAGCAGGGTGGCAAGATTCTCCACGGTGGTTCCGTTCTTCCCGGCGCAGGAAACTTCGTTGAACCAACCATCACGGCCATCTCACCCGATGCCGCCGTCGTGCAGAACGAGATCTTCGTGCCTATCCTTCACACCTTCAAGTTCGCCACCCTTGAAGAAGCAATCAAGTACAACAACTCTGTGAAGCAAGGTCTTTCCTCATCCATTTTCACTGGTAACCTTTCCAACGTGTTCAAGTGGACCGGACCCAACGGATCCGACTGTGGCATTGTCAACGTTAACATTCCCACCAACGGGGCAGAGATTGGTGGAGCTTTTGGTGGCGAGAAGGAGACCGGTGGCGGTAGGGAGAGTGGAAGTGACAGCTGGAAGCAGTACATGAGAAGGCAGACCTGCACGGTGAACTATTCAGGTGCGCTGCCCTTGGCACAAGGCATCAAGTTCGCATGAGATGAAGGATGGTGAACCGTGTAGATATGATATCATGTAACATAAGCATTTTTGAACAAAGGAACGTGTCTACTACTTTTCGCATCAATAATGTGGATGCATGTAGCGACTATCTCTCCCTCCATTTCTACGCGTCCATCATCTCGTGGGCAGATGAGTTCATCAACGAATCAGTGAGCCAAAACCTTACGCCGGTTGTTTCCGAATAGGTATAGGAAATCGTTTAATCTCAACCACACCATATCGGTCCCAAAACTCTTTCAAAGTTGCAGCTACCCGATTCGGTTGATCCTCCTGTATGGCGTGACCAGCTTCTGGATAGAGCACCAGCTGATACTTTCCTTGCATCTGGCCTATTGTAAGCGGCGTGTCCAAACGGTCCGTACCTGCAACAAGGACATGGGATTAGTTACTTGAAGACTGGAAATCACTGTCCACTTCTTACCCGCTAGCACTAATACTCGATTCGCCGGCGCTTTCAAAAATCTTTCGCTGAGCCCTTCAAACCATCCTTTCCAGTATCCTTTACTTTTTTCCAAGGATGTCCTCCACTTCCAAATACCAGTGTCCCCGTCGCACCGCAACATGCTCGGAACACTGATGATTGCGGATTGCCGGTTTCTTATGGTACCTGATGCAACAGCCCATTCCACTGCATGTCGCGGGGTTTCAAACTCCTGTGGCCGGTTTCGTAGGATGACCTCCATATGCGCGAGCGATTCCAGAGCGGTGCCCTCCACAACGTCCAAGACTACCACGCCCACCAGACGGGTTATGCGACGAGTAAGCACAAGATTTACTGCTAGTGCTCCTCCCATGCTGGAATGGCAGGGTGATATGGTTAGTTCACGCTTTCAAAGCATACCACATGAAAACGCAGTAGCCCACCTATGTCCCACAACAACCACACCGCCCTCCCATCCAGCATGAAATTTGGTAGTCCACACAGTTACAAGATCCTCCACTAAAGTTTCCACGCTCAAATCGTGATCGTCTTCTGTTTCTGTCCCTCCGTGCCCTCTTACATCTAACGCCAAGACCCCTGCAAAGTCCTTGATCTTCTCGGCAACAAGCGCCCACGAGAGCGCAGTGTGGCCTGCGCCATGGATAAAGAAGAAGATTGGAGACTTGGCAGTTGGTGGAGGATAGCTGTAAGCCTGAAAGGTACCACGGACAGTGGCGATCTGCTCCGACTTCCACCTGTCGAACGCGAGTTTTCCGTTTAGTTGATGCCACGAAGGAAGATGCTTCAAGCCGCCGAGCGCAAACTCACGTTGGAGAAGGGGTAACCGGTTCTGAGATGGCCGTTGCGTTCGATGGTTCCAGCGGGGCCTTGAAAAGCGCCTTGTGCAGTGACATGATGGCCGGTTGCTAAAGTGTAGTTGGTCCGCGCGGTTGCATCCTTGCATCCTTCGTCCACATCTCTACCATCACTGACGGACAAGGCAAGAACAGGAACTAAAGCCTGCGCAGCACTCGGATTGTTCCTCTCATGTCACTTTCTCACGCTTATGAACGAATCCGGATTTGGGTGCACAATGGGCCTTTCACGCTTCAGAAATAACTTACTGAGCGGGGATAACGAAGAACCTGAAGAAATAGATGTCGCCGGAGAATTTTGGGATATAAAGGGGGACGGGCCTACGTGGGATCAGAGCATACCGTAGCTGGACGCTTGTCAGTATCTATTGGGGAAGATAGGACGCCATGTTGACAAGAGCTACCTTCGTGCTGTTCCTCGCTGGTGCATGGCTCACCAATGTCGAGGCACAACTTCGGCTCCCGCCGCCTGCCCCAGCTTCTTACCCTCCCTACGACCAAAGGCTTCTCATTGGCGCTGAGTGGCTTGCTGACCCGCTTGTGACGGAGGCGCTTGCCTATGTCGAGTCCGTCGTGCCGGCGTCCCTTCTCAACTTACGTCCATCTCGCTATATTCAGTATTCTGATGTGGAGTACTTTGAGAACCCGTCTGCTACTTGTTATTGGCCAGACAACCAATGTGTACGGCGGTCGAATACTGTTGTGCAAGGTCCGTCAGGTCCATTTACAATCCTGCGAGACATAGTAGAATGTGATGGGCAAGGGGAATGGGGACTAACGTACGATGACGGACCTTCCTCTGCTACCAACCCTCCTGGTGATGATACAACAGAGATCCTAGACCTGCTCACCGACCTTGACTACCACGCGACGTTTTTCGTCTGTGGAGTTCCCGTTGGATATTTTCCAGCTGTCCTTCGCGAGACGTACCGTCGAGGTCATCACATTGCAAGCCATACTTGGTCCCACCATCCGCTAACTAGTTTGACAAACGCCGAGATCGTTGCAGAGTTGAAGTATACCGAGTCAATCATCTACGAAACCATTGGAGTGGTAGTTAAGGTGTTCCGGCCGCCTTATGGAGACATTGACGATCGTGTGCGTGCAATCGCGTCGGCACTTGGATACACGGCCGTAATGTGGACCACCGACCCGGTAAGGGACAGTAACGATGCGAGTGTCACCCCGTCGGATGCCAACAAGCAAGAGATCGTCGAGCGTGTCAAGACGTGGAACGCTCCTGGCAAAGGCTTCATCAGTCTTGAGCACGACATCAACACCTTTACCTCGAGTATCGCGGTGGAAATACTAGAGTGGATGAAGGAAGTGGAAGGTCGCGATGGCATGAATGTAGACGTGAGAAGCGTGGCCCAATGTGTTCCAGATTTGGTGCCGTATTGGAGTCCTAACGGCGGCGGGTCGTCATCTACCACGTCCACCACGTCCACCACGGCCACCACGAGGCATACTTCTGAGGCAACCGACCCCCCTCTTACAATGCCAACGACGACGGCGTCTCCGACAACGACCCCAAGAACCTCAACAACTACTGCACCCGGGCCGGATCTGGACGACGAAGAGTCTAGTGCTGTTGGTCAGCGGGCGTTTAGATGGTTAGGAAGCTGGCCGGTTTTTGTGACTGGAGCGGCGATGCTCATTGGTGGATTGGCTTTCCTGTGAGAATTCGTGTTGTGGTCAGTTCGTACTTAAAAACAGTACCCTCAGAATCTAGAGTTGCCATGCGTTTGTGTGATTCGTATGCCTCCCCAATTGCTCACTGAGCATGCCGCACGTAGCTGCAGCGACATTTTCATTACTTTCATATGTACATGGAACGAACTTGCGAGCATGAAAAGCATTGCTACTGATCAGGTCTGGACTGCTTTTGCTGCAGATGTAACGCGTATCGCGCAGCTAGAGCTTGCACTTGTTGAGGTGTCAACCCATGCCCGAAAGGTTGTGCCTGTGACTGAATTTGCTGTCGCAGTCGCTGTATAATTTGTTGCTGTAATTCTTCGTGCGTTATGGACGGTGTTGGTCTTGGCGTCTGTTGGCTGGGTATAGTCGGATTTGACTGCATGGTATCATTGGTCTCCACCGGTGTCGCAATTGAAGACGATGGAGTCGGCGCTGTTGTTTGTGGCAGTGGTGCAGCGGCATGTTGTTGTGAGCTGGCTCCGTTTGAGGATTCTGGCGACTGCTCCACAAGTTGCTTCTGTTGTTGCTGCTGTTGGAGGGATAAGGCGTACGCCAGGGCGGTTGCTTGATTGAGGGCGAGCATTCGATCCTCTGTGTTGTTGTTCTGTTCGGTAGGTACAGAGCTTGACGAGCCTTCATCTCCAGATGGTCCTGCCGACGATCGATCTATTCGTTGAGACTACAGCATCCTAATGAGTCCTCCTGGTCTAACCGTGAGCACAATACGACGAGACTTACTTCCCGGTACTTGTAAAGATATACTTTTAAGGTTTCGAAATAGTTCTCAAAGCCCAGCGATTGGAGTGCCCACAATATGTCCTCGCCGTTGATCGTTTTTCGTTTTTCCTGCTGACATCGGTCGCTGGCTACATGACAAGGAAGCGCCCATTAGCGTATGTACGGACTGGAAACCACTCATTCATCAGTAGCATGAAAATACCTTCTGAAGTGACGAATGCAATGAACTCTGATACACACTCCTGCACACATTCTTTTGCGTCCTTGGCGATTTTGGCATTGTCGGGTAAAGCTCTTTTCATAATGCGAGCGACATTCGCAATCGGCAGGAAGCGATCCTGCTCTTTCTCATTATCCAAACCGTACCCACCGAGGAGATCTGAGTACGACATTTTTCCAGAAATGCGCTGGCCTGTGTTATTGGATTGTGCGTTTTGGTTCCCCCAATTCAACGCGACGACAAAACCGAAGCGAAGGAATGCAGCACTAAAACAAATTCACGAACAGCGGAAGGAGGTATCATATACAACCATGTGGAAAAGGAAGGAGATTGCTGTTAGTTCCTCTTCGGTAAGTAGACGGAGAGCATCGCAAGGATGTTGGAAATTTGTGCATGGAAAGTTAACTCGGGCTTCGTTAGGTGGTCGATCTCAAAGCAGAGCTTTTTCGTAAGAAGGAGGAGTTTGAAAAAGCAAAACTCCAAGGGGACACGACCCTTCGTCCCGTTTCTACAAAGCCCATAAAGGTTCGTTCTTGTAAATATTTTTGTTAGTTCACGAATCCACAACTAAGTCAAGCCTGTTACAGAAGCCGCCGAAAAATAAAGGCGTCGAACAACGAGCACAGAGAGACCAACATAGCGAACCAGAGACTATTGGGGCAACATTGGAGTCTAGCTGGGTGGCGCTTCAACGAAAAGCGAAGCTGTATGAGAAACTTGCACAAGAGGGCGGCTCGCTGGAAGACGACGAGAAGGAAGATGGAGCTTTAGTTGATTTCTTACAAAAGACAATCGAAGGCCATGATGTCACAAATGAAGACGATAGTACACCGGAGATATCGGCGGATGATCCTTGGGTAGAGGCAGTTGACGAGTTTGGGCGCACGCGGATTGTCCGCAGAAGCCAGGTCAGCGAGCTAGGCCTGCGATTTCAAAAGGCCGGCGAATCGGTAACGACAGCAGGCGACGATCAAGATGAGGGTCCATCACTGTTGTCTGATGACATGCGACGAGAGATGGAACGACAACAATGGGAAGAAGAGGCCAGGAAGGAATTAGATGCGCCACACTTTGATTCTAAACGCGAGATCCGGACGCTTGGCGTAGGCTTTTACCAATTCTCGCAAGATGAGGAGGAGCGAAAGCACCAAATGGAGGAGTTGAAAGGCATGCGGGATGAGACACTGGTGAACAGGCAAGCAGCTGCCAAAATGCGAGATTCACGGAAAGAGAAGCTGGAGGAACGACGAAGATTGTTGAAAGAACGTGCCCAGAAGAGACGGAAACTCGATTCCAGCGGTTCTCCGGAAGTTTCTCAGGACAAAGACTTGGACAATACGGTGGACGCATTTCTATCTGGCATACGCAATCGGGTACCAAGGACCTCAAAAAGCAATGAGCATAAATCGAATGCTGGGGAGTAACCTTCGCCTAATCCTATGGGAAAACGTCTTCCGATAATCAAACACGGTCACATTCAGTTCGGCACCAGGGCCACGCTGCCTTCCAAAAGAAACCCGAATACCAGAGATCGGCCTTGAGTGACCTGCTAGCAGCCAATTCTAAATATATATATATCATACTTTGACATGTGTACAGTAGATACCAAAGAAACCACAGAAAATGCTCTCACAAATCCTCAACAAGTTAAACACCTCGAAAGCACAATTAGTGGGTCTCTGAAGCGATTCCCTCTCGGCGCACCGCCTTAGTCATAAACATCTTTGTCAACGCTGGTCCAGCAAATTGGGTTACTTGTGTGCAGTAAGTGTCAATCTGGTTGGTGATGATTAGACTCTCCAATCGGCTCGGCTCGTTTGCTTGAAGCTTCTGTAGTGTTGCACTGGTCGGTTGAAGTTCATCTGCGCCGTACGCCGGTGCAAGGCCTTGTTGTGCTCGTGCAGCGTTCTCCATTTTTCGCTTTGAAATTGTTTGTTGCAAACGGACCTGCTCCTTCTGGAAATTTCTCTGCCATCCCTGCCATCTCCACTGTTCCTGTCCATGTTCTTCTACAGTCTCGCCAAGGTATTCCAGGTGCTTCTCAAGGTAACTTTCATGTCCAAGCTCCAGTTGATCAAGATTTGGAGAGAACGAGGAAACTTCGCTCGGAATGCGGGAGGTGAAACTGGAAGAGGGAAGACTGAGGGAGTTTTCAATGGTGTTGGGGAAAGAGACTTGGTCGTCCAGCTCGTGCATGAGTGCGCTGAGAAGATGGGAGTTGCGAATTTTGATGGGCAGGGACTGGAAAATGGATGTGGGAGTAAGTTTCTTCTGAATCAGGCTCTCCATGGTAAACTTGCGGGTTTGGTAGAGTTCCATAAAACTGTCTGATAACCTTAGCGCCCTCAGACATAAAGTACCCTAATACAACATTTAGTCAACTTATCCAATCGCGACCAGTCGTCAGCGAGAGGGGACCAAGGCACCTACCTGAGTAGTGCGGGTTGGGTCATAAACAATGACAACGCTCTGAGCAAAAGTCTTTTGGTAGTTGTATTGTGTTTCGATGAGGGACTGGTTCCAGAATGAGCCGAGGTAGGTGGACTGGTACCATCCGACAGTGTTGGCATCATAATTCAATTTTCTCAGACACCTCAACATCTGCAGCTGATACTCTGCGCCATCCATCTCATCCTGACCATCATCTTCATGTGCCTTGGCGGTGAACGGGAAACAGTTGGTGACCTCCAGGGTGCCTGCAACGTCAATACCAAGAAGCTGACCGGTAGCGGTGACAGGGGCATATTCTCTGCAGTGCTTGATGATCTTTAACACTACGAGGGCGTCGAGCTGGACTTCTTCCAAGGGCTTTGACTCGAGAAGAGCAGGATCCAAGCCCTCGAGGTTGGGCGTTTCAAGGGGATCTTTTTTAACGGCGGCAGACGCCGGTGCGTTCGGAGTGGGACTCATCTCTCTGACGTTTCTCTGTTCTGTTCTACGTGCGCTCTCCGTTTTCGCTGCTCGGTCCTTCGTCGTCGCCGTTTGAAATCGCCAGGCCAAGATCCGCTTTTCTTGGGACCGCGTCACGTGACTAGGGTTTGACACGACGGAACTACTGTTCCTGCAATGGGATGCGGTACTACTGTTTGTTGATTATGTAATGCGCGTTGGCTGCTCCGCGCATTTCTCTGAACGAACTATGCTTTTGACGATCTAGTGAATTCTAATTAACAAAAGCCGTTACAACATAAATCCGAGACTGCTGTTGCGTTGCCCGCTGCCATAGTATACAGAACCCCATTTAGGACCGTCTGGAGAATGGAAGAATGTGTAGCCCGGCCACAAGTGGTTCCTGACGATAGCTAAGGACCCTGTTCCCTCCGTTTGTACAGACCAGACACCTACATTATTTCAATGACTTAGGTGTTGTTTTCAATATCACTAACTGCGTACTAAAGTCTACCCACCTTTTGGTTGATCATCCGCAATGCTTTCGAAAACGTCCACTGATTCGTCAAAAGCATGTGCTCGATCCATTAGGGTCTTCTTATTGATGTCGAATCCTTCACGGAAGTGAAGGTAGCTGGTCAATTGCCCAACTTCACCCTTGGGAGCTCCTGACAATCAGTAATGTGTGAGATACTGAGTTACCATAACTGTCAACAGGTGCGTCCTCACCCTTGAATGCAGGGTTTGGTTGAATCTGGCGCGTCATATCTCGAACATAAGCTGCGCGAGGCACGATTTCAACCTCGTAGCTAATCAGAGCAATTGTAACAGCTAGGCGCTTCTCTTCGTTGATGCCAGCACCCTGCAGGAGCGTGGTCAAACCTTTGACATGCGAGACAGATCATGCTTCGCGCACGGACGAACCTCAGCACCCTCTTCAGTGCCCTCGCTGAATGCAACCTGGTACTCGAACGCAGGGTCTCCGGTAAAGCGGGTCTGCACTTTGCTGAGAGCCTGTACGTCCTTTGGTGCCACTTCAGGTAGTTGCAGCCAATTGATTAAGTCTACGCTAAACAAGAGGGTCAGTACAGGACAGCAATGTCCTCTCGGCGCACGCATTTCAAACCTGTAAAAGTATTTTCTGGCGAATACATTCTCATTATTGGTTGCTTGAGCAATGTAGTAGTCTCTTTGGATACCGAGGATTTTCCCCCATAGCGACACATGGTCCAGTTTCTCTTCACTCTGCTTCAGAAGGAGCGAAGACTCCAAGACCGTCCTCTCCTCCGGGTTCAGGGTAAAGCCCGCGAGGGAGAGGTATGATATATCCTCCAACTTGAGATAGGACATCGTCGGCGATGGCTATGAATTGTTAACGAGCGTCGCTCAGTTCGTCGCTTTGACGCGCGCGCGTAAACTCCGCGTTCATGTCCAGATTCAAAGTGTGACATAAGCCGATTCGAGCACCTCACAGAAAACGGATATCGTCGGTCGATGAATGCTCATATCAGCATTTGGATTGTCGGTGAATAGAAGTGAGTACGTTAGTAGTAGCTGTCAAGATGAAAACCTTTCAATTTGGACCATGGCCCATTTGCGCCAGCGAAGTGTTCTTCACTTCTCGATTGAGTTTGGGACTGGTCAATTACAAGCCGATTGTTCCGTAAGTGATCCGCCATCTCACCGAACTGAAAGTAAACTGATGCCTACAATCTGCAGCGGCCGTATGTTATGTTGATGATTTACGCCTGACGTACTCCAGCTAAAATAGTTCCGCACACCACTTCAGATCTGCTAGTCATTCCGCGTAGAGTAGTCGCTCGCTACCAAGATCTGACCCCTGAAGAGATCTCGGACATGTTTCTCAGCGCTCAAAAAATTGGCAAGGTTGCAGAGAAGCAATATGGCGGAGAAGCACTGACTATGAGCATACAGGTATTTCCGTGGTAAAATCCTTTCCAGCCACCGGGGTTAACCACAAGTTTCTTTTCAACAGGACGGACCGGCAGGTACTTAAAAACATATCGGCTCGTCGTGATGCCATTCCGCGTCTTACTTATCTCACTTCCCAGCGGGCCAGACCGTAGCTCACGTCCACATTCACATCATACCCCGTAAAAAGGGCGACTGGGCGAACAACGACGACATTTACACCGCCATCGATGAGTCTGAAAAAGACATGCAACGACAATTTAAGAAAGAAGCACCTACGAAGCGCGTAGACAACGAGGAGCGGAAACCTCGTACTCAGGAGGATATGGCTGAAGAAGCCGCTACCCTGCGCCAACTCTTTGATCAATTTGAGGATGTCATGAGCGACTGATGTTGATGTCACTTGAGCAGCCGCTGATGTTGTGTCTTGGAGAAAACTGTAGTCGGCGTTAGATTTGCTCGTGGCCGCACTCGTTGTTACATTCTTGGCGGTAGAGTCTGACTTTATGCTTCACAATGCGCCTTCTAGATATGCCCTGCGCGTTACTCTTGAAAAAGCTGTAGGGTAATTGTAGTTCCGTAGATAGTCACTTCTAGATGCTGCTAGAATAAATCAAAATGGGCAACATTTTTATACTATTCCAAATATGTCATCAAGTGTTCGCTTTACTCAAAAATCTTGCCACTCATCGTCGAACGCAGAATCCTGTTGTTTCGTTCTAGACGTTACCCCTGTCACGCCGCTCGTCCTATTCGGAACCACCTCCCTTTCCGTCGCAACGACCGGTTGCTGGGGCGAAGATGAAAAGTCCTTCGCGGTGGGGATCTCGTCCCATTCGCCCCATCCGTCATTATGCCTTGGAGGGCTACTGCTGTTCATGCTCCAATCATCTTTACCATTATCAGTATATCCCTCCACAGGAGAGTAGCTTCCATACTGACCGCCGCCCATCCCATTACCACCTATGGCTGGTGAATAACCACTTCCTTGGTTCACAATATTGCTCGCAAAATGGAGCCCTTTTTGTCCTACCTCCGTAACCTGCGTTCAAATTGTCGTCAGTTACATGTGAAAAGGGCTGCGTGGCAGTGTTTAGAATGTACATACTTTGGTCCCGAATGTAGTCACCGAGCGAGTCACATTGTCTTTGAAGTTCGGGTCTCTAACAGCCGCAGCTGTAGGCTGGATCACGTTTTCGGCCACCTGCAAGGACGAGAGTTTTCAGCAGCCTGTCTTCCAACTCCTGCCGCCATCACGCAGGTGCACCGACCTTCTGCCCTAACGTTTCGGCTCCGGCAACTGCCAATTTAGCTCCCTCCATAACGGTACTACCTAACACACCGGCGAAGGACGTAACCGTTGGGGCTAAAAATCCCCATCCCTTTGAAATTGCAGCTAACGGATCGTCAAGGATGTTCACATTATTGTTTGCGTTGTTACGGGAGGCCGACGGAGAGTCTGTACGTCTGCATTTCAGATACAATCTCAAGGCGTTCAATTCCTACAGCGAGGTAACACTCACAGTCCGTGTTGCCAAAACCGGCATATTTCCCTCCTTGGTTCGGCGGCACATCAGCCGACCTATGCATATTTTCTTGTCCCTTGCGCTATCGTGAGAGTGATAGGATTACTACCTCTGCAGTAACCCTCAGACTACAAAATCAAGGCCCTGTCAATGCAGTTACTCACAGCAAAGTAGTCCTCGTTTCGTGCTTTGACACTGTCCGGCATGCCTGCAGACCTATTCTCCTGAAACCCACCAGCAGAGCCACTCATACTAGATGCAGCATATATGGACCCGCCGCTGCTGTTGCTAGCAGCCCTCGAGTTCATCATCGTGCCGCCCACCGCAGGGGACGCCGTCCTGCGCGGCGTATTCGCACCGCTCGTTCTAACCGGTGCAACCCATGTCCGCCCCTCCACCTCGGCAGTCAACTTGTCCTTGTACTGGCGCGCAAACTCGCTATTGTACTTTTCTTGGATCGTCATGTTCTCGTGATAATCCGGATGTGAGCTGAAGAATTCGAGCGCCTTTCGGTTACCGCCGAGCTGCATGCGTTTGACCTGGTCTTCCGACCAAGAGTCCATCGTTACCGAGCGCACAAAGCTGACATGGACACCCTACGGCGAGAGTTACGTGGTCAAACGGTTGGGTATGGTGTGCAGCCAGCAGGATGAGAGGCACGCCCCGAAGCTACACACCAGACTACGATGAACTCCAGAGCAGTCAAGGCAAAAGAAGATGCCATATGTGACACTTGCCCACTGGGGCGTAAAGGCTCCTGTTGAATGCGATGTCAAAAACTCAATATGAGATGTAGGTCAACAGCGGAGGCTAACGAACCACAGTCAATACACTTTTTATTATCCTCACGCCGCTGAAGCTCGAGCAAAGCATGCTTCAGTGGGTCCATGCTGCCGTATTCTATAGCTGGTATGACTTTTTCAAACCACTCTTCGAGGGTATAACACTGCTACAAGCGACGGTGAGGTGTAAATTGACCTCATCGCGACGGCATTTTGGACCGCGGACTTTCCAGAGCCAAGAAATTTGGAATGCAAACAAACACAATTAAAACAATTGAGAACGCTAACCACTCCCCGTTCCTTTGACCCGGCAAACGTGGTTGAAGGAAACGTTCAGTTCCTTTCCTGCATCTGGGACTAACTCGATATGGTCGTCGCAGTGCGGTACACGGCACACGATAGCGCGAGATGAGACAACAAACATGATCAACAATCTACTCAACAAGTAACTCGCCCCAATCATCCCTCAACCAACAAGCCGCTGAAGTAACACGCATAGTACCTTCATCAACCGTACTCACGTCTCCGCGTTAAAGTTACCACAGCATAGGGGCAGAGAGACCCCCACCCCGCATCTCTCCTGGTGGTCAAAGGACATCACCATTTCCGCCCATGGTGGCCACAGCATCTAACGCCGCGTCCCTCAATCCCCCTGTAAAATTTTCATTCCTCCAATCAGTACCCACGTCCAGGAGCAGGACCTCCGCTGCTCTTCCGCACTGGCTGTTGTGCCGCGCCGTTATGAACACTGACGCCTGGCGTAGCAACACGGGAGCTGTTGCGCGTCATCTGATTATAGTCATAGCCATACTGGTTTGGTGCCTGAGTAGAAGCACCGCCTGCGTAAAAGCTGTTATACCCGTATTGCTGCTGTTGTTGTTGCGGCTGCTGGTAACCTGCTCAGATTGCATTAGTCTAAGGTAGCCACGTGCTATCTTCACTGTCGTGAAATTAACGTACCGGCAGGAGCAGCACGACGGGGCGCACTAGCCTGAGCACCAGTTACAGGTCGTGATGCTGCCTTTTCACGATTCCTATAGGGACACCCAAGCTCAGCAATCTCGGTCGCACAAGCGTTGGCAAGGTGTGAACTGACCTATCATCATCTGCTGGAGCAGCAAGAGGCTTTTCAGGAGGCGTTTTGCCTTCTTGTTGGTATTTTACCACGGTCCAGTCAAAAACGTAATCGTACATGTAACCCTCCCGAATGAACAGATCACGGAATAGTTTCCGCAAGTAACTGTAGTCGGGCTTATCGTCGAAGCGGAGGGAACGAGCATAGTTTAGGTATACAGAGAACTCGTTCGGGAATCCTCTGTCATAAAAGATCAGCGAAGTTCTTGGAAAGTCTGACACCACTAAATCCTCATGCCATACCTGCAAAGGATATCTGTCGGGGTAGTCATCTTCTTCTCCATGATTCGGTCATACTTTTGCTTCTTGGTGGCGGCTTTCAATCCCTGCCACGGCAATGCACCACGACAGAAGTACATTAAAACATATCCGAGGGATTCCAGGTCATCACGCCTCGATTGCTCTATAAAACTTTGTATTAGCACATACCCTCCGCTATTGACAAAATAGAGAGAAGTACGAACCAACTCCAAGGTGGGTATTAATACTGGCATAACGAGCAGTTCCGGTAAGATTTTTGTTTTCTTTGTAGGGAATGTGCAAGTGCGTCTTTGGATCCCTATATTTCTTCGCAAGACCAAAATCGATGACGTTCACTTGATTGCCCCGCTTGCCGAGACCCATTAGGAAGTTGTCAGGCTTGATGTCGCGGTGGATGAAGTTCTTTGAGTGAATGTACTCAATGCGCGATATCTACGTAGATAAGTTAGCCATCTATAGTAAAACCGAGCTTTACACACGCCTTGACGCCATTCATACCAGTTGATCCGCAAGCAATAGTACGGTTTTCAAAGTGAATTTTCTGCCACAGAAATTGAAAAGATCCTCCAAACTCGGTCCAAGGAGATCAATCACCATGCAATTGTACTCGACCTCTGTCCCGAACCAGCGGACGAATGGGATGCCCACTACGCATGATAAAGAAAGTCAGGCTCAACTGTAAATGCAACCGCGAAGGTAATGCTGCGCCTTCTTACCTCCCCCGGCGAGACTCTTGTAGACTTTTGCTTCATACTCCAATTGAGGATGCCTCGCTTTCACCGACTCCAGTTTGATGGCAACCTCTTCTCCGTTGATGATATTCGTGCCTGTCAACAGTAATCGCTATCAGTACGGCTGATGGAGGCAGAAGCGTCTGGCACCCAGTAACAACTGGTGACAGAGATGCACCGCAAAATATAGACTAACTGGAAGCGGCATCCAAAATTTACCTAGATAGATATCACCAAAACTTCCACTTCCAATCTTTCTCCCAATTCTGTATTTGCTGCCCACCCGAAGGTCCATTAGCGGATGCGGTGGACCCTGCGCGGACGAGCTTGAATTGGACTGCATTCTCTCGGATTATTTTTGTCAGATACGAGGTTTATATGCGCGGACTGTTGACGAGATGCGAAAGATATACCAAAAAGAAAGATGCTCAGCAAGGACTGTTTGGGGACGTTCGATATGCAGTTCCCTCAAGATCAACATACCCAATCGTACGCCTCTCGAAATGGCGTCTATAGCAACAATAATGTCCGTACAACGCCCGAGTGCGAGAGTCAAAGGAATCCCACGCGATGCGTCGTCAAGATAGTGATAACACTTTCAATGTTGGGATAATATAACTATGGTGCCTAAAGATCGGCGAGGTTTTCCAAACGGGAAGATCGACTTCCCGCTTCGCGGCACGTCCCAAAGACCTGTTTGCGGTAGGTCTCTGCTGGTAACCCTGCCCAGAGCCCGTCTGTAGTCTTTATGCTTGTTCGCCTCTGCTCTGATTAGCCTACACCGTGATCTCCAGAGTCCGTCAAAGTCGCTTCCGTTCGTCGTCCTTGTTGCTGTTGCTGCCTGGGTGGGTGTGTGTGTGTTCGCCTTCCGTTTCTCGTCTTTCCACTGCCTTGCCTTCGCTGCCCGCCGCCCGTTCGCAAGTCAGTCAGTCCGTCGCCAGCGTTTGCAAATTGGGGCGGCCACCGAAGCGCCTTTCGCCCCCTCGTCATGCGTATGGTCACGTGTTGTGCTTGGGTAAGCAGGACAGGGAGAACTACTGTTCCAGTGGGAAAATGTGCACACTGCACGGCGTGTACTATGTATGATTTAATGGTTTTTATAATGTTCTTCATATAGAGGAGCTGTTGTGTATGAATGTAAATGAGCAGTTAGCAGTGGTGGGTGGTGGTGCCATCTCTTCTGCTCGTGTGGTAACAGCGCTATTGTATGGTTCTCGCGGCTGTTGTTGGATGGATGGACGAGTGGAGAGAAGCGATCAAACGCGCGGAAGCGGCAGCTTCAGAACAACTGGTGAAGAAACGTGGATAGCTTCATCAAAAAGGTATTCGGCTCAGGTATGCAGTGTCGTCGTAAGTTGCCAACTTTCTGTGAGATGTTGTAAGTTGAAACGTCTGAGCAATGTTGCATTGGTGCCACTGATGGATGCGGATGGTAGCAACGCAGGCCAACAGCATTGTGAGATATCCACAGGCCATTCTCTGCTACTGTCAGCATTCTCTGTACATTCGTATAGCCGTGGCTGAGAATGCCGCTGCGGTGCTGTCTGCTCCACTTCCCGTTAACGCTGTTGTCTCCTACCCAAATGACATCCGCATGACGGTTCACATTCCCATTATTTATGCCTGTTGTTCCTCGCTCGATCAAGGCTGAGGCAATTCAACTCGTCTTCATCAACGATGTATACTCCTGGGTTGCTCCAGCTGCGTCTGCCAAGGACCAGCGATCGTTCGGTGGCGGCTTATAACTCACAATAGAATACTCATCTCCTAACAGTCAAAGGTCCTATGAGAACCAAATTATGGAATACCAGCAACGAGAAGAACTGACTGACCTGCGACTGGCAAACTTGTGAAAGTTTGAAACACATGGAGAGCGAGAGCAACGGACTTCTGGCACACCTTTACGTATGGAACCGAGCAGTTCTCCGCTACGCTACAGCTTAACAAGGCAGTGCTTATCTTCGAATTCGATCCATTCGTCGTTTCGCCAACAAGCGGTTCGCATTCCACCTGGCAACTACCGCGCGCGTTCTTCTCACTACTGAATCGGGCAACAGTACCCACTGAGACTACAGTGCTATTAGGCCGACTACCTCGAACGCCAGGTCGCATTTGAGCGGGGTGGCGGTGGGCTGGCGATTATAGGGCAATGTTCGAATTTGCCAAGTCAGCGCTGTTAGGTTCCGCAAAGTCGTCGCTCCCGTTTACTATTGGCGATGCTGTCGGATACGAGGGGATATGGTCCATCCATGATGGAACCAAGAAGGTGAGAACTGTTGGCTCGTATAGCACGAAAACAATTTAACCGACGGAACGCTCATTGTCCAGGATGAGGACAAAACTCCCCTGACCATCTTGCTCTTTGATATCAGCAAATCTCGCACAGGAGACTTGTCTCTAGCTCGGAATGCCCTCAAACGGGCGCGCACACTGCGGCACCCTTCTCTCCTCCGAGTTCATGATACTATTGAAACCGATACCCGTATCCTCATTGCCTGTGAACGTGTTCGATCACTGTCTGCCACGATGCGCGAGCCGTGGTGGACTTCACATAAAGAGAGCCTAATCGTGTGGGGTTTACATAACCTGGCCGTCGGCGTGAGGTTTTTGAATGAAGAAGCTGGATTGGTGCATGGTAATCTTAGAATCCCAAGTGTATTCGTGACCGAAGCCGGAGAATGGAAATTGGGCGGATGGGAGGTTGTGTGTGCGGTCAATGAGTCTGAAGGGTTACTGGCGAGTTACTGGGGCAGAGCGGAAGGAGAAAGGGAACGGTACGCACCTCCGGAGGTGAAACGAGGGGGATGGGGAGTTGTTAGAGGCGTGCAAGTGTGGTGTTTAGATGCTTACATGGTAGGAGTCATGATATGGGAGCTGTTCAATGGAGAGAGAAGGCCAGATGGAGGACAAGGGAGTATACCTGTGGATCTGTATCCGTCGTATAAGGCTTTGATCGAAGTGGATCCCGGAAGAAGAATTGGAATGAAAGAGTTTTTAGAGCGAGGCCTTTGGAAGGGTGCTTTTTTTGATAAAGAGTTCCTAAGGGTGACTATGTTTGTTGAGGAAATTGCTATTAAAGATGTGGCAGAGAAGGAAGCTTTTATCAAGTATGTACTGTGTGCTTGCATCGTTGGCATGTCCGAGAGTTATACTAAGCCTGTTTTTTAAGGAATTTGACCGGGATACTTCCCAAACTCCCACCACCTTACATTACCCACAAACTACTTCCGTCTCTACTCCAGTCCCTTTCCTTTGGTTCTCTCCCTCCAACCTGTCTCCCGCCCATCCTTCATTTTTCCAAACACCTTCCGACTGCCAAATTCAACTCTCTTGTTTCTCCACTTTTGATAAAGCTCTTTGCCTCTTCCGATCGGTCTATCAGATTAATTCTCTGCGACACGCTTCCGTCATACATTACCCATCTTGACAAGAAAACCGTCACAAATACCATATGGCCAAAATTAGCTGTAGGATTCCTGGACTCAAGTGCAGTTGTACGAGAAGCGACCATGAAAAGCGTGCTTGTGCTCGCGGAGAAGCTGAGTGGGAAGATTGTTAATGGCGACTTGTTGAGATACCTTGCGAAGTTACAGGTAGATAGTGAGCCCGGGATCCGGACAAACACTACGGTTTTGTTGGGCAAACTGGCAACGACAGGACCCAATGATGGCGCAAAAGATGGGGCAGCACAAGCAGCGTATTTGACGTTGGATACTAAGAAGAAAGTCCTGGTGACAGCATTTTTACGAGCATTGAGTGATCCATTTGCCCCCGCGAGGTGTGCTGGTGTCGCGGCATTAGTCGCCACGACTACTACAGCTGCATCTGCATCGTCAGCGCAGGCAACAGCAGCGTCTTCTTCTTCCTCTTGTGACTATATACAACCTACTGACATCTCTCATCGCATTCTCCCTGCCCTGTGCCCCCTCCTACTCGACCCTGACAAGTCCGTTCGAAAACAAGCTCTGCACGCGACTGATTATTTCATCGATCGAGTTAAGAAGGTCGCCGAGGGCATGATGGATGCGCCGCCACCAGGAGCGGATATGACAGTGAATTCCGGTTCTAATGCGACTGCGAGTTCGAATGTGGAAGCCGGAGTTGGAAAGGGATTGGAATGGGCGAAATGGGTTGTTGGAGGAGTAGGGCGGGTGGTAGAGGGGCAGTTGAGTAAGGGTGAAGGCGGCAGCCGGAGTGGAACACCGAATCCTAGCTCGACAGACACAATTGGTACACGGAAGCCGACCTATGCGGACACGCCTGCCTTGGTGCCTGTGCGGGCGAATACCATTTCTTCCTCTATTCCTATCGCTGCGGGTGGTAGTACTGGAAATGCGTATTCGGGTTCGACGAGCTCGACCTCTGGCGGTGGCGGTATGAAATTGGGAGGAATGGGCTCTTCTGCCTCATTTGGAGGAATGGGAAGCACCTATTCGACACCAGCTACAGCAGTGGGTCATGGAAATCAAGCAACCTCGGATGGTTGGGGATGGGAAGATGATTTCGACAGTTTGAAGGAGACAATACCGGCGTTGCCTCCGCCGCCGGGAAGCAAGACTACGTTGTCGAAAAAACCGAGTGTCGTGTTATCAACGACACCGATGATGAACGGGCGGCAACAGCCGACGCAAAGTACGGGGCCGCCAAGCACGGGATGGGATACTGATTTTGGGTGTGATACTGCCACTCAACAAGGTGCTTCATCGCAGCATGGACTCGCACAAGTGGTAGCAATGCGTCAACATAGTTATGCGGCCTCCAGTTCGAGTAACGCAAGGACGACGAGTGGGATGGCGCTGGGAAATTCAAATGTGAATGCGAAAGCAACGAGCAAGAATGATGCATGGGACGAGTGGGATGTAGATGGATGGGGCTGATCCGCAAGGTTGCTATGACTCAAAGAGGTGTTTGGTCTAAAATGTAAATATTTATTCCATCTCGACTTGTCCCGAACAACCTGATATATTAGCTCGGGACGGTTGGCCTGAGCGGTTTCTGCAGGATTTCGAGGAGTCAGGGTTGTTTCATGAAGTGCTAACGCTTGACATGGGGGGTGCTATAGACACCTGAATCCGTATATACGAAGGATATAAAACGAGATCAGATATCTGCGTTTTGTTGGCACTCTGCTTTTAACAGTTAGGCCTGACCATGTATTGTGATGCGTTCCAGCACACTACGGTTACATATTGGTCGTCATCCCAAAGAGTCAAAAAAAATAACGCCGCGCGCCCCTATGGAAGGCGTCCTTTTTCCAAACCTCCAACCTCAGCTGCTCTTGCCTTCTTTGTAAGTTCCGTCTTTCGGTCGGTTTTTTGGAACAGGCGGAGGTTTTCCTTTGTGGAGGCCACTACCATTGCAGTAGCTGTTTCCCGTATGCGCGGGTTGTCGGTTCTTTTCCTTCTCCTTTTCCTTCTTTCCCTTCGAATGACTGTTCCGTCTTGCTGGTTGTGACCGCCCGCGTTTCCCAGCGACGTCTAACGCAGGCTCACTCCACCGCCTTCCCTGTCGTGCATATCCGCTATCGCCCTCTTCTTTGTCTCTGTCAACCTCACTTCCCCTTCGCGCCCGTCGTCTACGTCTCTTGTCAGTGTCTTCTCCAAAGGAGAATTCTGCGCCTATCATGATATGATCACTGGGATGCTCCTTGTTCGGTAGCCCAGGAGATTGGGGTGCCAATGCCCCTTTCAAAACGGACACCACGGGGAGTGATGAAGACACCAAAATATGATCGATAATATCGCGAAACGTTGGCGTGTGGTTCGTGAAACTCAACACTGAGTCACAATCCTCGGTGGAGTACGCCGAGTCTAATTTCCAAAAAGGGTTCTTGAGCATTCCTGTCTGTGGGATAAACCAAGGGGGGTGGGAAAGTACGCCGTAATCTTTATCAGACCAATTCAGAGAAGAAACATTCGTCGCCCCCTTCGTCAGCAGTTCCAGCACTCGATCTGTAGGTGTGGAGTTCAGATCTCCGGCCAGTATAATTGGCGTCGCCTCTTTCCCTTCACTTTTGATATTACTCACTGCCATCACAAGCAAACACGCTTGCAAGATCTTGGTCCTCTCATCTGCAGGATTCCAATGTAAATGAGTCGTGACAACCTTTACTTCTTGCTTATGGTTATCCTTCAACGCCAGGGTTGTCACAATCAATGTATTATGGAATCGTAGTAAATCAGCTTTGAGATCTTTGGGAATTGCATCAGGGTCGATATCGTCTTGCTCATGTGGCAAGCGAAAACCTGCCGGCAAGTTTGGGAGCAAGAGTGCTACCAAATCTGCGAAGCCAAACGCCTGTGACTGCTTCATTACGAGTTTTCTCGTATTGTAGAACATGGCAGTGCCATCTGGTGACGTTAGTCCTGGGCGGTTCTTGGCTTTAAAAATTCCGCGATACCCGACAGCATGTAGGCTTGGGGCAAAATAACTCGAAAACGTCTCGGGAGTGAGTTCTTGAAGACATACAACGTCACCGCCCGTTTCAAGAATTTCTTGCAGAATGAGCTCACGGCGGTTATCCCACGAGCGTTGGTTGTCTGTCAGCCAGTAGTAACGCTCAGGGGTACAGTACAGTTCCGCCAGAACATTATAGGTTGTTAACCGAAACGTTGGTGCGGCCGGCCTCGGAAGAAGCGTTTGCCACCTAGACTTCGGTTTCTGGGCCTCGGTGGACTTGGAAGTGAGAGAAGAAGTACTGAGAAGTGGTGGAGCGGTGACACCGGGAATCGCGGGCAAAATGGATGACATATCCGATGCCCGCGATTGGAGAGAGAGGAGGAAGTTGGGAGTGTAAACGTAAGGCCGGGCGTTTACATTCAACTTGGATGCCGGTTTGGGCAGTGAGAATTTGCCGCTGTCGGGAGATGACGAAGGAGCAGAGTTGTCCGACGGTGGTGGAGAGGAGTTTGATCCTGACTGAGAGTACCCGGCTAATGATGAACTGCCACTTGCAGCGCTGTGGGCGACAGGGCGCCGTTGAGCCCGATTTTTCACAGCGACCTCCGCAATGGTATCATCCATAAGGCTCATCCTCCGGCTTTGAAGTATTTCGGTGGTGGTGGTGCCATTGTGCGAAAGTGTGTCCCTTACCGCCCCAACAACGTCCTTTACGATTGCACCGTTGTACTCATGCCTGCCATCCTTTCCGAACCAGACAGGTACACTGTTTGTTCTTCTTCTTTCAAACAGGACAGCTCCACCAATGCCCTTCTCTATTGCATCCAACTCGTCCGCTGGCACCTGTTGATAATCGTACCCACACCCGTCCCCTCCATTACGCTGGTGCCATTGCTTCAGAATGGCAGCAATCTTGAGAGCAACAAGTAATGCGCACAAACTCAGAGGTACTATGGGCGAACCAATGGGTAGAAGGAGTGCCGTCAACAGAGTTACCGCCAATATCAAGTCTGATAGCAGCCATACAAGTGACCTATGACCCACAAGGCCCACATGAGTTCCCGAATATCACAAGTACGACAGAATGGGAGAGGTAATCTCAGGCGTACCGTAAGGACATCTTTAGGTGCTTTGAAGGTGGTGGTAGATTGATGGGCAGGTGCGCTGCAAGACCATACGTAACCAGCGTGTGGTAGTATACCTTGCTGCTCCTTTGTCAATTCTCTCTCTCTCGCTCTTTCTCGGTCACCCCAAGGGAGTGAACCAAAGGCTGCAGACCCTTCTATATGATTCTCGCCCTCCCAGCACCCTCCTCTCCCCCTCCTTCTGCCCGGCAAGTTATCTTCCCGTGATGAGCGTCCCGATCTGCGCAGGCCTCATCGAAACGCGTCAAGGCCCAATACAATCAACAATGCAATCCAACGTGCGGGTTGGCACCTCCGCAACGCAATGCGGGAAACGTGCCGTCAGTCGGTGATTCAGCCGCCTTTCATCAACGGCATGAACAGAATGCGGGAGCAACGACCGGGGGGCTAGTCTTCATCGGGTTTGTTGTTCCGTCTCTCGTTTCATTCAAGGTCCCCCCATTTTCAACGATATCTGCAATGCTCAACGTCACTGGTACTCTGGTCTGCCATGGCCTGCGGAGCACTCATTACATATGGAAGCCTTACCTGTGCTGGGTTTGGGTTGGTAAACGTTTTCGACTGGGGCATTCCTCCTAACGAGGGCCGAGTTCTGCTCGTGTGCCTCACGTTGAACTCTCGTTGTGGTTAAGTGACGCTGATTTGTCGGTTGCTTTGCGCTGGATCAGCATGGCGAACATCTACCAGTTCCAAAGTTTCATTATGCAGATATCATCAATACAATTGTGTAAACCATATAAACCCATTGGTATCAAGCTCAAAAAAGCAAGAACAAAACATGCACTTCAAGGACTGTAACGCAAAAGAAGCGACGAGCATTGCTAACGGCTGTCCTGGTGATTCTCCACCATAGAGGAAAGAAGCTCGTCAATGTAGTTGTTGACAAGATGCCTTTTTGGAGTCACATCAACCCCAAAGTGCTCGCTCAAATGGTCACGAACGTCACGTTTGGTCAAAATCATAATGTTGCCAGACTCTACGATCTGGCGCACCTTGTCCAGCAACTGTCCATCGGTAGGAAAGCGAGTACCTTCTTCGTGGATGACCTCGATGCCTTCAGACCTCCAGGGATCCGGACTAGTCGGTCGACTGCCTTCGAGCGGGCCTCTCTCATCTCCTTGCTCCGCGCCCTCTCCAGTCGGCCTCTTATACACCATTCCACTAAAACGAATCTCTGATGCACGTCTTTCCATTGGGTGAGGCATGGGAAACAGCGGGCGTGAAGTCCCGGATACGGTGCTTCGGTTCGCATGTTGCTTGTCGGGCGAGAATTCCGTGTCACTGTTGGACGTTTTATCTGGGCCACTAGAACCTCGCTTCGAGCTGGGTCGAATGCAATTATCCTCTAACACTGGCGACATAGTCTGTCGCCTCAACTGCTCCGATACCCGCGACAAAGTCTCCGCCGTCGACGTGTTCTGCTCCAAAGGCGCCTCACCATTAGCGTTCAATGTCGTTGGGACCGTTTGCGGCAGGGTATCGCCACTTGAATTTCCGATCCCGCACGGCTGGGTTGGGTGCATTCGCATCTCGCCCTCATAAGTATCGCGGTTATCAGACGAAGCACCAGCACCAAAGTGGCGGGGAATTCCCATCACGGTATTACCAGAAATAGATGCCTGCCTTTGCAGAGACTCCAGAACTGCCGGGTAACTAACAGTACGGATAGGCATCGCATCACGGTGGTATTGCCCGTTCACCAGATACCCCATCTCAGGAGGGATTGAATTCGGGTCACTATAGTACATCATACCTGGATGTACTGGTGCAGGCAACCGTGCATACAATGGTGCAGTGAATAGTTGCGTCATTGGAACAGGTTGCCCCCCTCCCATGCGAGCTTCGCAGGTCTGGGCATAACCATAGCCGGGACCCTCAGGCAAGCTCAGCGGGGGCGGAGAGCGTGACCCACCCGCCAGTGGGTTAACGGTATCTGGGCACGGGCTCGTCGGGCGGCTTGCCTGTCCACTGCGAGCAAGACCAAGCACTTTATTCCCTGGATATTCCGGCAACCCGTCGCTGCTTGCACGTTTGGATTTCAACAACAGGCTGCTACGGCTTCGACCGAAGTGACTTCTATACACCGGCTGATTTCCCCGACGGATGTTGTTAGCGGGCCGCTCTTCTTTGGAGAATGCATCGGCCGCTCTCTTCTTGCGGTAGTCATCCCACTTTTCCTTAGGAATAGAAGCCGGGTCAAACTTTCCAACGTCGGCAACCTGCGTCCTCTTCTTCCCATCCTCTCCGTATACCACACGCGTGTTACCCCTATGACAAATACGGTTAACTGTATCAACCACCATATCGATTATTACTCCACTTACCAAGAGAAATCGTCGAAATGCCAGAAACTATATAACGGTAGGTAAAACGTGAACAGCGGAATTGCCATAATGTACACCAGCATCCAGAGAACCTGCTTCAACTGTCGCTTCAGCACGAATACAATGACCTGCAACCCATAGATAGCAGCTATGAGCGCCAAGGAAATCACTGGAAAGGATGTCCCTTCTGCCACAATGGCGTAGATCAGATACCCAATATACAGAATTGCCGCAGGTTGGATCAACGTAGAGAGAAGGTCCAAAAACACCACAAAGCGCATTGAGCAGCAAAGAAAGCCGCAAAGCCGGCGAACAAACAGAAGTTCGAATAAGTTGTGGACAGTTGAGTTAATCCATCGACGACGCTGAGACAACAGTACTTTCCACTGATGTGGTGCGATGGTTTTGCACTTGGCGTGAGTAATGAACGTAGTTTTCATTTGAGGAAAGTGCTTCATGACCAACGTAGTGAGAAAACGGTCTTCGCCCAGGTGGAATAAGTTCTTCAAGTGTAAGGTGTCGATGCGATTTTCTTTAAAGTCGTCAATGAGTTTAGAGGAGATCAACAGTGGCACGTGTTTCGGCGAACGGATTCTGTAAATGCAGAAGCACCCCGGCAAGCAGGTAACAGCCCCAAATATAGACTCGAATGCCTTCGTCAGATGGTGAGAAATAAAGTATTCGTAAACCTGAATGCGGGTGACCCACGATTGGCTTGCGTTGGCCAAAACCGTCTCGCCACACAGGCCAATGACAGCTGTATCGTGCACCATCGCATGCACCATTTGCGACAGAGAGCTGGGAGCAACCTCAGTATCAGCGTCAACCATGAAGATGAATTCATACAGTGAAGGATGGATTCCGATGACTTCCGCCATGTGTCGGTGGAGTTCCAACTCCAACGGCTCCATCTCCCCGCCGCGTTGCACACGAGATAAAAACCGCATCATCAACAGCTGAGAATCACGTTTGCCTCGGTTGCCGGGTCTGACGAGTTCTATCTGCTTTCCTACTTTAACGACCACAATGAACGGCACAGTATGCCGCTTGCCCCTTTTCGTAACAGTATACAGGCCGGAGTACACCTTTGCTCGGTTCATTTGCATATCGCCTTCACCGACCGATTGAAAAAGGAAGGGCTCCGGGTTTGTCTTTGGATCAACACCAAGAATGTCGAGGACGATTTGAGGCGTGGGGCGCGAATTCCCGGTGCCGACGACCATTCCGTCACATATTACAAACAACAACTTACGGAGATCCTCGTAGTTCGTCAAGGCCAATGATTCCAAAGACTTCTTCAGCGAAGCGGCACTTTCTGTATAACACGGAATTTGGCAAATCACAAAGTTGGTCAAAGACGACGGATCCACTTTTGGGGCCGACGTGAACTGCACCGCAACAAGAAATTTGATCCCAATGACGGCAATGATGAGCATAGAACTGGCCAAAAGCACGTAATTGGAAAACTGACATCCGGTATCCAGACGGTGGTCAATGATACCAACTAGGAAGAGGTGATCCATACATTTAATCACACTCTTGGCGTAGGCCCGGTCGGGTTTCATAACTGAAGTTTCCCATTCAGCAGTGGCATCCGTTCCTTGCAACTGTTGAAAAATCTTGTCGATCACCGGGAGTTGGAAAAACGATTCTTGATTGTAAGTGGACACGTCGTAAACCTTGTCGTATAAAACAATCCAGGTCTTGTTTAAACGTGGTTGTTCTTGAATGTATTCCCATCGGAAACCGATGTCAAACTTTGCTGCTTTGCGTAAGGCGTTGAAGTAGTTGCTCTCAGGATTGCGATGCTGAAGAGCCATATCTATCGGTCTCCTAGACATGTTGTCCCAGATGACGGATGGCGTCTGTATTCCAGAACAGAACTGGTTCCACCAATCTGCCGGGTAAAACATGTTCGAAATGTCTTTCCCGTACGTAGCACGGAACTTCGTCATATCGACATCCATATTATCGTGAACCTTTGCAAGTGACTTGATTTCATACGCCTTGCCAAACCCGTAGACCCAATGGTCACTACCAGCCGTACGATGGCGTACCTCATCAATTGACATAACCTTCTGTCTAATGCAGAGCAACCTCGGAATCCCGATGATGAATCCCAGCAGAACAACGCACATGAGAAGAATGATAATGCACAAGGCCACTTTCTCACGCCAAGCCATTTGCACTTCCTTCCGGCGCATTCGACCGCATATGGAAAGGCAAAAGGGAAAACAACACCAGGTTAACGACCACGTGCAGCATAGCCATTTCGATCTGGCACCAGTAGTAGGGCGCTTCTCTTCTTTCTCTAACTCCAGCAGTCGCTCTTTCTCTTTCTCGCGCTGGTACTCGTTGAGGTGGCGAATTTCCGCCTCTGTAGCGGATGCCCCATCCATTTCACTGTCCAGATCCGTCGCATTGTCTGGAAAGCTCTTGATGCCGCTTGGATCGAACTCTCCAATTTGAGGATTCCACGTTCGCTGGTTGGTCTCTTGTTCATGCGCCCGCAATCGATCATGTAAATACCGCCAAGCCCTTTCTGTGAGGAAAACTCTCTCTAAACCTAAAGCCATGGTATCTTCGCTCCACCCCATGGTAGCAGCAAATTCCTCACACAAACTAGTAAAGTCGATCTCATCTTTCAGGTGGTTAGAAAAACCGAAGATGATAGCGTGGAACCGGTTTATAAACTCTTCATGGCTATAGTCCGCCACGTAGTCCCCAGCCACCCGAATCTGTACCTGGCGAGTTAGTTGATAATTAGCAACTTCCGACTTGAGGGTTCCGGCGTCATGCGTGTCCCCCGTGTTCGACTCGCCAGACTCCAGACATAGAACGAACCACGGGTTCGCATCCTTCATTGCGTCAAAAATTCGACTGAATGTCTCGGAGAGCGCTGGAATACTGGTGGTTGGCTCCCCCTCATTCTGCAAGTCATCATGCAGGAAGAGATTGCGAATAAAGCCATTAGCACAGGGAGGGATAGAGGGCCCGCTCCCCGTAAAGATAGTAGTGGCCGCAGTTGAAAGAATATCGCCGTTCAATGCTACAATTTGAGCAAAGTCGTAGTTGACCTTATGGCGATAATGTTCAACGCGAAACATCGTGGATGCCGGGTTAATCTCCGTGCCCCAGTGCTTGACCACATCGTAGGTTGTGCTGATACTACTCGGAAGGCTTTTAGCGCTGTCATCCATGGAATCTCCTGCAGCAAGCCAGCGCTCAGATTCCACATTGATGATATTAAGAAGCCCGGCATCTGGAGCCAATAGATGCGATACCGCGACTGATCGATCCTCGTCAGTAGTCACAGCAAAAGAGAGCACGCCTTCCTGAGCGTAAAGCTGACATCGTTCATCACCCCAAATGGTTGCATAATGGTGCAGCTCCTCATTGGCCATGTTGTAAAGCAGGCGGTCGAGAGCGTTGGAACCTTCCTTGCGAAAGCCGGGAATCTCGAGAACGCGAACAGTAGCAACAACCTCTTCCCCATAGTCCTTGCACAGGCAAGCATTCATTTTCTTGACCAACCACGCGAGGAGCTTTGAATAAATGGTGGATGCTATAAGGTTGCGATGCGCAGCGGCCTGCTCGCTGTTCATGAACATCGACACCCGTTGGTTGTTGATGACCTTGAACTTGTAAACGAGTGCTTCCTCTAGTCGGCTTGCGTCCACTCCCAACAAATTCGCGCTTGCCACCAGGGCTTCGGGATTTGCGACGGAGCATGGGTTGTTAGGATTCAAGGTGTCATCTGCGAACGTGACGTTGCCCAAATGCAGAATCGCCGCCATCGCCTGAAATAGTTGTTTTTGAACACGAAAGCCGATGCGCAGAGTCCTCAAGGCTTTTTGAATGTCCGCAAACATTTTCTTATCCTCATCAATGCCATTTAAGGAGGGTGAGTCGAGGAGATATTTGAACGTAGATCCATCGCCAAGCTTCCATTGAGATCTTTCTTCCGGCTTAGCACCCGCAATCAAGTAGTGGAAGATGGGATATACCTCATTTTTGCCGCTGTGTGCACCATATATATGGCTAGTATCGAGATGGTGCGCGATAGTTCCAACACCGACCAACTTCCAAAACTCGTCATATTGGTACTCAACATATTTGCACACTTGTGACGCACTTTTGCTGCGAGTCGTCGAGGCATGGGCGAAGGCGTCAAATATTGCGTCCATGAAGGTGGCTGCGGCAAGTATGCGCTGGTGTTGCACATCTTCTGCAACAGTGCTGAGCTGCAGCAGTTGGCGCACAAAGAGCCGTCGCACGTCCGATTTGTTGCTATCGTCAGTGCCTAAGGTAATAGTGAGAAGTGAACCAAGCGGGGCACATATGCGGTAGCGTGTGTACGCTTACCAAGAAAAAGAACAGATTGGTTGTCAAAATCTCTGGCCATGTGGTAGAAGCATGATGCGGCAAGATCAAAAATATGCGGTGCTACATCCTCCTTAATATCAGACACATCGACAGCGTACTTGGCAAATTCAGCGCCGAGCTCAACCGTAGCTTCCTCAACAATCGCAGATGGAGCAACAGCAATAAGCGCGTTCTCCCCGAGCTTCGTAAAGTAGTCACCATTCTTGTAGCGTTTGCGAAGCGTACGAAAAATATTATCGACTGTCGGACTGACAAGATCCTTCAAACAAGAAGGAACAGTTTCGCGCCCCTCCTCGCCGATGTGTCTATCCCCTTGTGAATTCATCCCAGGATTGACGGAATGAAAAGGATGCCAGGTGTCTCTACCTACTGCAGAATCAAAGTGTTTACGTCTGCCGGCGGGAGCACTTCGCAGTGATGAGACAGTTCTCACTTTCTTCAAGCGCAATGAAGGACGCTGGATTCAAAAGAAGCCAGTAGCAATAGTGCCAAGATCCTGGTATATATCCACCGAGCAAATGACATGACCCCAAACCGTCACTTGGGACGACAAGAAGAAGAAAAGGAATGCCGTCCCCTGCAGGGGTTGCATTTTCAGGTAGGGCCGAAAAAGAATCGCCACATTTACATGTGTAGGGATAGAGAAGGGACTTGCAGATCTTACGCACCACAAAACGTCAATGAGCAAGGGACGTCAACCTGTCAGTAAAGCATTTGACATACCTGTAGCATCCCTCGGTACTCGCAGTCTTACCGCAAAAGAAAAACAGGACATTTTGAATAACCTTGAAGCCCTGCCCCAGCAAAGGCATCAAGGTAATGTACCTTAGGATACTACGCCGCCTCCGCGCAGGATCGAACGCCTCCCACGAGCGAAGGGGGGATTCTCTCCGGTCAAAGAAGGTTGGATGACAGCAACGTCCTATCACTTGCTGGTGGTTCAACTATGAAGCGAGAGCTAACCATTCATAAAGCACTGTGCCCGTTCAGGCGGGGTTGGCTGCTTGACATCTTTCGCCGCTGTTCATCCAAATTGAGTACGAGAACGTAACCTTGTCTGTTTGAGGTGCAGCAATAGGTGTCATGAAAGCTAAAGCACACGTCGCTCTACTGGTTGCGCTTTGGGTTGTCTTCGTTGGTGCGTCACCCGTGCCGAAGCCTCAAGATGTACAGCAGTCGTTCGATTGCATCGTCGCCTGGTCTCAATTCAGCTGTTGTAAAGACAATATCAAGACGAGTACCGGAACTGTGATGGTACAATCCCAGGGAGCCGGTAAACCCTGTCCCATCGCCTTGGCAAGGAAAGAGTACTGCATTGCAGGTGACGAAGATTGCCCGGGCAGTACTGCAAGTAAAGCAGGTGGAGATGGACGCCTATTGTTCGGTGCTCTTGTGCTGGGTGGGTGGGTACTGTACATATAGTAGTTTCCGGAACGTCGCAGCGTGGGATTGGGTGCGCTAAGGGTTACGGTTACTGTCCGGGTTGTTGTATAGTAGAGGAAGATCCTCACAATATAGGATGTATGCCTGGCGTTCGTCGAATCCAACATCATGAGTACTGTGACTCTGTTTGCATTCGCTCGTTAACCGGTTTCTCCACCGGGATCTGGATTTCCTCTTGACACACAGAGTGAATCCGCCGAGACGGGGTTATCGACCTTTTGACATAACCGAACTGACATTGGCCACTGTCATGTCAGTATTCCAGTACCGAAGAAGAATGCCTGCCTCCACCCTCGCAGTACGCTCTGCAAAGTCCATTCCATCACATAAGTAGCTTCCAAGGCCATCTGCAAAAAGTTGTTCGCGGAAAGAGCCCCGCTACGTGTGAAGGCACAGTCATGGTAGTGTGTTTACATATGGAGCTGATGAGAAACCACAAACAGAGTCTAAATGAAAAGGCAATCGCAGACGCACAGCCAGAATGGGGGGAGATGTGGATGTGTGTTCGGTGCAGGATGAGATGGTGGTTGGAACCAGTGCGGACGAGAATCTCGCAGTGCTCTTGAGTATCTTTGAGGAAATCCCGATCGAGGACTTGGTCGGCGTCTTGCGCGAGACGAATCAGCAAGTGGAGGCGGCGATCGAGCTGTTACTATCTCGGCGTTCGAATGCTAATGTTAAGCGGAAGAGTGCCGGCAGTATTGCAGATTTTTTTGTCTCGCCACGCAAGAAAGCAAAGCCAATGGATGAAACCGATAAATCTCGATCCCTTGAGGATCTGCCGCCCAAGCCCAGCGAACCATCTAATGAGCAGCAAAACGCTTTTGAAATTTTGCAGACAGCGTCGAGAGCCATGGATGAATCCAAATGGTCTGGACTGCCACCCAAACGTTTATCTGTGGAGAACGTTGCAGATCATATACCATGTGAGCTTTTCTTGAACGTATTGCCACCAGCTCTGGCCGACTCCCTCCTTGAGCGCATGCTGGTGGAAGCAGATACGTGGACTAGCCGTCGCTTTCTTTTGTTCGACCGCATGGTTGACTCTCCACATACCACGTGTTTTTACGAGGACGTTGATCGAACCCTCCCCGGTCGCGATGAAGCGCCCGGGGACGCGACGGGATTGTCGTTCTATTATGGCGGTAAACGAGTCGCTGATGTGAGGCCAATGTTTTCCGACTTTACAAAGGCTCGCGACATCATTGAGGAGCGTGTGAACGAACGCATGGCCATTCGCGACGCACAGACTGGTGGGCGGCATGAGCTGGAACTATCTGGGAGATGGATGCCTAATATCGCCGCCGCTAACTGCTATCAAGGACATCAACAAGCTGTGGGCGCACATACAGATAAGATGACTTATATCGGACCTAGGCCGACCATCGGCAGCCTAACGCTTGGCGCTACAAGACCATTTAGAGTGCGAGCTGTTCTGCAGAGACCAGGCGGTCCGTTGCCACAAACCTTCAACATCATGTTGCCCCACAATTCGTTGCTCATCATGTTCCCTCCAATGCAAGAGGAATACAAGCACGAAGTCCCCAAATGCAATGCGAAACTTCTCACGCGACATCCAATCTCCAAAGATACCCGCATCAACATTACTTTCAGAGTTGCTCGACAAGAATACGCAAATACTGTCCCCAGATGTCGCTGTGGCAACCCATGCGAGCTCCGACCAGTAATCAAGCAAGAACATTCTCTTGGAAGATATTTTTACATGTGTGGTGGCGAGAAGGGAAACTGCGGTCATTTTGAGTGGCTGAAACTTGAGAACGGCCGCCGCATACCGTGAGTACACGTTTAGTTGAGGCCCTTTCTGTGGTGCAGTTTGGACTTTGGGCGAACGGAGCGCTGCGCGTGGCAGGCAAAGTTATTTGTTGCAGGACATAACGGAGATCACGGACAGGAGAAACTTATGGAAATGATGAGGCAATCGCAATGTAATCGGGCGTAGCATGGCGCCGCAGTGATGGTTCTGTCACTCACCTGGCGAGTCTGGGTGCTACTCTGCGACTGGGCCGGGAGTTGGTCATATACGACGACTGCTTC
This sequence comes from Gaertneriomyces semiglobifer, assembly GCA_025558075.1. Lineage (NCBI taxonomy): Eukaryota > Fungi > Chytridiomycota > Chytridiomycetes > Spizellomycetales > Spizellomycetaceae > Gaertneriomyces > Gaertneriomyces semiglobifer. Next base: position 238,811 of record JAHLKF010000017.1, on the reverse strand, counting down.
AAATTCGGGCCGCTCGAACGCACTCGGTGTATTTACGATAGGACGACATCCGTGTAGATATTTTCGTCACTCGAACGTAGACCAGTCCGCACAACTAAATCCACCACAACAGGCTTGTCATGAAGAGCCAGAAGTTTACAATATGACGGGCTGCTACGATTGCTCTCGGTTGGGCTGATCCTCGTAGATCGATGGGATCTTTGACCTCAATTGAGTACGAATTGGTGACCACGTACCCATTGAGTTTGGCTTGGATGAACGCTTGATACATGCCCGGCTTTGCAAAGTAGAAGCCGAATCCTATCTTATTGGTCAGTGTGTTGTTCGGACTTGCCACTGGGGCGTCTTCACGCGGAAGGCATGTCGATTTCCAAGTATTATTGGAGGCGAGCCGATATCCCATCGTATGCGTTGACGGGTACAGGAAGTCGTGGCGAAATAAGTCAACTTGCGCGTCAGCGTCCCAGAGCTTCTCAAACTGTTCAACTTTTGAGGTATTGCCGGTGCTGTCAACAGTATAATATTCTATGATGAAAGTGCGACAAAGCTCAAGTTTGATGGACCCAGGCCCGGGCGACAGGGAGGCGTAAAACGTCCCGTCGGTATCCCAGGAACCTGGCTCTTCCCCTTCTTTCGGGAACGATACCACCCTCTCTGGGTAGATCCAAGGCTCGGCGAGGCTATCACTGGAACCTGGGACCATACCTTCAACAGGGCACACTGTGAGCCCAATCATGCCACCTGACCTAAAGTTCGAATAAGCATGCCTACCTGTGACTATTTGACTGTGGTCTCTGGGTGGAGGGTCCAGTCTTTGACCATTTTGCACTTCCAGATACATCGTCGATTCAATAGGCCTCAAAGTTATGTTCGCCGGCAAATTGTCAACGTGAACGGTAAAGTGGGCTTGCATGACATAGACTCCGGCGTAAGGGAACTTCACGGAAACCGAGAAGATGTCATCGTCCTCATTCGGCACATAGAAATCTTCCGGACTAACACGGGCAATGCTACTGAAGCTCTGGTGGACAATTGCTACATGGAATTTGCGACCCGCGACATACGACAGCATCTTGTACGTAAGGCTATATGGTAACAATGAGTGCTTGGCGTCAGCATCGCATCGCGTGGTACCTACAAATACTCATCGGATTTCGCTTGGAACGACAGAACATTTGGCGACCCATCCGCGTATCCAGTGTAGTTCAACTGGATCGGCACTCGCATTAGAGAATTTTGAATGTGGGATGCAAAGAAGCGCATACCAACCTGAGCAATCGCAAGTACGGGCTCTGCCGCGTTAGCCCAGGACAAAATGCAGAACCAGATAACGAATATGATTGCATTTAAGAACATCGTTTATTTTCCGGACTATCTAAGATTGATGAAACTTTCTTTTTCTTCGGCTGTTTGCAACTGCTTTCCCGTTTATTTTGAGGATTACTGCGATAGCTGCCACTCATCTTAACGAAGGCCTGCATTTGAGTTGCGGCCTTAAAGCTGCTCCCACCCCCAGAAGTATGTATTCCCGTCGCCCTTCATAGTTGGGCATGTCCCAATCAGAATGAGCATCTTTCGTAGGGCAAATACTGCAAATGCCTTCATTTGTGGCTGTATGAGGATCAAAGGGTCACAGCCGTCAGTCAATCAAAAAAGTCACTGGAGTTTTCCTGAACGCTTCTAAACTGTCATAACGTGGCAACATGACCGACCGTGAACTAGAGAACATCAGAGGGACCCTGGACCGCCGTTGACGTTCAACGCCTGTACTGTTACGGGAGGGACCACGGCATATAACGCTGGATCAGTGCCCTTTCACTTTTCTTCCGAGAACGAGTCCCTGTCCGTTGACTGGATCCTGGATGAAGGTATCAGCAGCGATGCAACTTTCTCATGAGCACGGACTTCGCAACCGTTCGGCCAAGGTGCTCCCTTTTGGCAGCCTGTCATTGTTTATAAGATCCCATCATACCGTAAATCAAGTCGACGATGACAGCCGCAATTCCTTGTCACGCACACACTTACGCAGTCTCCTACGTAAAAATTCAACATGGATGTTGAAGTGGTTACCGTTGGCCACAAAACTGTGGAATCCAAAGCCGACGAAGAGAAGCAACGCGCTCCGCCGCCTTTCTTCTCCGTGCCTTGCCTCACCGGTAAGACGTTTGCTTACTCCGGTAAGCTTGAAGCGAATTTAATCAATGATAGGTTTGCGTGGAGTGGCTGCGCTGGGCGTCGTGTGCGCCCATTTATTCAGCGGCGATGGGGCGAAGATGTTCTTGAATGGATGGGACGAATTTGCCGAGCTGGGAAACGTTGCAGTTGTGTTCTTTTTTGTGCTGGTAACGTCACCGCTTGCGACGTATGCCGGTCGTCAATCGCTAAGCTCCTTCGCAGTCTGCTTTCCTTCTGACTGTCAGACCACTTACCGAAAAGCAGCGGCCATCTGATGCAAAATACGTCAAGTGGTCCGAGAACGGCATCATGGTGGGAGTTCGTCACTAGCGCCTGCCGCGCGAACCCTTAGTAAAAGAGAACCCGTTACAGATTCCATGGATAAGCATTCGCTGGATCAAATTTCTTATACGGCGTGCTTTTCGTATCCTTCCCGTCTATTACATAGTGCTTATCCTCGCTGCCGCCATCCCGCCATTGAATAAGGTGTATGTCGACCTCCGCAACCTGACACCTTTCACCTGGAAAACTGCAGTTAATTATATCTTTTTCCGGGACGTCAATTCCATCTTCTGGACTATTCCACCCGAATTTGAATACTATTTCGTCGTGCCCATCTTCATTGTGCTCTACGAGATGGCGGAACGGAAGGACAAGCTTGGGGAGTGGACTATGGGTATCAAAGCAAATCCATCTTGGTACCCGTATGGGCTCGGGTCAGCGGAAGAAGAAATGCAAACGCACTACCGCAAAGGATTGCATAACCGGGTGCTCCATACTTACTACCGTTTCGGTCGCCGCGCCATGCTTCTGGTAGCATTATCTTTGTTCAATTTTCTGGTCGCGCCACTCTTCTGGGCGAGTCACGGCGCATTTGATTATTACCACCTACCACCTTACGTTCGCAGGTTTTGGTTGGGTAGTCTTGCGGCGTTCTTTTACCACATGTGCTCTCAGTACGGATACGTCATTTACGATGTGAAGAAACCGATGCACAACCAGAAGCTCAAAGGAAGGATTGCAAAATTTTTCGCCATCGGTGGCGATCTGATATGCTGGGCCCTGCTCATATGGCTCCTATTGTCGTTCCCTTATTGGCGCCGTCTCATTCTCAAGCAATACGTGCCAGCTACACCGAAGACATGGTATGCCGACAGAATGAAGGACTGGCCCGCTGTAGGCTCTGCCGTGATCTGTTTCATCGTGAGCGCAACATCACGCAACGGAACATTTGCGAGGACATTCCTCTGGATTTTCTTTTCTTTCGCGGGCGACGTCAGTTTTCCGTTGTATCTCACCCATCCATGCGTCATCCACTTGGTTTTACACAAGAAGATCGAGGGCATTGATGGCGTCATCTTTGTATTTTTCGTTTGTATGGCTATCTCTGCATTGTTCCACTATCTGTTGGAAAACCCGCTTGGTAAAATTGCCACAACACTTTCCCGCTGGATCCAAACGAACTACTTTTCTAAGGATCCGAAACCTAAAGTCCGGGGCTGCTCAGCGGAAAAGTCTGAAGAAGATGACGACGATGATGATGAAGAGATGAAATTTAACGACGGTGGCAGGGAAGAAAAAGAGACACCAATGTCAGACGCCGCTTCGCAAAAGTCCTCTTCGCGCACTCGGTATGAGCCACGGATCCAGTCGCCTGCTGTTGCAAGCCGAGGCGCGCCCATGGTTCAAATTATCCCGGTTAAGGAAGAAAGGTATCCTCAGCCACCCCTGCCCGAGAGTCCTACAGACGGTGCTTCTTCGGCTGTCGACGCTCCGCGGGCTACTACAAGGAACGGTGACGACATACCAATTGCCAGCGGCATCGGTCGGGGGAGGCCAACGACACCTATGTAACCTCGTGCTCACAGTCCTCGGATGGGCGGCCAGTTCGTCGCCCCAGTCCCAAGACATATCACCGACATTAGTCATCTGGTCCATATGAATGGTCGCAAAAGCACATCGCCTGGTCCGCAACCCACGCACTACGGAGACATGCGACCTTATGGTTATCCCCCGCGCTCTACTGCTCGCGTGGGCGACTCTCCACCTCCTCCTTGGCTCAGTCAACGGCGTGCATACTACCAAAACCCGCCTTACTACGCCTGAGTTTGATATACTTCCCGCGGCCTGGGCTTGTGGGTTGATGTATACTTTCCTGCATTCTGTCCGTGTTGTTAAAGTACTGCATTTTGTTCTTTGAGCAATTTTAATACATTTGAAATATCTCTTGTTTCCTATGCGACCTTTGTGCGCAGATGTCTGGTGCCGAATTCCTAACAGCCAAACTCCGTCCAGCTCTCGCGATGAGACAAGCCGTGGTTCGAAAGGTGGTACTTCCATTACATCTTCGCAAATGTGGTGCGCATCAACGCCACATTAGCAGGTTTGTCCACGCAAGATCCGACTCCTGAGTAATGCAAAGAACCGTGGCACCTGCCGAAGCGTAACGGCATAGTGATTTAATAAGGGAGGTTTCCAACATGTCATACACCTCCTTAGCCCTCGCGTACCATTTCAACTCGGGTGTCGTTGACTACTTCCCAGCCGCCCATCGACGATTAGAACCCACTCACACTCTGCCCGCGTCTGCTGTCATCGCCAAGTCTTGAGATGGTACTTCTATCGTGGTGTTGCACGAACATGTCCTTCTCCAATTTCCCTAGCTTGCCCCAGTCTGCGCGTTGTGAGACGAACGGATGCACTAGTGATATGCTGACTTGGCCAAGCTGCCCTTGGTTTATTAAAGTCTTTAAATTTTCCGGCCGGACAATGAACAAGTTGCCCAGCTCTTTCAGCAGTTCAAACCGATCATTCAACACTGGCACTTGGAAGGCCGCGATTGTTTCTTGATACTTGGCAATATCCCTACATCACATTTTATAAATCGACTTGCTCGCTGATAACAGCTCTTCGTTACTTACTTCAGCAATACAAGGCCCCCTCCATGGCTGACAACAAACTTCTTGAGATGATCCAATAGCATTCTGTGAAGTGGATGAGCTCATCTAATTCTGAAGCTGAAATGCTACTGCAAGCGCTTACCCATGAAAGGAACTACCGATTTCGGTTAAGAAGGCGTCCAGATTCTCACCACTCAAGGCTTTACTAGCCTCATTGAATACCATATTCAGAAAGGTAGTGCACTGTATACACGTCTGGCGACAATTGAGTTTCTTCATTTAACTGTACTGACGTCGAAGCACGCCTCTTACCGAAGTGGGAACGATGCTTCCCGCAGCCAAAGCTTCGTCCTTGGGTCGATAATCAGTCTTCTTCTGTGTTTGCAAGAGAACACTCATCCAGTTGATGATCGCTGGAGAATCTCTTAGTCACGGGTAAGCCACAACACATTGCTCACTATGCTCACAATCAAAATGCTTTTGGAGTAGCATGTTTAATCTGTGTTCCACAGCCGCCATAAAGCCGTTTTTGTACACAACCATATCACGGTGAAGAGCAGGTGACGACGCGATAGCTCCACGCTGACAAGAAAGTAAGTGAGACGTCGCCATGACTCGAAATACCAATGAAACTCACCACAGTTGCTTGAAAGTGCAGTTGCAGCAATTGCAATATCTGTTGTGAGACCTGCACCATGCCAATCTGTCGTAAGTCTGGTTGATGCTTGCTGTCGGCAAACTGAACGTCTTCAATCAGCCTGCAAAAACCACGTAAGGCCTACTACACACGTTAGCAGTGCATCGTGCCGGCTTACATGTCTAGTGCCACCTCCAGATATTTGACACCGACGTTCTCAACGAGCATTTTGAAAAGCACGACACCATTCTTCGGCCTATTCAGTAGTTGTCAGTCATCGTTGTGAAGTAATTTCCTTGGTAAGATGGTCTCTAGATAGCCTACACTTCACTTGGTGGACTCAGCTGCTGGCACCTGTGCATTGCCTCTACATGGATGTCTAAGAGTCGCAACATCAGCGCCACAGATGGGAGGCCCATCTCCTCTGGTGTCAACGGCGTGGGTGCATTTTGTAAACCGATTTGGGCAGCCATTTCTTGCCCGAACACATTCATTGTGCTGACAAGCTTGGTCATCATGGCTTCTGCAGATGTTGGAGACGTCTTGGTTGGCGACGGCGGACCGGAAATCGATGTTCTTGTCGGGCTCTTTCCACGGGCGGTTTTCGACCTTTGAGCCTAAATGATTTGACAGGAGACATTATTATCCTACAATCTCCGCACTGGCATTATTGTGTGGGCTCACCGCATATTCGTGAAAAATACTCAAAGAATCTGCCAACAAGTCCGCCAAGCATTGCTTCTCCGTCTCTATATATCGGACCCCTTCGATATAAGGGACAAACAAGTCGTCCAACGATCGGTTGATAGTGGCTGTCAATAGGGCTCGTCCATGCTTTGTGCTGACAGATTCCTCATCCAGCTCATGCAGGTCATTTGCCAGGGCAGTAGTCGCCTCATGACATGCTGATAATGCCTGAAGAAAGGCTTGCTTGGAAATTGCATCCGCACGCTGCAGAAGAACCTCGATGTGGGACTGAATCTGGGTGAAGTGACTACTTTTAATTGACCCCGCGGTAACTTTCGCATGACATGTACCTACTGATTGGGCAAATATCCGCTGGATGAACTGTTGCATGACTGTGGTTGCGTTGGGGAATACAGTACGAATGACTGCCCACTCAGTTTTACATGTGCGTCGTATCTCCTCATAAAGTGTCATGAGCGTAGGATCAGGTGTCTTCCATCCACCTTGTGGACTGATTCATGGTCAACAATAGGCTTAGAGGTCGGCTCACCAGAATGGCGTTGTCTAACCTGGGAAGACTTTCCATGGGAGATTCAACGTCTTCAACTTTTGCGCGGTTGATAAAGAATTCATGCTGGTTGAGATACGCTCTAACACATGATTCTCCTCCGTTGAAGTCCACAAGGACTTCCGCGCAATGCTTAGCATGGTGAGCTCCATCTGCTTTATTGGATGAGCACCAACTGTTATGAACACCTACTCGCATTTCTCGGCGATCACCAGACTTGTATGCTTCATCAAATCGAGCAAGCAGCTTCTTTTCAAACTCTTCGGCAAAGGCTTCAATGTTTCTCCTCGCCTATGTGGTGTCAAGGTTATGTCATACCGGGCTTGTTAAAGCCCAAGGTGGTGCTTACCGTTTCGGCACCAGCAACATCAACCTCCTTCCCAATGGCGTTGAGACGTCGTAAGACCACTGCTGCCTAAGAGCATCGTCAGGATTATCCTGCGAATCACTGGCGATTGCTGAAAGCATGCCTTGCGCTCAGCATCAAATCCAGAGTGCACAAGGTCATCCAGCCTGCTGGCATTTCCAGCGTTACACTCTACAAAATGTTCAAACAACTCTTTCGCTTCGATGGCTCTGGTGCGCTGTTTGTCGATGGTTTCAAGTTGCTCCCCTATTCAACGCATCATTGGCTCAATGGACGATGTGGTTTGCCGGATCGCGATCAATGACGGACCTATCTGTATGGCAGTTTTCCCAACGTGCTCTAGGTGTGATTCGAGGGATCCGAATGCAGTTTGGGCATCCTGCGGTTAAGTGTGACCATTGAAGTCTGACCGCCGCAATACATCATGGCTACGAGACGTACATGCATGGCTTCGTTCAGTTCTACCATCTTCAGCTTTCTTCGGCTCTCTGAAGCGGCCTCCTCATCCTCAAGATCATCTATTTTGTTTTGCACTTTTCTCTTCATCCGAAGTAGCTCATCAATAGCGGCCTCAAAGTTGCGGATAAATGGCTTAGGATCAAAGTCTAGCAAGTGACAAAGTCCGTATAGTATTAGTTTCGGCCGATTAGGAGAAGGGCAATAAGCTGCTGACCCTGCGAAGCGCCTTGATTCTGGGCAATCAGTGTCGACGAAATCGACTCAATAAACTCCTTCGGCACAAATTTCCCCTGTAGATGAAGCAATTGGAACCATTAATGCATTACATTTTGCCTGGTGGCAGGAACTTAATCGCACCTTGAAGGTATCAAGCTTCACAATATCCTTGACGCTGGCATCAACCAAGAGTTGCTTTGGCGCGCCGCTTTTGGTGGGGAAACCTGTGGTAGCCATTCGAGACCTCGGCCTGACTCGCGCACTGTCGTTCTTATCCTGTCTATAAGCCTTCTGCTATTCCTGAAAGGCTTCTTTATTCAATATGTATGCATGTCATTTCCATGTCCGCCTTCGTTCGGACGGTCGACGCGTGCAGCTTCCGCCAACTTTTTGAGACTTCTCGTCCCGACTTTGATCTTGGGCTCCCGTACGATAGTCCAGGCGCTTCATCTCAATTCAACGGTACTCTCTGCTTCCTTCTTCCAATTGCTGCAATTAAGCGCGGCTTGAGACTCTTTCCGCCGGGTGTCCCAGCATACAAGCGACCTTCGTTATGACCAGCATAGCACCTACGACTTCGCGGAAGAGGACTAGAAGCTTCTTGGACGATGATAGCTGCGATGAAGGTGTGCATGTGGCTCTAGTTAGTCATGTCGACCACTCTTGTACTTACGAACCCGTTGGTGGGAGTTAGCTGCGACTCCAACCAAGGTGTTGCGAACCTTGCAATCTAGCTTGGGTGCCAATTGCGAACCTACAGATTTTGCTGACCCACCCTCGACACCAACACCCCGGCGTAATGCCAAAGCTGCAAGCGCCATTTCCAATCGATTCGCTCTCATGCCAAACAAAGTAAACGTGTTGACAGAGAGTTTCAAACAAACCAAAGGTTGGCCAGTTGCGTGCTTGCCTTGCGGTCTAATAAGGAGAACTAAATCCTTTGTTGAAAGCCACAAGCTGCCTCAGTCCGAAGACTAATATCAAAATATGTTCAATGCCGACAACTCCGTCCAACCGCAGTTCCAAGCGTACCGCTGGAAGTTCGATACCGGGAACACCAAGAACACCAAAGATGGTCTTTCATGATGCCAAGGCTTTGTTCCGACGTTGTACTACTCCATCAAAACTGGTTGGGCGAGCAGAGGAGAGAGCAGCAATATCTGCATTCTGGAAAGCACACGTGCTCGCAGGAAAAGCTGGATCGTTATACATATCAGGTGTTCCCGGAACTGGAAAAACCGCGTTACTCGACGAGATGATCACCGATATGCGGGAGTTAACTTCATCGGTTGACCATCATGTGCGTCTTATCAAACTGAACTGCATGTCCTTGGGCGATGTGAAGTCAGTATACACCAAATTATATACTGAGATTTCCGGATCGCCGATATCAGCGAAGGATGCCTTGAAAGCGTTGGATGGCATCTTTGTAGAAGGCGCGCCTGGCCACGGATCAAAGACCATATACGTTGTTGTCCTCGACGAGGTCGATAGATTGATCACCAAAGACCAGGACATTCTATACCGACTATTCGAATGGCCCATGCTGGCCAACTCGCGGCTCGTGCTCATTGGGATAGCTAACGCAATTGATCTTACTGATAGGTTTCTTCCACGCTTGAAAGCTAAAAATTGTGAGCCTCAATTGCTCAATTTTGTTCCGTACGATGTGAAGGATATTTCCGAGATCATTAAACAAAGGTTAAACTGCTTGACTACCAACAACGAGGAGGCGGAACTACGAGAAAATACACCCGATACACCAACACGGACAGGTAGAGCGTCGGGCAAGGCGTCATCAATTCCGCTGATGCAACCAATGGCCATTGAGCTTTGCGCCCGGAAGATGGCTGCCACCGGAGATTTACGAAAGGCATTGGACGTGTGCCGGTGAGTGGTTATGGGTAGAACCATATGTGTTGGTGATCCTGACAAAGCCTTATTGTTAGACAAGCAATTGAGCTTGTTGAAGCTGAAGCAAAGACGAAATCGCAACCTGGGCACAACGTCCTAACAATCAAGAATTTACAGGCAAAATCACTCAGTTTAGACACTTCTCTTGATAATTTGGACGAGCTGCCCAAAGTCACTGTGAAGCATATCCTTTCAGCCACGACCAACGTGTTCGGCTCAAGTAACGTCCATCGTATGAAAGACCTGAGTCTTCAACTCAAGATGGTGTTGTGCTCGCTAGTAGTTCTCGGGCGGCAGAAACGTGTTGAGGCATCGTTGGTAAAGGTATGTCATCCAGGTCTGTTCATGTCTTTGATCCATGTCTGACGCGGTGCCAGCTTTACGAGACCTACGTGCGTCTGTGCAGGACCCGGGATGCCGGCATTATACCGGTCACAAAGACCGAGCTGCAAGACCTAATCACCAATCTGGAGACAAGTGGCCTTGTCACCATAGTGCAGAAGCGAAGCACTGGGAGACGAGGAAATGACGGCGCCGGCAACCAAGTCTTGGAACTAACGGTTAGAAGCGAGGAGATTGAAAAGGCAGTGGCAGGAACGCCAGTGCTAGTGAATCTCCTCAAGATGGACAATTCCCTAACGGAGTGATTTTCATTTTTTTGATAGATAGAGGCGCATAATAACATGGATCAGCGTGCTGGTCGGTATGTACGCATGGGCGATGATAAATAGACAATATCCCATCTATTCCCTTCACATCCTATTGATTTTTGCCTGAAAAATGCCAAAATGAGTTCACTGCTGCAGGCCGAAGCATCACTTGGAACTTACTCTTAAAGAACGTATAATGTAGTGTTACTGTCTTAACGTCCTTCATCCATGGGTCGTAGGCAAGCTCCGGGTCGAGGTAGAAGAAGACGGGCATATCCACTTCTTCGTTGGCTTCAAGCCTTTGTTCTTCAAAGCAAAAACATTGGATTTTGTTGAAGTACTGGGCAGCCTTGGCTGGAACAACCGAGTAGGTAGAAATCCCGACGATATCTTCATCAGTTGGATTGTGAGCGGTGTAGAATGCGAGAGCAGTTTCACCCGGAACCACCGATATCTCGGGCGTAACCGGTGTGAAAGACCAGCGCATGCGATCTGATACGGAGGACTCGAAGCGTACTTTGATCTTGCGAGCATTGGGCACTGGCACCATGGATTCCGGGTCAAACTTGTGGCCTGGTGCTGTCAACGGTGTTCCATCCAGACCGGTTTGCGTACAGATTAATTGGTATAGTGGTACGGCAGCGTACGTTGCGCCTATGAAGAATACAATTACCGATGCGGTGTAGTAGAGAGTAGTCGTGGTGCTGTGAGCTCGATGCTGCCGATATCTATCCCTGGCGCTTTGAGAAGCAGGAGCACGTGCGGAAGCGGTAACATAGGATGCCACTTGATTTCGTGCGGGCAGTACAGCTTGTCGGCAGAAGAATGGCTGTTGCTGTTGCCTCAAAGTCGGCATTATGGATTTCGTACGTCGGGCCGCCGAATACGATCTGCACAGTGACGGCGAACCGTAGTTGTAGGCTGCTGCCAGGCTGTTCCGCGACCGTGATAGGAACCTCGTAGCTTGCATTGCGTCGGTGTAATTCTTTTTTTCAAGATCTCCAGATTCTGTCCTGTCTCGTTGGACGTTTGTGTCAACTGAAAATGTTCCGCGATGCGTCGAACTTTTTGTTTGGAAAACCGCCTGCGGAGGAGATCATGGACATTGGACGGACGTAGGAAGCTTCGAAAAGACCTCAACAGACAATGGCATCGCCGGATTCACCACAGACCACCAGCAGCGTCGTTAACCCGGAGTCGACTGGAGGTGGAACAGTGACCGCCACTGCTTCCCGCTTCTTGACTCAACGCGGATACCCATCGTTGGAGAAGGCTGCTGAACGCCCCGGACTCACGCCATACCCTGCCTGGGCTGCCTCTGCACTATGTAAGATCATCCCATCATTTGTAAGCTGATTGTCAAGATGTGTTAACACACATTTGGTCAGGTATCACTAGTGCCATTCCATCAATGCGAGGTTTGCGAGGCTACCCCGGCTACTTTCCGCTTGTTTGCTTCGGAGCGGTCTTCGCCGGATCAGGGTGAGTCTCTCCTACAAATTGTTGAGTCCAGGGACAGCTTTTCACCCGGCATCTCACATAGCTACATGATGAACCTGGACATTGATAATGGGACATCTACAGCCACGGGTGTGTATTGAACAACCACATGCGAAATGGCTTTGCCTGATACTAACGAACACCACACAATAGCGTGGGGCGTGATATACACCTCCCTGTTCTTGCGCTCGTCACTTACGGCACGAAAGCCTGGTCCGATTGCGTTACTGGCTGGGATCGTGGGGATGACCGGAGTGTACGGAGTGGAAACCTGGGATTCCGTTTTCGGATAGATTGATCGTTTCGGCGATTTATTATGGGTTCTTCATCAGGGAGGATGTTCTGCACTGAACTGCGACACACTTGCAGTTGGCATCCTGAACGAAAGGTCCATCTGTTCAGAAGCCCCTCTACGCCGGGACGGTGTGGTAGGGGCGTAACATCCGGTCGCTGTCGCGGCCGGTATGTAAAGGCGTCGAAACTGAAGGCCACCGAGGCTTTGGCTTCAGTGGTCTTTCAGACAGAGTAGACGTTAAAAGCGGTTTACGCAAACCAGAAGACTGCAGTTCACAGTGCACTATCTGTTATAGATGTAATAAGTGCATGTCGCCTAGCTTCGTACTGTTGTCCGTCCTTGCTCCTTGGTTGCGTTTAAACATGTGCGTATAAGGCCTTATCGTTGATCGTCCAGCAGAGCACCCTGTCCGTGTAGATTCGTGGTTCGCTGGGAATGCACTGTCAGTCGCTAGGACGTCAAAGCCTCTCTTTGGTATAATACTAACAGCGACGGGCCAACGCTGAGCACTTGAGGTAAAAGATATCGTTTCTGCTTTATAACTTTCTATACTGATTCAGTTAAAGTTTCCTAGTGGTTTCACAGCAAGATCGTACATCAATATGTCGACAGAGCCTTTTCCAGACGTCACCGGTGCTTGCTTTTGCGGAGCTGTTGCTTATAGATGCACCGGTAATCCGATCTGGAATGCCAACTGCCACTGCAGCTTTTGCCAACGTACAACTGGGTGCGCGTTCACCCCCGAGCTGGGCTACCAAAAAGATCAAGTCACCTTCACCAAAGGCGAGGATAACATCGTCGGCCTTCAGTCCACCGAAAAGTCTAAACGGATAAGGTGCGTCACAAGTGATTTAGGAAATTCCGCTGCTCATTCACACATCAGCAACCTCCGCGTGTAGGTGCTCCAAATGCGGAAGTCAACTAGGTGGTATAGGCGATGTAGGCTTCGGTGAAGTCTGCTGGCTGTATGTGGGTACATTGGATCGCGACGAAAACAACGTCGTTAAGTGGAAGGAAGCTAGAGTGCCCGACATGCACGTGTTCTACGACACTCGCCTCACCGACGTTCTCGATGGAAAGCCTAAATGGACTGCCATTCCCGGAGAATCACAGTTGTTGAGCGATACGGGCATGCCCTTGTAGATCCCGTATCCATCTGCATGGAAAAATCTTATCAACGACCGTCAAGTTGTAAAGCGCAGCCGCAGAATGGTTAACAATGTATTTCTGATCCGGTATCCGGCCGGTAATCAATTAAACAAACATCGTCGTAAAACTTTAAAGAGAAACAAAAAGGCACAAATGAGCGAAAAATGCCAGAATCCACCTCCGATAATTTTTGAATTTCGTCCGCTAATTCACTGCTTCCGAGCGAGGACGCCAACTTCTATATTGTCGCGGTATAAACAAGAGAGAGATGGGATGGTGAGGATGTCGTGGGCACGATTGAAACATGTACTGTTCTTGTGAAGGTAATTGCTTGGACATTTCATATTTTTTGGATTGCAGAATTTGGTAGCACAGTGACTTTTCAGAGAATGTTGCACTTGTTCTTCTTCTTCTTCCGCCCAGAGGGGGACGAGCGTGACGAGGAACGGGCGTCGTTTTCACGGTTGAATCTTCGAATCTAATGCAGTGATTGAGTATACTAAAATCGTAGTCTTGCACGCCCAAGGGCATTGGGCCAGAACAACTCACCTCTCTCACAAGGGAGTAAAATGCTTCGTCAACGTTAATCTTTTGTTTGGCACTTGTTTCCACAAACTTGCACCCAAACTGCCGCGCCAAATCTCTTCCCTCCTGAGTGCTGACCACTCTTTCTGCTTCCAAATCACATTTGTTCGCAACAATGATGATCGGGTAGTAGTCTTTGTCCTTCACTCGCAGAATTTGCTGGTAAAAAGTGGAGATTTCTTCGAATGAATTGCGGCTGGTGATGGAGTAAACGCAGAGGAATCCTTCTCCGGTACGCATATACTGTTCGCGCATGGCAGAGTATTCTTCCTGTCCGGCCGTGTCGAGGACGTCAAGAAGAGCGACTTCATCATCGATGAGACATTGCTTGCGGTAGGAGTCCTCTATGGTGGGGTCATACTCGTCGACGAAGTGGGATTGAATGAATTGGATGGTTAAGGCGGATTTACCGACACCTCCACCTCCAACTACCACGAGCTAAACAAAGTTGGTTAATGGTAGTTCAGCTTCCTTTCAAATAGTGGAAAGAGCGGCCGGTCGCTAACTACTGACAGCCATGCTGTGCGGGTACCATGTCTTTCACTTTCTCGACTCCAGCCCAAGCGCTTTCTAAAGCTATTCGTTTTTTAACGGAAAGGCATGCCTCACCTTATACTCTCGCAGAAACTGTGAGGACTTCGACATGTCTCACCAATGGTTCTATGAATTGTTCACGCCCAACACTGGAACCCCGCCAAAAGCGCAGAAGCCTCAATATAGAAAAAAATGCGATGAGGTTTCAATCCAATCTGTTTCGGAAGCCGATTCCCCCTCTGCCTCGCCGACGTCCTAATGTATGTTGTACGTAGGTGGTCGCTCCAGGACGGTGTTGCAAAGTTATGTTAAAATTTCTCCGACTGTCCGAAAAAGCGGCCGAAATTCGAGGAAGCTGACGACGGAGACGACGGTTACGAACGACGACGTCGGATAACAGCAAGGAAGACAGGCGGAAAGTAGAGGAAATTCAGAGGGAAATGGTCATTGGGAGCCACACGCTGAGTTGCTGAACAGACAGTTATCACACGGGAAGGGCATACCGCATCCACTTTCACTGAATTGAAGCCAGTCGGCCATCGAATATACAACACACTACATGGCATCCTCCTCGTCGCCAAGGACATTCCTACTAATTACCAACGGTGGAAGCTAAATCCACAACCTTTTGGAAGCTTGAAGGTGTCCCAACATTCTTCGATATCTACAAGTGACACACCCTCAACCATGCGGACAACTAGGCCTATTCAGAGTTATTTTTCCAGCCTGGTTACAAAACTTCTTCCAGCATGTGAGAATGATTTACCTCATGCCGCCCGAGAGCTGCGATGGATGGTAGAAGGAATCATCCAAAGGCGCTCTCCATCTGCTCATCTTTTCCCTAGGGCAGCGTTGGGACGGATACCAGCTCCTTGTGAACTCTCTCCTGAGCTTGCGAGGTTAGAAGTTGACGAACGATGTACGCAAGTTGAAAGAAAAATACTTGAAAGATGGGTAGAAGATAGGGTCATCCGGAAGAAACCGCTGCAGTACATTTTGGGAACTCATCCCTTTTGTGGGTTGGAGTTTCGGGTTAAAAGTCCCGTCTTAATTCCGCGGTAGGATGCATCTCGGCCTTCGACACTACTGGAAGCTGAACCGCCACTCACAGATGGGAGACAGAAGAGATTGTACTCCGATTAATCGATGAGCTACGACCTTACCTTGCCGAACGCCGACAGCACTCGTCCGGTTCCAGACCCTTCCGCATTCTCGACCTTTGCACCGGATCTGGGTAAGGTTCCGTTTAACCTACTCTTATGCAAAGCCAGACTATAACAAAGTACCACAGCTGTATAGCGCTCTCGCTGGCCTACTACCTTCCGCAAGGGTCAGCACATGTCACCGCGGTGGACATATCTTCTTCTGCTCTCCAGCTAGCGCGTGTGAACCAGCGGCGGCTGGGTGTTTCTCCTTCAATCCTTGATATTCGGTGGGCCGATTTATGGGATGATGGTGTCATGCAGTTTCTTCCCAAAAGCTCAAACCCAGCAGCTGACAATACCTCTCTGGAGTCACGCTTTGACCTTATAATATCCAATCCACCGTATGTATCTGAGAGCGAGTACGCAGCGCTCACAGACGATGTGAAATTATGGGAAGACGAAGGTGCTTTGGTCGCGGCAGAGGAGGGCACGGCATTTTATTCACGGATAGCAAACTGTGCCAAGCGCTGGCTACTTAACTCATCAGCGTCTGACTCGGCTCCATCACTTCCGAGCATAGTGTTTGAGATCGGCTCAAGTCAGGGTGCTAGGGTGAAAGACATTCTCGAAGGGAAGGGTTTCGAGGACGTGTCCGTTATTAAAGACCTAACACAGAGAGACCGCTGTGTTTATGCGCGATAAGTACCACCGAATCCAGCGAAACCGGAGCAAAAGTTGCTTCAATGTACGTACAACAATGAACCTAGAATATATACTGACACGGTGTGTTCGATATACCAAACCGCTACTTTCGATTATGCGGACGACATCAATGGTTGCGGTGCCCGAGCCACATTTTGCACGAACACTGTGGTACCTTAACAACGTCGTGCTCAACACATTCGGTCAACATTTGTGCTCATTTCAACTCTCCAAGTCTGAGAAATCATCCAGCTCAATGACCAAAATCTGCTCGACCGACAGATCAACAAGGTCACCGATGTACGACAGTTCATTTCCAGTGTGGTTGGCGTTGACAGAATTCTCGGACCTTAATAGTGTTTCCTGGTCGGCAACCGATAAGCCCACCAAAACTGCTGAGAAAAAGTAACATTCCGGGCAGCCATACGTACTTTCGACGCGACGGCCCCATATTGAATGAAAGCTTCCGTGGCACAATGGCCATCGCAACCGAGGCAGTTCTCTGTAAAGGAATTCCTTGCTTGCCATAATACAGCAGCATCAAAGCTTGCTTGCAGAAGGACCATATCCGTTCCGTATTCATGCAGATATCTAGATATCACGTGGCTTTCGCAACCCGAACTTGTGACAGAACGGGCTTCAATGAGTCCAAGAGCTCTTCCTTGTGGCGGGCCGTAGTTGCTTGGTCTCTTTTGAATGTCGGTCAGTGCATCTAGCGTTTTTCCGATGTAGAATCTCCGGTTCTCCAGTACAAGAACGTACGCAATCGCCATCCGTAGGGGTAAGAAGCGCACCAAAGATGCGCTGGGATAGAAGGAGGTTTCTCTGATAATAAGCGGGGACAATTGGACCTCATCAGTCCGGTCATCCAATGTTTTGACAGCTTTGCGGATGCGGCTGCTGCAACTTGACAGCCGCCAGCATGACTCGCGCGCGTTGAAGTCGAGACGCATCAACGTTTAATGAGAATTCTTGCCGAGCCTTTACAGTACCTCAACCAACTCTACTCCTAATCCAACCCACCAGGACTTTGATGCGAAGGTCTCATTTGATACTTTGACGACCATCCTTGCGAAGTCCTAAGTTCTGCCTACTTGCGCATAAACGACTCATTCCACTCTGGGTTCGACTGGTGCCATAGTCAGCAACTAGCAGCGATGAAGTAACATACACTGTCGAACACCTACAGCATATTGAAATCTGATGTTTGTCACTGTCCTGAACTGCGAGTTCGCATTTCGGTGATTACCTAAGCCAAAAGTGCGAATTCGCGTTGAGGTTGGCCTCAACTTTCTCCAAAAACCCTCAAAATTCATCAACGCTCCTGCAAGTAACTTCAAGGAAGAGGCTATTCTGCCATTAGGAGATAATCATAATTATGAATCGTTTTAGCCTATTGCGGTGTTTGGCCCTTTGCTTGTGCTTGCTGAGCTTCAACTTGCAAGGGGTGGCCTGTCAGTCGAGCCAGTTACCCAGGACGAACACGTTTGTCCCGGAGCCGCAGTTCCAATCCTTTGCTGATCAGATCTCACGAGCTTGTCGGTGTCATTTGGGTTTTCACAATTGGCTCAGGGCATACGACTAACAAACGCCCTATCCTATGTGTAGATGCGACGATTCCGAATCCAAGCGCCGGTGTCACCAAAGCCGTTCGTGATATCCTGTCGACTGCCGGGAATGGTCCGGTAGATTTGGCGGCCGTCGAATATTTGATTAAGGTGGGGTTCTTCTGTGCTGCGTCTTGGTGTGTCGCATTTGGCCTGAATATCATCCTCGTAGCAACTCGAATCTGTCGTCCCTGTCCAAGATGCGACTTATAAGCCCTTGATAGAGGCTAACAAGGATATTGCTGCTGCTGTAGAAGATTACAAGGCTGGAAAGACACCAACCACAGGACCCATTACAGTAACCTTTGGGCCATCACCAACCAGCAACCCAAGCGGAATAACGACCGTTGTTACTACGGCTGTCACCAGCTTTTCGACCAGTATTAGCGGATCTGTTACCAGTCTCGTACCCGTGACAATATTCACCACGCCCGTTACAACAGTATTGACTACACCTACTGGCAATGCTTTTGCGCCACCTTTTCAGCCTACCCAGAACAATAATGACGTCTCAGGCATGACGTTGTCGTGCTTTACTATTCTGTGTGCTTCACTTATTGGACTCTCTATTACCATACTTAATTAGCATTAGATGGACTGTAGTATTGATAGCCAGAGTTTGCGTAGAGTCTTTCACTACTGCTCACTAGACTAACTAGCATAGTTTATCGGGCATCGACATTCTCAAAATTTGATCTGACAACCAGGAATCGAACTTTGACAATAATGTGCTAATGGCCGTGTGATGCAACTTGGTCGATTTCCTGTTCGTTCTCCCCGTCCCACACGCGTTACGCCGTCGATAATGCCACGCCGAGCATCATGACAGCACAGGTTCATATTCGCCCCCAGAAGAGGCTGAATTATAGAGCAATCTGTTACATACCTCCCCATCAATCCTGAAGTCGATCTATTGCCTACCTCTACTCGTGCTTGACGGTAACTATTATTTTGCCCTTTGTTTCGTTCGCCTCCATTCGCCGATGAGCTTGCACGATGTCTCCCCAAGGATACTCTCTGTCAATAATTGCTTTGAGCTCACCATTCAAGATATGTGGTAGCACATGTTCGACGACGGCATCCCGGAGGCGCGTCTGATAAGTAATGTCTCGAGATCGCAGGGTAGACCCTTCAATCTGGATTTGAAGTCGCTAACGTTATTCAAATCACCGCAATACTGTGTGGATGTACCAACCTTAAGCCGCTTCATCAAAATAGGTCCAATATCGGCGTGATCC
The DNA here is from genome assembly GCA_025558075.1 of Gaertneriomyces semiglobifer. Classification (NCBI taxonomy): domain Eukaryota; kingdom Fungi; phylum Chytridiomycota; class Chytridiomycetes; order Spizellomycetales; family Spizellomycetaceae; genus Gaertneriomyces; species Gaertneriomyces semiglobifer. The sequence continues at coordinate 219,483 of JAHLKF010000017.1, read as the reverse complement.
ACGCTAGCACCTCCCATCAAGGCGAGCATGCACATGCGCCCGTCCCGCGCGAGCGACCCTATATTACTATTCCAATAATTCGCTCCTATGAAATCTACAATAGCAGCAACTCCGTTGCCGGATGTGATTTGCTGGACCTACCATTACAAATCATTGAGCAACGGTCAGATTCCAAAAGCAGAGAGAGAGAAGCCATCATTTACTGACCTCCTCTTGAAAGTCCTGCGTCCTGTAATTAATGCCATGCGTGGCCCCAATGCCTTTGCAAAACTCCAACTTTTCGGCACTGCCAGCGGTAACAATGATTTTGTTCCTATGTCCAGCCGCTGGCGCAATAAGCTATCATGATGTATGTCTCACGCGTTGGCGCCAGAAGCAGATGTTACTTACGCTCCAGCTTGCTTAGCGAGTTGAATGGCAGCAATTCCAACAGAGCTGGCACCTGCATGTATCAATATGTCTTCGCCAGTCTTGAGGTTGTTGATGAAAAATAGCGCCTGATACGCAGTCATCCAAACTTCGGGAATGGCTGCTGCCTGCTGGAAAGAAAGACTTTCGGGCATCGAAATAGCCATGGACTCGGCAATGGTGACATACTGAGCGTAAGCCCCACCATACACGAGTCCAAACACCTTGTCACCAGGTTTGTATCGCACGACATCAGCACCGATCGAGTCGACGACCCCCGCGAACTCAACCCCCAACGTTGATGGTGCACCTTTAGGAACAGGGTAATGGCCATCCCGTTGCATTATATCCATGCGGTTCAACCCAAATGCGTAGATCTTTAAATGAAGACTGAGTAGGTGCATGGGACAATTACATAAACTAGACGAGGATCATACCTTGACCAGCAAATCGGTCTCTTTCACAGTAGGCCGTGGAACCGACTCTATCACCATGCCGGAAGCGCTCCCTGCAACGGGCTTCAATGTCGTCCGAATAAGGCAAAAATGGAAGACAACCAACCTGGCTCCTTTACAACTACCGCGAGCATCGTGTTACTTGCCATATTGATGGTTCTGCACCTCGTCAGGCTTTCAGAGGTCAATGAGATAATTGTTCTCCCGGTTAGGCTGTTCCCTGCTTCTATTCTGATGAGCTGTAAAGTAGACTAATCTTGGTTGACGCTCCCCATTAGGACTGTAACGCACGCGTTAAACTGGAACTTTTTCGCCGCGACGGATGGCCATACGACAAACCGCATGGATTCACTAATGGGACGACAACGTGAGGTGCCCCCGTAAGGTAAATGGAATTTCCTCGTCTGTCCTTCAGCGTGGGGGAGAGAACGGCTTACTAAGTATTGCAGTTCTACCTCAGAGTTGACCTTCGTCACCCGTATTGGCCCGGACAGTGGTTCAAGTAGACTGCAACATTTTAGCTTCAAACGCCGAAAGCTACACGGTTAGCTGCTACCGTCAATAGGAAGGAAGATGGGTAGCGGATCGCGGCAACAGGAGCTGGGCTCGCGGATGCGTGAGGCCGAGTCCCCTCCAGGGCGAAGCTCCGGAAATGCAGAACGGCGGAATCTGACCACTCTTTACGAAGCTATGCTTAACGAACGTGGAGTTCACGGCACTGCCCGTAGTTTGATGCTGAATTTTGATGACAATCGCAAATGGAAATTAGTGCAGGAGTGGGAGGCGGAGAAGCGACAGAGAGCACCGTCACAACCTGGATCGCCGGTACCTCTTCGCAAGCTGTCTTTGCGACCATTTCGCTCCACGAATTCTCTGCGATCGGCTTCATCGAGTGATTCTGTTATGACGACGTCTCCCCCTCTGTCTCGTAGATCATCATCAACTTCTCTTAGCGGGAGGGACAAATCCACAGATGAACAGCTTGAACGAGCATTTTTGCACGTACTGGTAAAATAGTTTGCCAAGATACACGAGCAGCATGCCTGCAGCTCACCATCATCTCTTAGGATAGTCTTGGCATTCAAGGATCGGCACGAGCTACGATGATCAATACCCTGGATGCGCGGAGAAAGGCCGATTTAATTAAGCAACATCAACGTCATGCAGAAGTTTATCCACACAGTTCTTCAAGCAGCAGATCTGATCGCACATCAAATCTGCAAGACCCATTAGCCGCCTCGACCGCACCGCCCACGCCGCCGAAAATCGCAACTCAGCGTAACCATCCATTTGTAACAGCGATGTCACCGTTGTTTGTGCCAGTTGACACTTTGAGCCCCACCCAATTAGAAATTGTTTTTTCGAAGGTATTGGATGAACTGGAGATCAAAGACCATGCTCGCGCCAATATGCTCAGAATGGACGCCGACAAACAAAAGGAGATCATCCGGCAGTTTCAAATTTTGCGCAAGAAAGAGCTCTCTTCCTCTCATAAGGAGCGCTCCCTAAAGGTCCCATTGAACAACGCCCGGGTAGCTCCCAGTCCAACTAGTGGATCCGCCACAGAACGGCCAAAATTCCCGGAACGCACGGATTCTCTATTCCCTGGGCCAGAGACTGCATTAATTACTGAGAACACTCCGCAACGCTTCATTGCCTTGATGGCGAACAGGTACTACTTGCGCCTGACGAGCTTATGACGTGTGGTTGTTAACTCTCGTGCCCAGGAATACCTCCTTGAAAGCGCTGCTTCGTCACCTCACTGAATTTCGCATTGCTATAACATCTAATGGTCCTGCTTTTATCAAAGCTTTCGTGGCGGCGGAAATTTCGTATCTCGGACCACGCGGTGTGCGCGGCGTTCAAACCTTGGAAATTGTCATGGACCGCATTGCAGACGCTCGGCATCTTAAACGAGTGAATCAACTTGGGGGCACGGCTCAACAGAACAATTATGTAAAGCGACGTTACACCCAAAACAAAATGCTGCCTCAAGCGCCAATGCCAGGAGCCGCCAGTTATTCAGAATCTGTTTCCGAGGATACTTTGGGGCTTGAAGTGGTACGCAGCGTTAAGCTCATCATGAATGTTGATGTGGGCTATGCAGCTGTGTTAGATTCACGAACTCTTCTTAAACAACTGGCACATGGCTTGGCAGCGCCTGTGGTGACTGCCACCACCGCTGCCTCCCGCGGTGAAAACATTGTTCTGCGCACCGCTATAGCGGAGCTGCTGGGACCTTTATGCCTGTTGTCTCCTAAAGGGCGATCATTGGCCCTACAAGCCATGACTGAGATCGCCGCTGCCCAGCAGGAGCCGGCGCGCTTTCATTTCCTGGTCAACTCCTTGTTGGATCCTTTCACCGCGCCTAATCAATTAAGCCCTGTAGCGCCGGTGAGCGCCTTGGACGCGGAGGGTGTGGCTTTAGCTTGGAATTACCGTGCTGCATTGCTGATATTCATTAACGGCCTGGTATCTGCTCCCGACGATCACACGGAACGTTGGAAGTTGCGACGCGAACTTGAGGACCGCGGTCTTCGGCGAGCGATGAGAATATTGCGGGATATGGCTCCTCCAAAGGCGTTGCTTGTCCAACTGGATGCGTATGACGACGATCGCGCACAGGATGTTGAGCTAACAGATAATGCTTTCCGCGGTCACTATGCTATGCCCGGTGACCCCAAAGAGTTGGCTCAATCAGTTTTGCAAATACCCAAAGCATTGCCAAACCCAGAGCGGGCACAACGTCTAGTTGTAACCACGCTAAACCATATTCTCGGGGTTCTGACCGCTCTTAAATCGCGATACCGCGAAGCCGGGGCGTCCGCAGACAGTCAAGATGCCATAGCAGTAACAGCCGAAGTGACTGAGACACTAGCTCTACTCGAGCGCACCACAGCCTGTGTTTCCGATCGTGCTACATGGAATGCCAGCCGTGGTCGGGGACGGGACGACCATTCCGGCGATTACCTTAAGCTTGCTGACCGCCTGTTACGCAGTATTGAAGACGTGGCTGGAGTTCCAGTAGGTCGTGTGGAGAGGCCTACTTTAACTGGTCAATCAGGCCTACTGACGGTGGTCCAGGAATTGGACAACTTGAGACAACTTTATAATGAGTCGCTATCCACAGCCGCAGCGCAAAAGAAGGAGATCGCCTTTCTGAAGCAGTCGCTTGAGAGGCGAGCAGATGTTGACTCGCTATCGACAACGGACATCCCGAGTGATGACCAATCACCTACGGCCGTGCGAAGACGTCGGCGACCGCGGCCATTACCCGCCCTCCCTCAAGAGGACGATGGTGTAAATCGAGAAAAGCCTGGGATTGGTATTGGGACTCTGTGGGAAGAGATCCGAAGACTGGAGGATATAGTAGTGGAATTGCGAAATCTCAAGCATGCGCAACCGGCAACGTCAGGTGCCATCAAGGATGATGATCTGAAGCGCATCGAGTTGTTATTGCAAAGCGTTAAAGACCGCAATTTGAAGGAAAGTGCGCTCTCCCCAAGCGCAGATTTAACGCGACGGCCATCACTTCCAGCAGCTCTTCCACCGCCGCCACCACCACCACTACCACCACCACCTCCTCCTCCTCCTCCGCCGCCGCCGCCGCCATTGGCAGGCGCGATACCCCCACCCCCGCCGCCACCACCTCCAGTGCCGGGTGCTCCTGCACCACCTGGCGCCCCACCACCACCCCCTCCGCCTGGAATTGCGGTTCCACGCAAAGCGACATTAGAAATTCCAAAGGCAGCGAAACCGATGAAACCTCTTCAGTGGACCAAGATTCCTGACAGAGTAGCCAAGACTACTATCTGGGAGAACATTGCGAAGGACGCCTACTCAACTGATCCACCTATTGAGATTTTGAGCGATGAAGAGCTGTTATCATTATTTGCGAAAGAGGATCCGCGGCCGAAACCGGACGTGGCGATCAAGGCAGAAGCACAGTTGCGTAAGATCGTTACGTTGATCGACCAGCGGCGAGCGCAAAATATTTTGATTATGCTTGGAGGTTTGCGACTGCAATATCGAGAAATCCGCGATGCTATTCTGAACTGTGATGATGACGTGCTGTCCTTTGAGAGGCTGTCTGCGCTGCGGTTATGGGCACCCACGCAAGAGGAAGTTGATACGGTTCGCGCTTACGAAGGCGATCAAGAAGACTTAGGCGATGCAGAAAAGTACATACTGGAAGTGATGGATATTCCACGACTTTCGCAGAGATTGGAGCACATGCTGTTTAGAAGGAGGTTTCAAGAGGAGATTGAGGAAGTGGTGCCGGATATGGAAACCGTATTGCTGGCATGCGAACAAGTTCGGAACTCCGGACGTTTGCGAAAGCTTTTGAAGACCATTCTTGTTCTAGGAAACTACCTTAACGGGACCTCCTTTCGTGGTAACGCTCGTGGGTTTAAGCTGGAAGCGTTGTTAAATGTATGTGGCCTGCTTCTCGCGTCCGCCTGACTTTAGTTAACATATCATCAGTTGAAAGATACCCGCGCCTCCGGCAGTAAAGAAATTCCGACCCTACTGCATTATCTTGCTAAGCGATTACGCGAAAATGATCCGGAGTTGCTGGAATATCTAAGAGAAATGCCACGCGTTGAGCTGGCCGCTCGTATTTGCATTCCAGCATTGCTCAGTTCTGTTCAGATCCTACGGAAGGGCATTGAAGAAGCAAAACTTGAGGTTGCTGAGCTGGGCCAATTGGGCATGGAAGCTGATAGTGATCGATTTATTGCTATAATGGAAGAGTTCATTCCTATTGCAGACATGCGCATTGCGGGGCTTGAGTATCAGGCAATCGTAGCTGAGAAGAGTGTCAACGATATAATAACTTTCTTTGGTGAAGATGCGGACGAGCGCGCTGGTGCACCAGAAGCATTCTTTGCGCTGCTTGTCAACTCATCGGTGGCTTTGCAACGAGCGTGCAAGGAGACAGAGGCTGCGGAGAGGCAGCGGAGGCAAGCGGAGGCCTACGCAGTAAGAAAGACGCAAAAGGCCATCAAAGCAGTTGTTTCTCCTTCTGCGGGGGAAACAATTGATCCGAATGCATCACCAATGTCCTCTCGAGAGTCTTCAAGTGAAGCGTTGCCATTGGCTGAAACTGGCTCGGAACAGGAGTCAAGCGCTTCGGAGATGTTTGCCCGAGAGAATGCCCCGATGAGTACCTTTTTAACTGTTGTGGGAGCAAGCTCCGAGGAGGATTTTGCGCGACTCAAGTCAGACTCCCCGGATTCCGTTGATGATAACACCAATATCAATTTGGAAACAACCACGCAGCTGATGAGAGGTGGCTCAATGCTAAAAGCACGCATTACCCTTCGACGCAAAATGCGAGAAGCCAGAGCCGCACGTTCGCACGCGGTAGAAGAGACTCTTACTGAAGACGCGGATGCCTTTCCGCAGAGCAGTCTCGGCCCGAACGAAGAACGAGCGGTCGAGTTGGCAGATCGCGAGGAGGATGTGAACAAACCACTCCCCATCCTTGGCGATGTGCCAGCTGCGCAGGTAACAGAATACACTCCAGAGGAACAAAGTGGTGATACCGTCCGTGTAGAGGCGGCTGCCGTTGGGCAAGAACCGGATGAAAGAGAGAGCGAACAAGAACAGAATGAAAAACCGCAACTGGCAACAGAGCAAGCAGAAAATCACGATCAGACGCCAAATGATTACCCCCCTGCTGCCGACGAGTCGAAATCGGTCGTACTGAACACAATCTCAGCTGAGGAAACAACCGAAAAGCCAGCCGCATCTGAACAGCCATAAATTAATCCTAAATTATAGTGAATGTTTCATCCACCTCGTCATATTTCAAGGGCCAAAATTTCTCGCTGCGCCTTGTTGAGGATGCTTAACATTTGGGTTGCTGTCAGAGAGAAAGTGTCAATAGGACACATCACAGATGTGGGTATCAAGAAGCTTCAGTACGTACGAGGTATGTCCCGCATTCCCTCTAGAATCTTTGCATCAAGTGAGATGGCTTCGCGCTGGACGCATTTGATCGTTCCGCCAACATGTACTACTCGAAAGCAACATGGCCTTCCTTTCAGTTTCGTTATGAAAGTCAATGCAGCCCATACTACATGGGTATTATCTCGTGCACAGCGTATTATTCCCGTTGATGTGTATGGCGAAAAGTACTTGACAGTTACTGAGGCGGCCGACAGCCCTGCTCCATAGTCACCAAAGTTTGCATCTATGCTGTCCTTTAGGCAGGAGTTGATGTTTCCGCCGTGTATACTTGGGTCAATGTTGAACTGTGATAATGATGACGGAAGATCGTAATGGATTTGAAAGAGCAGATATCTATTCTTGAACCGCACCATTCCTTCTGATATGCAGATGATGAATCAAAAATCCCGGCGTCTCCTCTACTCTGATATCTCCCTCTAGCTTCGTTTAATGTTTACTAGTAGCCGTTTCCAAAAAAAAGGGTGTGGAAAAATCGTCGGTGCATTGAGTGGCTTGGCTTCGAGACCCGTGCGCAACTCCGCTGGCGACTCTGAATTTACGATTTGCACTTTGGACTTTTAAACACGAGCGCCAACTTCCTTTCGTTGTAAGTGGATCTGTTATATGCGGGTGGCGAGGACAATCTAGTTGTCGGTGCTGTGCAGAGTTGGCCAAGGTCGTTGATGTACAGTCCCTGGGTGATTGAATGGGAGCATTGTGGTTAAACCTGAGGTCGATACGCCGCGCGCTTCTCATTGCCAAGAGGATTTTTAGGAAGAATGACGACCCATGAATCATCGAAGGCTCGTATCTCATCGCCGCCGCTGGATTGCGCGGAGTTACCCGTGATAAAAGTGGAAGATTACTCGACGTTGGATATCCTGCTGGAACACCTGTCGAAAGCCGCTAGCTCAGATTCGTCCCCTTCGGAACCTCGAAGTCCAAAGCAGTTACCATTTCATTTATCTACATCCGCTTTGCCACCGTTACCCAGCTTGGATGACTTGCAATTATTGCAGAGCGAATTACTCGCGCTTGACAGAACCGCTCGAAGTAGAAAAAGCCAGTTACAGAAGAACGTTGATGTGTTAAAGGAGTTTCTACCCACTGCGGATAAAGGAAAGGATATACCTAAAGCGAAAGACACAAAGTCTGATCATGATCGAAAGAAGGAAGCACGAGACTCGAGGCGAGATTCGCTTAGGGACGACGCGAAAGAGAAGTCCACACCAAAGATAAAGCTAAAGCTGGGTCATGTAAAAACAGAGAGGAATGGTGCGTATTCAGTATCAGAAAGGGGGCCCCTAAATGATCGTTATCTCATGGTTAACGTTGCAGCAGATGAGAGCAGCGTGGCATCCACTCCCATTGACAGTCCCGTAGCTGAACTGCCGTAAGTATGAACTCTGGCACTCCTAGACATGAGCGAGTGTGCCAAACCTTCATCTGTAGGGATCTTACTAAGAAACGAAAACGTGAGAGGGATGCCGACGACACGTCGGACGTTGATCGCGATAAGCGAGCAAGCATTGGACCCGCATCTAATAGTACACCTAAACCACCGCCTCCCTTACGGCAGAGTTCAGTCCAAGAAAAGGTATGTTAAAAGAATCTGCGACATGTTTGCAGCTGCGCTGTTCTCAGCTCGCCAATTTAGGTTGCTGGTCAACCTCGTGGAGTGCCGCCCAAGTCCAAACCGAGAGTCAGCAAGAAGAGCGGATCACAAAAGAATAACAAGTGGAGAAAGCGAGCAAGCATTGCAGACTCAGAAGATCATCAACAGACACCGGAGCCAGAAGATAGGCCGCCAGTCGTCCCGGTCGACGGCGACTACACGAATGCAAAACCGGTCCAAAACCAGATACCTATACAACAATTCTGGGGATTCGTGGATCAATTTTTCAGGCCCCTGACGGAAGATGATTTGAAATTTCTGGATGTGCATGGCGATGAAGTGACGCCGTATGTAATTCCGCCGCTGGGCCGGCCATACAAGGAGCACTGGGCTGAGGAACATGAGCGTGCGATGCAGCTAGATCACGAACCGCAAACAGTACCAGCAGCTATAGGACAGGAATATGCTGAAGTGAACGGTGCTGTGCACCATGGGGACATCTGTATTAAGCCCTTATCAGAGCGCATCATTGCGTCGCTGGTGGAGAGCCGACATAGTGGCCCTTTCACACTCCCAGGGCCGTCAGTTCCGGAGGCCGACATGAACGGTGCTCATTACGAAGATATACATTTTCGAACTGACGAAGATATGAATGAACTTGAGGAACGTATGAGGAATGAGCTGCGTCATCTTGGACTTCTTGATGATGAAGCACCAGGACTCGGCCAGAATGAGGAGGACGAGGTAACCAAGGAGCTGCGCAAATTGCAAGGACAACTACGTGAACAAGTTGCAACAAATAAAACTAGGAAGGCCCAACTGAAAGAAGTCGCAGAAAAATGGATGGCATGGCAAGAGTATAACAGCGTGTTGAGCGATCTGAACAAAAATATTGAACAAGCGTACAACAAGCGCTTCGTAAGTGGTGCATTGTTTCTTTATCTACGAGAGGTCGGGGTTGACATGCTCTCTTTGCAGAGGACGCCGGCAAAATCCAAAGGAAAGAAAAAAGTCAGCAAGCCGGATCAACGCGGTGCAGTTGGTGAAAACGTTATGGGTTGTCTTCTAAATCGACAACGAATTATCGACGAGGTTGGGGCATTCTTTTCGCATGAAAGTTTCCGAATGCCGGAGCGGTCGATATACTCCTTATAATATCTTCGGGAAGTGGTTTCCTAAGAGCTGTTGTGTAGATATTTTCATGGGGCGTTTGGCTCATTTTGTCAAATAAGTTATTCCAGGGATTCATTTTATCGTAGCATACCTTCAAATATAGGAGTTAGCTGGGGATAGCTTGGTTAATGTGTGGCATAAGCTTACATTTGATACTCTGCCGTAGTAAACGGAGCCATATCTTGGGGTAGCATATCCAGACGACTGTTGAAGTTGACATACAGTTGGTACGCTAAAACGGCGCATAACTTTGAATGACAGTGCAGATACTCACACACTCGGCGAGAACACTTTGAGAAGTCGCACGTGGGTATCTTTGCCGTTCTGGTAATTGGTGTTCACGCAAAATTGGATGACATTGGCGCGTAACGGCTGGCTACGCAGGGGAATGGTTCACGTGAGCGGTAGCAGGGTGAGGCAGCAAGAGCTCCGCTATTAACATACGTCTCTTCTTCATCCTCATAAAGCGGCCAGTTCAGCCATCCAAGCATATCTCCTTCAAGGGAATCTTCTCTCAGCACCTACAATGATGAACCGGCAATATGTGAACATTCGGGCATAGCGCTTAGCAGACAACCTTCTGACCTGCAAATCGTTCAGGCTGTTACCTGCACTAATCGTGATATCTTTGGGTGTGTAACTTTCGTCTTTTGTAGAATCCACGAAGATGGACAGTTGCTAATGATTAGTAGATTAGATATGTATGCAGCCATTTGCGACGGTCGTACATACCGTAAACGTCATTCTCCGCGGAAATTCGAGGTTGACAAAGTGGGGTTGAGGCCCGTCCGATCTAATAAATTGAAAACATTCAATTGCGACACTCCAGGGATGACTCGTAATGATTTTCTCTTACTCACTGCCAATAGGTATCTACCTGACCATCCAGCATATTGGTCGGCGGATGGTCATCTCTATAACTCGATACTGTCAAACGTGCGGTTGCTGTGACTTCTTTGGTTCCAGGCTCGACATCGCATGTTGGTGAAATTAAAACCTTGGGTGCCTATTTGTTTACAATGACTTTGAGTCAACGAGACTGAACGTGTACACGAACAAAAGAAAGCTGGAGATTCTTACCAGCAGCATGTCTCGAGCGATAGAATGCTGATCGACACACAATTATGCTCCGTGTGTGGTGCGTATTTCAACTGTCCGTTCATCAGTTCACCGCTATGAAGTGTGTTCTGCAAACTGGATAAAAGATCGCGAGAGCAGCGCGTTGGAGCGGGGATAATTATAATGCCAACCCTAACACCAGCGCGGATGCTTTTTATTCGTAACGAAATCTGTTAACAGTTTTGGAGCGATCGTAGCGCACATATTCTTCCACCATCTCTAACCGTACACCCCCCTCTTTTGCAGGAATATAGTTCAAGATGGGCAAGTGAGTAGCGGGAGAAGGATGCAGAGTGCCTATGGTCGGATGAAATGGGGTAGCTAACGGGCTTTGTTCTGGTGGTGAATAGGGGTCAGCCTCGTGGTCTTCAAGCCGCACGCAAGTTGCGCACCACCCGCCGTGAGAACCGCTGGGCCGACAAGCAGTACAAGAAGAGGGCCCTCGGTACGGCTTTCAAGTCTTCCCCCTTCGGTGGTTCTTCCCACGCTAAGGGAATTGTTCTTGAGAAGATGTAAGTCGCTTTCAGACGACAAGAGCATTTGCTAGCATATCGACCAGTGGATGGAAATGAGCCCTATTACGGAGGGGCGTATTTTATGAGAATTGAATGGTCAGAGAAATGAACATGTAGAGCTCCGCCGGAATTTGCAGCCGGGATTTGCAGCGCTAACACGCCACGAGAGCGAGAGGCACGAACCTTATGGTGAACCCCTGCTGGATGGTTTCACGGATGTTGCAATATGCACTGCGATAAGCATCAACGGCGTTTTAATGACGATGGTCCTTTGTGGTTGACGCAAAGTTGGAACTGGAATGCAGAGCTTAATTGACAAATATTCAACGTGAAATTGACATTGTGATCCTTTTCAGCGGTGTTGAAGCCAAGCAGCCGAACTCCGCCATTCGTAAGTGTGTTCGTGCACAGCTCATCAAGAACGGAAAGAAGATCACTGCTTTCGTCCCCAACGATGGTTGTTTGAACTTCATTGAGGAGAACGTAAGTCCGAGTCGACCTATTTCCAGCTCGAATCTCAACAAAGGCTAATCGGGTATAATCTCGCAGGATGAGGTTCTCATTGCCGGTTTCGGTCGTAAGGGTCGTGCCGTCGGTGATATTCCCGGTGTTCGTTTCAAGGTCGTGAAGGTTGCCGGTGTGTCCCTCCTCGCCCTGTACAAGGAGAAGAAGGAGAAGCCGCGTTCGTAGAGCGTTAGACTTTGTGGTCCAACAGAGCTTCTCAGTATCATTAATCGACGTCCAGTGCTTAATATTTTTGGTCTCGTCGCGTAAACGCGAGTGAGTCACCCCAACAGACTTTCCAGCTGTGTCCAGAGGTCTTTAAAAGCATAACATTTGACGTTGCAATTGACATTTGCTGCCCAACCTAGTGCATAACAAGTACATAATGTTGATCGCACGTTCCGCTACTGCCGTCCGCGCCGCCGGTGCTGCGAGCCACGTAGGTGATAGCTGTTGGGCAGAGGGAAGAGCGTTGGGCTCAACGTCCGGCCCCTGTAGATTAGGTGCGCAAGATCATTTGCAAGTAGCACCAGTGCCCGAGGTGGGTCGCCTAATCGTATTTAAGCTTGCTGTCATTCACTAACCAATGGATGTTCAAGACATCAATCGGGTGATCCTCGTCGGCAACGTTGGAGCAGATCCTGAGTTCCGCCCCTTCCCAAGCGAGAACAATAAGCCAAACGATGAAAGACCACATGGAGTCTTTCGGTTTAACATTGCGACCAACAGCCGTTTTAAGACCAGAGAAGGCGAGTTTGTTACCGACACGCAATGGCATCGCGTCTCTGCGTATGGGTCTTACCTCCCAGAACTTATCAGCAAAGGGTACTTGGAAAAGCTATCAGCACGTCATTTTCTGTAGTGCGATGCTGATACATTTCGTTTGGTAGGACAAAGGTGTTAGTAGAAGGACGCCTTGGATATTGGAAGACTGAGGATGGAAAGAGTGGAGCTGACATCCACTGCAAAACAGGTAGTGTAAATCTTTCGGTCAACCAGTGTGGCAGAGCGATCTCACCGCCCAATACTAGGGGATGTGAAGTTCATCTCGGAGCCCCGAGGTAGCTATGAAGCTCACGGCGAGTATTCTCCGCGCAAGCAGTAAAGCGTGAGATGTGAAGGCGCCACAAAATCACATAATATTAGGTGGAAATCGTAAAAAACCTAAGAAACCATCGTTTACAGTCAACTGTAGTACTTCAGGCGAGGACTGCTAATCAATACTGCCTCGCGTTCGTTGCGTCCTCTGAATAATGGGTATCATGTCCGTCTGCCTCTGTAATTTAGCTGAGTGATATTGCGGTGCGGCGGCCTTCAAGTTCGGTTTCTCACTGACAGTTTGACAGAACGCGCTAACAAGCCAGATCGTAAGTAAAGAAACGATTGCCAATTCGGCAGCTGATGACTGGTATGGGTATACGAAACGGCGCCAGCAATGGCAGAAGGTCGCCTACAATGCGGGCGACACCCTCATCCACGACGTCCCCAAGTGCCCAAGCAATAGAGGTATGGAATCTCGGCGTCTGGAGTGCAAGATTTTAATTAGGAGATGCGTGTGGGTTGTTCGATAAAACTTAAAACTTGCCTCATAAAATGTTTCCTTACGGAACTCTTTGATCACGGTGTCGACGGCATCCAAGCATGATAGAAGCTAAAGTCATTGATGACTTCTTCTCACAAGGTAACATCATCCTATTCAGCCTGACAAACCTGCTGATGTCCGTAACCAATATCAAGGCCAAGAAACGATCGCGTCCCGTCATCGTTGACATAACTTGTAATGCCGCTAAAGCCGATTTCGAATCTCCAAAGAGTGTCAAACTTCGATTGTCGTGCAATATGAGTGAAGACGAGGGCAACGTACCTGTGCAGGATGCTGCAGCGCTTTTTCAACAACTCCGCAAATCGATCAATTTGAAATGATTTAAGGTAGACAGTTTTTGACAGGCTGATATGCAATCCATTCTCGAGTAGTTTTACTTTTTTCAAAGTGGGGACATCGTGAGTTGCTCGTTCAATAATGTCCGAGACAACGTTTATAAGGTCCGGTGGCGGTTGAACTGCATGCAAGCTTGTTGGAAAATCTAAGTAAACATGAAAAACGACAAGCACGCCTCGTACATGTGCAATACACGAAGGTCGGCCAATTTCCTCGGACGTGTGGCATGCTCCGGATGCGTCCCGCATGCTTTAAGTTGGGAGATACATCCTCAGTATCACTCCCTTGGTGAAGTTAGCAGTATGATCCGCATTCTGCAAGTGGTACGGCGCGTGGGAAAATCACCTTCCATGGAAAGGAACCCGTCTGATAGAGTCGACTTCCGTACTCGTTTGAGCTGGAAGAATGAAGATTCCTGAGTTACCAAGCATATGCGTCTCACTCAGCCAACTCTTACTAACATTTAGGCATGCATCGTCGCTACATCTGCGCTTCATGCAAAAGTCCTTTGATGGTCCCAGGTCCTCCTTATGACTTGTCTCTTCTTCCACCAAAGACGACTCAGAGCCGGTATCAGAGTAATCCACCAGGCTCATCATGATTGCATATCCTTCATGTATTGGTTTCCTGTTGGTTAATGCCCCGCCTGGCTAGACTGTCGTTGATCTTGACCTTGGGGAAAATCCGTCGTGAGACCTCTCGCGTGCCCCCTAACACTCGCACACACACACACACATTCTATCTGTTACCGAGAGGGATCTTACAGCTGGGCTAACCGTGGTGTTTTGAGGAAGGGGTAGTGCATCAACCGGACGAATCTATTAGAAGGCAGCTGAGACGAAATGGACGAACTTTTGGCCCTTTTGAACGGTCCTGGTGAGGAAGGAGCCGGACAACCCGAAGACCGGGAGCAGAGACGTCTCCGGTTAGTTGAAATGTTAGCAAGCAATTCTATACTGTAGAGTTGATCTAACAGTTTATGTAGCCGAGAAAGTGTTCGCGCAGAGCCAGACAGCCAACAGACTGCAGAAGAAGACGACGACGATGACCTTCTATCCGATGACGAGGGATGGGCAGAGATCAAGACATGGGACCCAGAAACGCTCATGGGCGACGAGACAGACCAGGCAAAGCTAATGGCATTGTCTGAACTTGACCGAGAAGCAATTTTGGCGGAGCGCAAAAGCAAGGTGTGCGATCTCAGCGGTTGCTGACTTATCGAAAGTGCGATCGCCTTACCATGCAACTTGCAGTTTGAGCAAATGACGGAGCGTCTGGCTGTGAAGAAAATGCTGAGACGAAGAATGGGTGGGCAAGCGAAGCACAAGTTGCCCTCAGCAGATGATCGCAACCGTGAGCATGCTCGCATGAAGGCTGCTGGATGGCTCAATTGCTCACACCTTCGTTTAGGGCCTGCTAAGCGTCAAGCGACGGAAAAGACCAAGTTTAGTGACTCCATCAGCAACTTGCGAAAGCAACGCGAGCGGAAGAATGCCCGCGCTCGGGAAGAAGGAGAGATTGGCGAGGACCGCGACGAGAGACGACGACATCGTTCACACTCACGCAGCGCTAGTTTGAGTGACGCCGATGAATATGATGGTCCTAGACGAAGAAAGAGCGTGGTTTGTGTCTTCAGCCGTAAGCAAGTTTGGTTTTGTATGACTTGTCTAACCATGAGTTACGTAGAGCCCACATTCCAAACCCAGAGCCGAACTGCCGTCGTACTCTGAAATACGGTCCATACAAGTAACTCGTACCGAAATCAAAGAATGGGTGTTCAGACCATCTTTTGACAAGACTGTGAAAGGTAGGATTTGCGGTGAGGGCTTTGTCTCTTGGCGCTACCACTCACCGCATGCGCAGGTTGCTTTGTTAGATATGGCCTCGGCCCAGATCCCCAAGACCCAAGCCGAAGCGTCTACCGATTATGCTTGGTCGAGGGTACGTGTACTCGCAGAACGTACTGCTTCGGGAATACTAACCAGCTTCTTTAGATGTACGACAGACCAGCCGTGTTTACATCATTGAAGGGAAGCCTGTACATAAGGTTGGCTTACTAAAGCATGGGATGGCTCAGAGAGAGTATTCATTCGCGAAGGTGTCGAATGGGCCAATAACACAAGTAAGGAGACGAGCCCTTAACCGTATCAATCATTTTTGCTGAATGTCCACCTGTTGCAGCAAGAGTATCGTCGGTGGGCTGATACAATGAAAGCAGAAAGAGTCCCCGACCTTCCACCGAATCATGTTGACAACAAGCTGCGGGACCTCAAAAATGCCCGCGAGCATGTAATGACAAATGAGGAAGTTGCGCAAATCATTGAACAGAAAAGGGCAATTCAGAAAGTACCGGTGAACATCGCTGCGGAGATTGCAGAAACCACACGTCGGCTGGAATATGCTCAGGATATCAACAATGCGGAAGAGATTCGTAAAGCGAAAGAGAAGTTAGAGAAGCTACAGTCTCTTATACCCAAACCCAAAGCACTCGATCGGATAAGCAAGACCAGCACACCTGACCCGTCTAACAGCCCTGTCAGATCGTCTACACCGGAGCCAAGGATATTACTGAACGGTGCCGCTCACATGAATGGATTTCACAAACCTGCGAGCGGGAAATGGGCACAGATCACGAATGAATGGGATAAGCAGTTTGCTTTTGACCCAA
The DNA here is from genome assembly GCA_025558075.1 of Gaertneriomyces semiglobifer. Lineage (NCBI taxonomy): Eukaryota > Fungi > Chytridiomycota > Chytridiomycetes > Spizellomycetales > Spizellomycetaceae > Gaertneriomyces > Gaertneriomyces semiglobifer. The sequence goes on along the minus strand of JAHLKF010000017.1, from coordinate 203,132 downwards.
TATTAGATGATATAGTCCCACTGTAGCGTATGGATTACTGAAACAATTCAACATTGGATGGTAGCTGTGGACAGGGGTATATATACAGTGATCCTGGACGCATTTACGAACATCTAGATCTTCGGCTTTGGCAGCCACAACGGCCAAAGGCGCCCCCCTTCCTCATCCGTCTTTTCATCTTTGACGATGAGCACGGGGCAGTTGGCTTTATGAGCACACTCGTCGCTCACTGATCCGAGGATAAGCCTAACAGAAAGCGTGTTCATTAAGGGGTTAGAAATGATGTCTATGGTGCGGAAGACGCACCTCTTGAAGCCAGGCAGATTCCTAGAACCAATAATCAGCATGGAAGCTTGCGTCTTGTCGCAGGTGTCCACAATGACCGTGTGAGCATCTGTCCCAGTCAATGGACGACGCACGATCTTGATCTAGAGAAGCACAATAAGCACTCGTCCATTTATCAGCAGTAGCGCGACTGTCATCCACCTGTCCGGTTGGAAACTTCTCAAACACAAGCTTTTCCGCCTGGTTAATGACAGCACTTGCTTGCCGTTCTATCTGAAGGTCTGGTGGTCAGCGTGGTACGACTGACACAATACAATACTTGGTACAAACCTCTTGGACATCAGGAATTTCATGTTCTTTTGGCAAAGGCGCGTAAGAGGAATGTAACTCTGAGAAAAGGCTTGTCAATCTCAGGTCCGCTTACCAACAGTCGCCTCCACTACATCCGCCCATTCTGGCGCTTGGGCAACACCGACACTCACAAGCACTAGCGTGTCGCCTGGTCGAATGACATTCTCTAGTGCATACTTGAAGACAAGAATAGGTCTTGGTTGGGCGCAATTGGGTACGTATGCTTGTCACAGGGATATGGAACTAAACTTACGGTAAGGGCGTGTGCCGAGGTGGGACTCTGATCAAGCGCTAAACGGCAGATAAAAATGAGAAATCATTGCTGCCGTCAAGTGAAGTATAATGAATGCTGCACGCTCTTACCAACGACTAGAGTTCTCGCCACAGTGTTCTTTCCTGCCATTCTTTCCCCGTTCGTGGATGGACGATTTGCTGTCACTCAATCCGTGATTCGCCTTGATTGCTCCCTGGCCCTATGTTGGATACCTTGAGAACAGCTGTGGTTTCTGGGGTCCTGTTGCGTTGTTGTGGTTCAGTTTGTCAATTGCAAGGCTTGGCGTCATCTTTTGGCTGAGGACTACAAAACTCGCGACGTGTTGTCAGACCCCCTTTCGCTTCCTTTTTAACCCCACTGTATATGCATATGTACGCTCTCATCAAGCACTGATATTACTTGGACAACAAGGGGTAACCACGACGTATGGGGGAAGAGATGGAGTCACAATCATTTAATTCTCAAGGTTCAAAAAGGACCTCGTATGGGTTCATTATACGACGACAGTCCTCCCGGCGCACAAGGAGAGCAACGTCCAAGAAGCGTCGACAGCAGCCAAAGAAAAATGTCTACCGTCATCCGGCACTACAGCGAACAGACTCGTCATCAAGTGTGTGGTCGAATATAGACGACGGCGACGACTTCGAGTAAGTCCTTTGGCCTTCATTCGGGTTCTTTCTCACGTCATATAGAGCGGCTCACTCATCGATTTCTACAGCTCGCACGGTGTCAGCGGCGGAGCCAACCAGTTTGCCTCTTTAATTGACATCTATGCTGACGATGCATCAACGTCCTCCCATTTAAATGTCCGCCACACCGTTAGGCAACGGAGCTCGATTATGAAGTTAAACGATGTGCTAGCGGATGTGCAGGCTTTCCAAGACGATGCCAACTTTGCGCCGACATTGAAACGGCCCAAGAGTCAGAAGCAAACTTCACGGCCGTCAGCGAAACCCATTCCACGGATTGAGCTGGACTTGGACTGCACAGCGTTTTACGACGACGAGACACCTGACTTAGATATTCCTTCGCAGTGTACATCTACGTCTACGGCTATGACTGGCACATCGATTACCAAACCAGCTAGGAAACCGGCTTCGAGCTGGAGCTCGTTGGAAGAAGATGAGCTCTTGGAATACCTTACACCTCGGAACTCGTCCATTACGCTCGAGCAGGAACTTCCAGCGCAAATGCAAGCCTTGAAGATAGCCATTCCAAAATCTTCACCTGGCTCCGGCTCGCAGGAGGGTCAATTTGACTCGGCTTATAGCTCATTGGACATTCGAGACACCGACGTTGCGCCGCATTCTCCGGCGTCGTCTTATACAACTGTAGTGTCAGATGCTGATACGGTCATCTCACCGTCGACTCTTCAGGCTCTTTCGACTGCTCCAAAACCTGCAGGTCCACGGCCAATGTCGAACGTTCCCTCGTACCAGCCAATGACACCAATGACAGAAGGCCACCACAAACGACATAGGAAGAGTTTCGGTCGTTTCATGAAGAAAGTAAAGAAGGCTATGCATTGCTGAGCGCCTTGTCCAACAGCTGTTATCTCATCCTGTTGTGGCTGCCGCGATATCCCGTATATGCACCTTTCATGAATAATTCTTGTAATGTAGTTAGCTAGTTACCTATATCTTTTTACTTTACATATCTAGTTCTACGCCTTTATACATAGTACTGCTTTCTTTTCATCGTTCCCAGTCGTGGTACCTTCTCGTTTTGATCGAAGCGTTAGATATCTCGGCTAGATTTCGATCTTGCCCGCGTTTCCTTGTCGACACCTTGCAGACCTAGGAATACATCAGCGAGCAGGAGATAGCCGACGTTCACTCAATCGGTGGTATTGGATCATCGATCAGAGCCCAGACTTGAAAGGCGACCTTGTAGCGCGACATTTGATTGGACCGTGTCAGTGGTAAACTGGTCAACGACGAGCCATCGGCTGCTCAACCAAAGCTCAATTGGCAGCTTCGTCAATTGTAAGTATAAGGTTGCGATGCCTCGCTGTTTGGGCGGGTCAGTAATGTGAAGTTTGCCTCTTCCTTTCGTTTACAGGCCCATCACCCACTGAGGACAGCTCACACATATCATGAACCCAGACGACCCTGTGCAGTTCTGCCCTGGTCCATACTTTCAAAATGGAAAAATAGCACCATGCTTGCTGGATACACTTTCCTATAGTGTTCTCCTTGCCTTTATTGTGGCGGCAGCGTCAATATGGTATTTTGGCATCGTCCGAGCACGAAGAGTTAGTCGGCTGCCAGGACTTACGAGAACTCATGAGGATGAGGATGAGACTGCCCCGCTTATTAGCACGCCACAGCGACGTTCGCATGCGGGTGCGCCGTGGGATGCTTACTCTTCGGATGCCACCTCCACCGTATCCACAATTGCACGATCCGTCTCGCCAATGATCATGCTGACGTGCTTGTGCGATCTCGGCCTTGACTTCTACCAAATTACGCAGCCCCAGATTCCTACCGTTACCGTCCCGGATATGGCGGCCCACGTCGTGGCCGATATTCTGGCTTCGTTTTCCTGGCTGATTGGCACGACGTTCGCCTTCTTCGCCGTGTCGCTCGATGCTTACGATTGGACAGGTTCCGCTCAGTGTGATAAAGTACCCACCTTCCTGAAACAGTTCTGGGCGTTATCATTTCTAGTTGAAAGCATTCAACTATACCAGTGGTTTATTACAATATCCTCGCCCATCCGCGCATTGGCATCCCCTTTCGACGACAAAGTGGATGTCACACTGTTTGTCGTTTTTATTATCCGATATGCATTGATTGCGATCTTAGTGATTGGCTCCATTGTATTGCGCATGACTCAGCGCCGGAGTACTACTAGAGATGTGGAGGCGAATGCAGAAGTTTCCACCGAACACGGCCCGGCATGGATGGACACTTGGCGGAAAGTCAGCAAGCTGATGCCGTTCCTGTGGCCCAAGCCCTGGAAACTTCAAGTTTTGGTCATCGCCTGCTTTTTACTATTGGCTCTCGGTCGCCTAGTCAATGTGCTTGTACCACTCCAGTACAAGCGAGTTGTGGACGATCTTACACCTAATGCCGAACGAGGTACTCCCTATTTTGCCTGGGGCGCCATCCTACTTTACACTTTCTTCCGGTTTCTCCAAGGAGGTGTAGGATTGTTGTCCTCCTTTCAATACTTCCTGTGGATACCAGTCGGACAGTATACCACTCGCGAAGTCTCGGTCCGCATGCTGGAGCATCTGCACTCTCTGTCCCTGCAGTTCCACATCACCCGCAAGACTGGTGAAGTTCTGCGCGTGATGGACCGTGGGACTTCGTCTATTGGCTCGCTCTTGTCATATCTTGCCTTCAACATTCTTCCGGTATTTGTCGATATTGGGCTAGCAGTCATCGTGTTCCTTGTAACTTTCGACTGGAGCATTGCCCTGATCGTCTTGGTTACTATGGTGCTATACATTGTTTGCACCATATGGATTACCGAATGGCGCACTCAATTTCGCCGAGAAATGAACGACCTTGACAGTGCCTCACGTGCTAGGGCTGTCGACTCACTGCTAAACTTTGAAACCGTCAAGTACTATAATAACGAAGCTTGGGAAGTCCGTGCATATGACGAAGCTATCCGGCGATATCAGGCAGCTGATTGGAAAAGTAGTGCTAGTTTGAACATCCTGAATACTGCCCAGAATCTCGTCATCACCATTGGTCTTCTAGCGGGCCTATTATTGTGTGGCAAGCGAGTGGCAGATGGTTACCTCACCGTTGGTGATTTTGTGGCCTTCTTAACCTACCTGCTACAGCTTTACCAACCGCTGAATTGGTGAGAAGGCATCAAAATCATGGCGACATACCATTTGGAGCTCTAACCGATTCCAATGTAGGTTTGGGACGTACTATCGTGTTATCCAGCAAAACTTCATCGACATGGAGAAGATGCTCGATTTATTCCACGAAAGTGAAGCGATTAAAGACGCCCCAAATGCTCGTCCACTGGTCGTCAAGAATGGAGGGAAAGTTGTTTTTGACAATGTAGGATTTGCGTATGACCCTAGGCAGCCTGCTTTGAAAGGCATTTCTTTTGAAGTACCCGCCGGGAAGACTGTCGCCTTAGTTGGCCCCTCTGGGGGAGGAAAGAGCACCATTTTCAGAGTAAGCTACGTTGTTTCGCATCTCTGCCTAATTTTCTTGTCTTCTGATTGTTTCTTTTCTAGTTACTCTTCCGATTCTATGAGGTACAAAGCGGTGCTATCACAGTGGATGGGCAAGATATACGCCAACTTCAGCAATCGTCTCTACGGTCACATATAGGTGTTGTTCCACAGGTATTTTCATGATTTTCGTGAGAATTTCTTAGGACTTTACTGACTTGTTACCCAGGACACCGTGCTATTCAATGATACTGTGAGGTACAATATACGCTATGGAAACATGAGTGCAACAGATGAGGAAGTAGAGACGGCTGCAAGGGCTGCCCAGATTCATGATCGTATTCTCTCCTTCCCTGATGGTGAGTACGAATCTTGGAATTACGAACAGGTGTGAAGACTCAATGCCTCGCAATGTAGGTTACAATACAAAGGTTGGGGAGCGGGGGCTTCGACTTAGTGGTGGCGAAAAGCAAAGAATTGCCATCGCCAGAACCATTTTGAAAAATCCCTCCATTATCTTGTTGGACGAAGCAACTTCCGCGCTAGATAACACCACGGAGCGGCTTATTCAAGACTCCTTCAAGACGCTGTCGACTGATCGCACCACTTTGGTGATTGCGCACCGCCTCAGCACCATTGTGGATGCTGATTTGATCATCGTGTTGAAGGACGGCATGGTGGTTGAGCGTGGGACTCATGCACAACTGTTAGCTCGCGGCGCGGAAGCCCTTCAACGGCTGCATCAAGGTCAACTCAATGGAGGGATCGAGGAAACCGGGGAAGGCACGTATTATCTGATGTGGATGAGACAGAAAGGAGAGGAAAGCCAGCGGGCGGATGGGCATGCTAAGGGACACCATGATGGACCAGTTCTACCAAAGCCCACAGAGCGCAATAACCATGGAAAGCGGGGCTCTTGATCTTATTAATACATATGCTGTCAGCATCATCTCTGAGTGTCTCCATGTTAGTGTTAGGCATCGTAGTTATTGTAGAATTGAGAAGATCATGTATGTGTCACGTAATGGAGATCAGAGCAACCGAAATCTTGCGGAAATAATGACCACCATCGCAATGTCAATCCCAACCAACCGAGTACCACCGCTTGCCCCACCCCATTGCCATCCAGCATTTACGCCGCTTCCACCGTGCATCCATCGACCGCCTTACGACGTCTCGAAAGTGCACCCCGTTTTCTACGCGTGCTACCAACCGCCGTCACAGACGAGGGAGAACGAGCGAAAGGCGCAAATCAAGATGACGCTCGAACGTGAGAGAATGGGTTGGAGGCCGCGATTGTAATGTGGATCAGATGATGAGAAGGGTTGTGGCAGGCATACGAAAATTACCATCTACCATATGCGAATCGCTGGCCCAGATGATCAGCGAGTCCTTGAGCGACCTCTTCGAGGATATACTAAACTGTATTTGGAGGAGAGAGATGCCTGCTCAATTAGTGGCGGCATGGGACATCCATAGTGTGAAGAAAACGAGCTCTGGATTAATAAGCGGAATGGTCTGTAACCATGTGAGACTAGCAGAATCGTGCATCTGTAGCAATCCTATACGTATCTCTACATAATGACACAGTGAACCTATGGAATACATATCATTCTTATACGCCGAACACACCGCCCTCCACGTTTGCCAACTCTATTAACATGGGATCATCGAAGAACTTGGTCACAGCGACATCTTCACTCAGTCCCTTGCGTCTTCTGGTCTTCACCATGAAGTCTCTCGCCAGATGTTGCGCAGGACTGGGTTCCAATGGTCGCAAAACAATGCTCTTGTCAAGAGGGTCGCCAGGGACAATTTGCCAGTGATCAAACATTTGCTGGCAGAAAGCTTGCCCTTGTGTATGAGTTCGCAAATCGGTTTCGAAACCCGCAGAGTCAATTACAGGAATGTAGGCTTTAACAGTGTAGAGCGGGGACCCAGGTTTCGGTAGGTCTTGAGTGACGTGCCCACGTCGCCTTGCTAGGACAGTGTACACGGCGGAAACACAGTCTGCTGGGGACTGAACCTCAACGTAGTAGACGGGTTCCATCAGTCGCGGTGTTGCAGTCAGGAAGGAGGAATAGCATACGCGACGGGCTGTTGGAATAATCTGGCCTCCACCACGGTAGATGGGCTCGTTGGCGATTGTGGCGTCAAGGATCTTGAATTTGACGTTACGGATAGGTTCGTCGCATAGCGGCCCTTCGCGTGTGGCCCACTGGAAGCCCTGCTTAACGGAATCTCGTATGTTATCAAGCAACTTCTTGTCTGTCTCGGTCGGCAATGTGTCGTTCAGTAAAATGTTGGGTCCAGAATCATCCGGTCCGAATGCCCAAATACTTCTTGAGGCGAGCAAGTCCCAATCGTATTTGGACTGGAACCAGTCACCCAGTTGCTTTTTCGACCATTTGGCAGAAACGTGCAAGCCTTCAATATCCTCTGCTATACCCTTTTCTAACGGTTCAGCAATCATGGTAATCTTATTTCTAGTGGGCCAATCCTAGATTAACGCCCGGCCACAAAATCGCATGTCAGAGCGTTCCTACCTCTTATTCGGCGTTTCTGCGAAGCACTTCAACGTACTCGTCTCGACGACTGTCTCACAGAACCTTACGACTGGATCAGCAACCTTCAGTTCAATCTCCGAGTACAGTCTCCGGAGATCATGTAATACACAGTCGAGATATAATTCTCCAGTTCCCAATATGATATGCTCTCCGCTTTCCTCCACTTTGGTCTGTACCACAGAGTATGACTTATTTATTTTTCGCAACCCTTCCAACATTTTTGGTAGTTCCGTCGGGTTGACAGGTTCGACAGCCACTTTCAGGACCGCTTGCGTATCGTACCGGAGGGGTCGGAAGATGTACACAGGATGCTCGTCATCCTGCTCAATGCTGGTAATGGTGGCAGTCTTGATGATACTGGCATCCACACCTTCCAACAAAACCCAGCTGCCTGCAGGAGCGCTGTTCACTTTCACTTTGTATCGACTTTCGTAAATGGATAATCCGGAAATCTCACGAATAGTCATATCTTCTTCATCGTCCGGAGTGTACCCTTCACCAAGAACACGCACTTTTTGTCCAAGTTGCGCTGTACCACTCATGACACGGCCAAATGCGTCAAACCCTGACATATCAGTCGCATTGTAGAGTTTGGTAATATGAATCATCAATGGACCGTCCGGATCAAGATTCTTCATCGCTGTAGCGTAAGGACTGTCCAACTCGCCTGTGTATATATGCTCCACCTTGGTAACAGCGTTGTCCTTCGGAGACGGCACCTTTTGGACGACCATTTCTACGAACCCATTCACGTTGCCGAAAAACTGATCACACACGAGCCGCAACAGCGGCTGCACGTCCATGGAAAGTTGGGCGGGTTTGAGGTAAATGCCCAACGAAGAGAGTGTGCGCTTCAACGTCTTTTCGTCCTCGCCGATAACCTGGGCGTATAATTTGAACAGTGGCTCCAATATAAAATGCACGAAGGTACGGGTGCTTGAACTGTCCAGAGGTCTCCGGCGGAAAGTGCGCTTAACCGAATCAAAGTAAATATCGCCCCATAACCGCTTTGCAAACTCGTCCACGTCAAAGTTCTCAAATGATTCGGAATAGATCTGAGCGAACGATTTTAGGGAGAAACACCAGCCCATCTGGCTTGAAGCAAAGCAAACGTTGCCAAGTTCTGGTGAGAGGCGAACACCGTCCGAGCATGTAGCAAGGATACTGTTGACCTGTTCGATCGTGTGGCGTAGTTTGAAATAAGCGTCGGTTGGGGGTAGCTTCAACTCTAGAATGAGCCGGTCAACTTTATTAATGACCAAGGTGAGCGGTACTTTTTCAGCCACAATGTGCTTGATGAGTCTTTCTGTGTTGGCCATAACGCCTTCTATAGCGTCCACGACCAACACTGCGCCGTCGGATATGCGGATGGCAGCGGTAACCTCGTCAGAAAAGTTGACATGCCCAGGTGTGTCCATGATGTTCAGCAAGTATGACTTGGCCTTAAGGTCCTGCATAACAAGGGATACGGGCATGCTCTTGATGCTGAGCCCTCGCCCTCGTTCAAGCTCATGCACATCGGTGTAGCGCTCCTGCGATTCCAGGTGGGCGTCGAGATGACAATGCGTCTGGCCGACGAGAACATCAACTAACGATGTCTTGCCGTGGTGTAAGTGCCCTACAATGGCTATATTCCTAACGAGATCTGGATAAGCCGTGAGATCCGCTAAAAACTCCTTATTGTACGTTGTATCCGGCAAGTCCTTCTCTTGAATGTAAGTTTTCCTCTTCTTGACAGGAGCAATGATAGGCTCCGACAATAGCTGTGTGTCCTCATCTTGAACCAGGGTCTCAACGTCTGGGCCGTAAACTTCTTCTGCGGTGGGGTAGTATTTCTTGTCCTCATGCAGGACGATCTGGTTTGCTGGCGTATCATCTATGCGGACAAGCGTGCCAGCTGGATGCGTTGTTGGCGACAACGGTGCTTCATCGTCTTCTCTGCCGTCTCGCCCGCCAGCAGGCTCATCTAGATCCATTCGGTGGGGCAGAGCAAACTGGCCATCTTCTCCCAATTCATCTTCATCCTCCTCATCCAGATCGGGTCCAATGTAGTTCCCAAATTCATCATATAGATCGATATCCATTGAGAACTGTCGCAATGTTAGCCTATTCTAGAAAAATATATTCTTGGTACACTGCAGTTCAGTATTGCGCTAATTAAAATGAGAGTATTCGTGACAAAAGAAAATCGCTGGCGTGTTCCGACAGAAGAAGTGGATTCTTACGACAAAATGCCTGAAATCACACGCATGGTCCTCTAGAAAACTATCAACTTTATAGTCGCTATTCTCTGCCACGCAGAGCGAGCTCATGATTGAAGTCAGCAGAAGCCCTGTATCCAACTAGGACGCACTGCCGGTGTTACTCTTTTCACCTTCCCGCCGGACCTGTCGTGCATACTATCTGCGCTCCCTACCACGAATTCCTCTTGAGTTGCTTTTGCATAATGTAAAACGTTGTTGAGTATGCTTCATATTCATTTCCTCTTGGTGAGGACAAAGCTCTTGCGGAACTTGTCGAGAGATGGACATCATTCTTGGCGAGTCACACTGTTGCACTCGCGGGATCGTGAGGGCCTCCCACGTATTGCTATATGCAAGCTTCCAGGAGCAGGACGGGTGGATGATAGTTGTACGTCGCCCACCACATCGCCGTTAGTATGAAAATTCACCAGCAGCAGCTCCAGAGACTGCCGGGACATCTGAGCCGGACAATATGGCGCTAATGGTAACTCAGACATTGTGCAATGGCTGCCTCCAGTATTCCGCGCCAAAAACACCTTCATATGAGTCTGTTTGACAGCTGTTCCCGACTGCAGTGTATTTGTACCATTAAGTGGGAAATTGGCGCTTGAGGACTCGTCGTGCGGTTTCACCCGGAGGTAGCTTCCCATTCATATCACAGGCAGCTAATGTGGTATTCACGATACATGTACAATGGAAAGAATGCGAAGAGGGTGCAAGCTGTATTCGAATGCCCCACAACGACAAACAGACTTTCCAACGCATTCGTGGGGGGGAACATTGGTGGAGTGTCATGTCACGCAGAAGCTACAGCGTCCCTTACGATGCGGCCAAAGAACCAGCAAAACTACCCTCATACGCTTTGAGTGCCCATCCAAGCCAAGCAGAATTAGATTTAGAACACCTGCCACGAACAAGAACGCTTTGTCCAGGATGAGCACTTTCTCACTCCAGTGGGAGCATCGGTCAGCTTCGAGGGTCACGTGTGGTGCAGGTGAGCGCACGTGTAAGTGACTAGTGTGACACAAGTGACTGGGAGCTGCGAACTGTTTTCCCTTAATCGCCGCTTAGATCCCGTAAATTCCATTTTTGTGAACGTTGGATGCTCACGAACGGACGAGTGTCTCTGCTTCTACTACCGCAAACGACACGCCAGCAACGAGCACGCATTGCAGGAGCTACTTCCGATTGCAAAAGCGGAAAAGCAAGCAAAATCGTGAGAACCGACAATGTCTGATACAAGTGAGTGTCCCGAGCGTCGCTGCCTAACCCTCTTTGGACACTGCTCTGATATGATTTGACTGTTTAGATGCCACTCCCGTAAGTGCGGGCCCTCCAGGTGGCGATGAGCGTGCCCCTCCCTCTGATCGGAAATCGCAAAAAGAAATGACTAAAGCCGAGCGTAGAGCTCTTCAAGTGAGTTCGGGAAGATTTTTGGGCGTGCTAGAGAGCGATGTTAAATTTGATGTCGATTGCTTATTCCAAAGGAGCAACAACGTGCAGCAAAGGCCGCTGCTCGCCAGGGTGGAGGCGCTGCCCCCAAACGAGATGCTCTCAATGCGCCTAGTGGGCCAAACCCCGCGAGAAGAGAACCACAGCGCCCGACTAATCCACAAACGCCTACTGCCAGCAATCGTAGCAGCTTGCGTGTTGCAGCAACGATGCGTCAGGATGACCCAAAAGCTCGCTCAAAAATTGTGAAATCTCAACCAGTCAATCGCGAACTCGCTCAAAAACCTGTGCCACTTTTTTCCCACCTTCCACAATACGAAAAAAGCGAAAATATTCAAGCTAATCTGAAAAAGCAGGAGAACATTCATCCTCTGGTTCTGACCCTCGGCTTGCGATTTGCCAACATGACCATCGCTGGCGGAAACGCCCGCTGTGTAGCCATGTTACTCGCGTTCAAACAAGTCATCACTGATTATTCTACACCCGTCGGCACGTCCTTGCCGCGTCATTTACCCACCATTATCAACAAGCAAGTAGATTTCTTGACAACAATCCGACCGCTGTGCGCGAGCATGCGAACTGCTGTTAGAGAGCTAAAGAAGAAAATCTCTGTTGTCTCCCCAGATGTACCAGACAACGACGTGAGTAGGCAATTTTTGGCTGTCGTTCATGGCCTTGCACTGATCATCCGCCGTTACCCAGGCCAAAGAATTGCTGTGCTCACAAATTGACACCTTCAAATCCGAACGCATAGAACTGGCATCTCGCACAGTTGTGGAAGAAGCCATGAAGCATCACGCAATAAAGGACGGTGATGTCATCATGACATATGGAAAGTACGTGAAGTTGAACGTTGTGCTTAGTGCCGTGAATGTTTTGCTGAACGCGTGGTGCACAGCTCTTCCACTGTTACCAGGCTGATATTAAAAGCCCATTCCGACGGTATCAAATTTGAGGTTGTTGTGGTAGATGGTAGACCTTTACACGAAGGTGAGACGAAGGCACGTCGGTTTTTATGCATGATCTATGATGTTTATTCTTGAATTTTGCAGGGAAAGCTCTGTTAAAAGCGCTGACTACTACAGGCATCAAATGTCGTGGATGCTTGATTAGCGGAATTGGCAAAGTCATGAAGGACGATGCTAAACGCCTCAAAGTCATCATTGGCACCTCTGCGCTTCTGGCGAACGGAGCTATTCTCGGTCGAGTCGGGACCGCATCCATCTGTTGCCTTGCCAAAACTTATCAAATTAAAGTTATTGCGCTGTGTGAGAGTTACAAGTTCTCCGATGAATGCCGCTTAGATTCATTCACATGGAATGAAATTGGTACGAGATGGTGTGCTTTCGAGCGTCGCGTTCTTTACGACTCACATCCTTGTCCACTTTCCTCCTCACACAGGAAATCCGGAAGACATTGTCGACACGAAATCCCGTACTTTGGATGGCTGGCGTCGTATTGAACCGCTAAAGATTCTCAACATTCACTACGATATCACACCGTCAATATACGTTGAAGCCGTTTCATCTGAGTATGGCCTACTCCCGCCCACGACAAGCGTTTCCATCATAAGAGAACAAGCAGAAAAGTCACAGGACCAGCGTATATGACTTAGTGACAAGTTGTAGATAGATTGCATGTGGGATATCCCGAATACTATCAGCGGAATACCCACACAACTGTACATTATAGAGGCAGACTTTAAATTTCTGAAGCGTAGCACGTGAGGACGCGATGTTCATGTGTTCGTTCTCATTCAGTTCGCTAAGCATCACTACTTACATCAAGCTGACGGTCGAAAAGACGTGATCTCAGCATGGCAAACATTAGTCAAAAGCCCACACATCCCCGTCCCAAATGTCACAAAGAGGCATCTTGTGGATAGACGCGTGCACAGAATGCTGAGGCCCGAACAGCGTGTGCCATTGTCGCTTTAATGGGCGCTGACCAGAATCTCATTATTGTTCATTTTTCCATCGCCTCTTACCTCTCGCACTTTCCATGCCATATACCCAGCAATCAAACTACTCAAAGCGCCAACTCTCAATACCCACCCTACGGCATCATACGGATCGGGTCCAATCCCTTCATCGAATGCTGGCAAACTATCGGACGGCGGGGGCACCGGTGACGCTGGCGGGGGTCCATGGCTTTTGGCAATCCATCCTATGACCGCAAACACGACAGACGACAAAAAGGTAGAGAGAAACTGAGGGAGCACCACATATACATTGTGAATGCCGAGTACGAGTCCTGCGTCCAACTGCGGACGGTCTGCTGGCCTCGTGGTCCCTGCTCCTGTAGATGTTGGCGGAAACAGGTTTTCTTCACTCGGAACGGTAGCATATCCCGCTTCGTCGGAGGTACTCGTTACTGCCCCTGGGTTGATGGAGTAGTATGAAACAGCTTCTCCGAGAAGTGCCATAGGAACCCACATCATAACACCCCAGCTGACTCCAACCAACGCGATTAATGCCGTAGCACCCGAAACCGTATTGATCCACCAAGTGGCGAACATAAGGATCGCAAAGAACCATGTGCTAGTTGCCCAAACGGGTGGGAGTTGGAGCAGTTTCGTCCACGTTTTGGGGCGCAACATGGATAACCCATGCGCGTGAGAATCATCAGATTCGCTCTCGTCTTTCCGAACTGTGATCAGTGGGAGCACAAAGCCGGTGAAGAGCGAGACAATAGCGAAGAGAAGTAATGCAAAGGATCCCGCTCGAGTGCCGTCCATGTCACCATCCGCAGGCGCCGGTGCGGGTGACATAGCCGCCTTCTCTGACACCCACGTCGTACTGTGTAGCACGCCAGAATCAGCGATCCGCGGAAGTTCCGTTTAGTCAGAAATTAACACTTCATACCTGTAGAACAAGAAAGGAAACACGCCGAGCCAAGCGAAAAATTGGACATTACAAATATCCTGCACCGGTCCGGGCAAGTTTCTCATGGCGTGGACGATATCCACCATCGGAGCATACCACTGCCGCCCCAGGTGTCGTGCTTCGGGAGCAAACCGCTTTTCCTTGACATACCAACAGGTCGTGGCGAGAGTGGAACTGAACCATAAGGCTGCCAACCAGCACAAGACTTTCAATTGGGTGTTTCCCAAGAAAGGGAAGAAAGTTGGAAGGTCCAAGTATCCGACAAAATAACCAATAACATTCCCAACGCCAATCATCCTGGCACCCCAAGCGTTGGCCGTTTCCTGTTGTTGCAATGGTGCGACATCAACAATCAGCGACCGACATGAGGCTTGTACCGCGTTGATGGAAAAATCGAGAAAGTAGAATGCCGTTACTGCGACGAGAATCGTGAAGGTCTTGACGTGGCCGGCGGTGTCCGGATTGTCCGCACTCCAGAACCACTCAGCGATTTCGCGCGAGTAAGCAATCATTGCAATGGATATGACGACTAATGCTCCTCCGCCTAACGAAAAACATGAGACATCACATACATATTGTCGCCAGCAGAAGTATTCACACCTATCATAAACGGCCTTCGGCGTCCCATTTTGAATGTGCACTTGTCGCTATACACCCCCACAATTGGTTGGATCAACAGACCTGATAGTGGCCCGGCCAGCCATACCAGCGCTGTTAGAGCTTTGGGCAGTCCGAGGGAAAGCAGATAAGGTGTTCCGTAGGCTAACTCTACAGACCCTATGTAGTACACGAATCAGCACCGTTTTCACTTCACCCCAGCCCGGGAAGCACCTGTGGGTGCCACCACTCACATGTAAACTGCACTCCCGTCAGACAAATCGTCAAAAGCACTAACTCCGTCAAATTCATGTCCTTATTTCGCCCTCTGTCCCTAATCTCCACATCCTCACCGACTTCATCTGGGTGCATATCAATCACGTCCTGCTCTTCCAGAAGGTCCGCAGGCGGTCTAACGTCCATGGCGAACCCAAGGTGCGCAAGCTCTTCCCTGTCTTCGCCGTTTTGAGACAAACTATTCAACTTGGGATGATATCTGCTGGAAGGTGCCCTACGGAAAACCTCTCGATCGATAGCGGTAAATGAGGTCGGATGATGAGGTCGCACTGAAGTGCCGTCCACAGCGGCAGAAGCCTTCGAGTGATTCAAGACAGGAATGGTTGCAAGCAGACAGTTCCCGACAATTGCAAATGCGTGCACCAAAAAGCCAATACCCGCACCACTGGCAGGAGGGAACACCAGTAAGGCTAACTGTCGATGGTAAGTTGTTGAGTGTCTGCGCGCGTTTCCCCTCAACAAGGGATCAGATCCCGGCCACACCTCAACTGTCTCTGAAAACGATTGGATCAGCGGCTGTTCTCGGTTACTGAAAGATCCTAGAGAGCAACAATTGCATGCGTATTCTGATGTTGCTGACTGTAGAAAGTACGTTAAGGTCTTCTGACCAAGGCAATTTGTGAAAAGTGCACTCATCAGGGATTGAACTCGCGGCCCCTTGTTCATGACCTCACGGATTATGTAATCTCAGCAGTGAGATTACCTAAGCTCCGGACAACACGCTCTGCCCCGACGCGTCGCAGTAACTTGCTTGATGCGAGAACCAGTTCTGCGGCCTCTTTGTGAAAAAGCAGGTAGTAATAACCACAATGTTGAGTACACCAGACGAAGACAACTGGGATGATATTGAGTTGCCGGCCGAGGGGCTTGGGACGCTGCACGACCATGCTTTACCTTACCCGGAGTCAACGGGATTCAGTATGGACACAGTACCAAATGTACCAAATGAGGCGAGAGGGTTTATTAGCATGGATACCTTCCTGGGTACCAAGTCCCGGAAAATAACTGACGAAGGCCCTAATACTACTGAGCGTAGATCCCCATTGGTTGCGTGGAGTGACCCGCATCCGCCGCTTCTGAACATACCACCGAGTGGTAAAAGGCCCATTGCTGCGAAAGACAACGAACACAACGTACCACGACATGTACTGGCCACTCTTGACAAGCAGTCAAGCACGGGATCAATACTTTCAGATGACACAGATACAGTAGAACGTAGAGGCGATTTTGTGGATATAGGATCAATATCTTCGTTGGAAACCACCTTGAAAGCAGGAAAATCCACGGCATCTGAGAATATACGTGACCGCACCAATGCTATTCAAACTGCATGGGGCAGCGCCGCAACTCCTCCCGCCCCAGCACCCAATTACATTAAAGACGGCAAAACGTTCAAACCCACCGAACCTGCGTTGATTCACGTGGAGGATATTGATACAGACTTTGATATCCCACTTGACACCCACACCCTCAAACTTTCAACAGACAATCGGGACGTAGCATCAACAGCAAACCATACTCCGCGACACCTCAGTATTTCTTCACATCCCGACAGCAGTTCCGACTGGGGTGATGGCCCGGCTTATCATTCTTCTTTTTTCTCACCGCCTCTTTCTCAATACGAAGGCATGCCATGGCTGTCGCCTTCTCCGTCTTCAGCACCAAGTGTCACCGCGTCGGATAACGAAGATGATTTTGACGATATTGAATTTCCGGTGGATAATTTGCGGCTAGTAATGCACGAGCGGGAGCGAGAAGCCAGTGACGAAGGCTGGCCAGAAGAGGACGGAGATGGAGATGGTATGGAAGGCCTTGAGATTGAGGGGGATGTGAAATTACGTTTGCGGAAGAGTAGCGGCGAAAGGGAAAATGCGGACGAACAACCGGAGTGGAATGCTGATGTTGACCTTGGCAAACATTTTGGCGAAGAGCATAGACAGCCGGTTGCAAACATGCAAGAACGATCAGACAACCCGTTGGAAGTGGATATTCCTTCCCGGAGACCGCAGCAAGGGTATCCATCGCCAACTCAGGACCCACAGACACCACCTCGCCACATCAGCCAGCGCACCAACTCGCTTACCACATCTCCCACCTCCCCAACTGCGAGATCTCCGTCTAAACTACCTCTTCCCACGCGATCGCCATATTCTACGTTCTCATCGTACAATCTCTACGATACGATCGTAGAACGCTCGCATCGCACCCTAACTAGCGCTGCCAGTATATTTTCGAACATCCATACGACTGGGAAAAACATGTTAACGCGGCCTAAACAAGCAGACATGTGGAGCGGAGAGGAGCTTGATGGCCTGGACGTTGCATGGTCTAGGAATCCACCCAGCGAGCGGGGTGAAGGAGAAGGTCCAGATAGCCACGCGGAAATCCAAAGGGAGTCGGGACACAGTGGTGCCGCTGGAGGGTTGGGTCAGAAACGATCCCTTTCGAGCGCAGGGAGTCTCACCGACGTAGCGGACGGACAGTTTCGTCCGCGGTCATCACGACAAAATTCAAGCCCGTCACACACCCCGGTAAATAAAGTAAGGATCCAGGTAAATAGTTGGTTGCTTACTTCACCCACCATCAGGCGAAGCCGTGACACCTTCTTGCCTTGCCTTCTCAGCGGCCACCTAGAAAGAAACCGACACTGATCCGCAACTTGGGAACATCACACCCAGCCATTACCCTTGGCGAAATGCATTACAATCCGCACCTCCAAACGTGGGAAGGCAACGAGTCGCTTCTCTCTATATTCGAGACTCACCGGCCTAACATCACTCACATCCCCCACACACATCAAGACGCGAAGCCACACATGATTAGTGGAAGTGAATACATTTGTCCCAAGTCTGTGGATGGCATGAAGTTTGATCCGATAAAAATGTGCTGGATCGGAAATGAGGAAGAGCGAGACGTGTTTGATGGAATTGAAGACATGTCCGTCGATGTTCGTACAGAATCATTTTCGGTTGCAGAATCCAGTGTTGCTGGTAAGCACTTTCTACTTCAAACTCCTGTTAACTAAATTCTGACTGGCCTTAATTTCTTAGGTCGGGATCAAAACCCATTCAGCCTTGCACCATCCATGACGCAATCCTTGGCCATTTCTGAATCGTCGCACAAGATTTTCATGGGAAAATGGTACCCGCGTTCCATTATCGACAGTCGGTCGTTGCGGGATACCTCCAAAACGCACTTGTACGAAATTAGAAATGTGGGTATATCCGTCTGCAGTGCATCTCAATTCTCCTGCGCTGACAATGCTGTCGGTCGTTCTCAGCAAATGAAGAGCAGACCAAGCGTGAAAGGCAAAAGTTTAGGTATCATGAATGAGAGAAGTGGTTTAGGTAGCAGAAACCAAGGTCGGGTCGGGGTCTGGCGCTAAGTTCATGTACAAAGAAAGCGCGATGCAGGCGTAGCCCCATGTGGATCAAAGATGTGTCGATAAGGTATTTACAGCGCAACATAGTATGTAGACCGCCTCAGCGGCGAGCAGGCAGCTCTTCATAACTTAAAGGAAACAGGCACGCAATCCAACGTACGCAGGTTGAGCAGCACCATGGTGCCGGTATGCTTAAAGGAAGGTACGAGTATAACCCTGGTTTCATCACCACCACCTAAGAGGCTCCCGTTAGCTCCTTGACGTCGCGAACGTATGAACGGGTACCTCGAACTCACAGCGCACTATTGAAGTCTTGAATTCCGGTTGGTTGCCAATAAAATACACGTGTGGCCTCTGCTTAATCACGAATGGGTCTTCATCTCTATACGGGTGGCAATCTAGAGAAAGACGAAAGCGCCATTAGTCAAGTGCGGCATTGAGCTAATTAGGTCACAGAGTGCCTACACAGTGTGTCCGGTGCAGTCGGAGCGATATGCCCCCATTCTAGCGTCCCTTCTGCCATCACCAGCCGATCCTCAGCCTCTGTAAAGCGGTAAATGTCATCGATACTTTGACCCGACGTGCCTAGGACGCTGCAAAACGATATTCAGTCAGTTGCATGGATGATCAAGCAGTCAGCGTATCACAGACCTCACGCCAGATAGGTCCGCAACGTAAGGATTTGTAACAGAGTGGAAAGTCGAATATGTGTTCGCAGTTTTAAACAGGGCGTTATGCATCGGCTGCTGCGGCAGCCATGCCGTCGCTGGATCGGTATCTCCAGGCATTACGTCCACATCTAGATTCTGGCATATGCTAGCCAAGAATGAGTCCATGGCTTCCAAAGGCTCGTTGACGGTAATGGTAGCTTCTCCTTTAGCTCTCCCGCGGCCCTAGTAGTGTACGTCAGCGAAACTGCAGCCATTCGCCAACCAGTCGGCAGCACTCTGCTCACCCCACGCCTGTCCTCTTCGGATACCTGAGGGCGTTGCAGCGAGTTGCCTGCTAGTATGAAGCGGGTGATAGATGAGGCCATTCCTTGCTCGTCGGTCCCACCCAGCTCCCCGGAAAGGAAGTCTGCGAGAAGATCAAGTTCCAGATTTAATTTGTCCTCTCCAACTGATAAACCGGACGCAATTGCCACATAAGCGTCTTTGTTGACAAATTATCAGGCGGTGCTCACGGGATGGAAGGCATTTTGCAACGACGTACTTTGGCCTATGATGGGTTTTTCAATTTGGGGTGATAACTCTGGATAGCAGATATCAATGACTTCAAAATCGCCATTGGCGTTTTCGCAACCAAGAACAGCAATTACAATTCCTGAATGCATTTGATTTAAGAATACGGCAATGCTGGAGCTGGCGAAGGCGACTAGAAATACCTGTAATCAGCAGTGTTCTTTGCAGAATTTCACCGACCAAATTGACGCGCCCAGACTCGTCTTCAAGAACGACAACGTCCTTTTCACTGATGTACTTTTCCTGTGGCGGTGGCACCACTATAAAGTGCTACCAGGACCTCGCATTAACGCATGATGGCGCAAATAGGTGCAAGCGCTAGATGAATAAGATAATCACCTCTTGAGTCACTTCGTCTAAAATGTTCGGCTTTAGCGGCATATCTATGAAGGCTGTCCCAGCGATGTAGCAGATTTCGTTGTTTTTAACATCTAGTACTCGAGACACGTGCTTTGGGGCGACTGTTCTTTCAATGTCGGGTCAGGTCATCTGGAGCTGGTAGCAAGTACAGTACCTCAAACTGGCGGATGACTTACCTTCGGACTTGTCCCAACGCTTGCTTGCAGCAGCTATAACTTTGGGCCGCAGCATGCTGAGACGTGTGAAGTACATTCCGGCATACTGTTGGGTATATTGGTTCTCCTTGACACGAAACCTTTCGGTGTCAACAACAATAGATGTATCTTGTCGTTGCTTCTGCGGCGTTGTTTCTCCAAAGGACGGGATACGCAACAGCGACTGGCTTCGGAAGGCGAGCAGTCAGCATACTCTCACCCGAAAACTAACGTATGCAACGTACTCTACTACCACGTCACCGCCCTCCATCTTCAGAGATATCATCGATGGATCAACGGCTGTCAGCATTTATGTGAAAACCTAGGAGTATTCAGCGTTCGTCCCACTTTCCCGCGCGATTCACTGTCAAGAATCAACTCGTCTCGAACTCCAGTGATCCACAGTCCTTTCCCGTTTTTGTGATCCTTCGCTTCCACGCCTGACCTAGTTCTCTATCGTCGTAGCCAATTGGTCCGAATGATTTTCCTAGTACTCCTGCCGAACCAAAATTCACAAAGGACAAGAGGAAAACCACGCCCAAAAAGTTCATCGAGGCAAACCGGACGCGACTGGACATGACTCATTTAATGACATAATTTTCCACTTCACTTTCACTTTCAAGTCACTTCCGCAGTCCTCGCGTTCAAAAAGTGAATTTGAACACCAACGACGACGACCTGCAACCACCGTCATCGTTTTACCGAGAAGCAACGCACGGCGTCCATCCGAACTTACAGGTCTTTCTGCTCCGCTTCAGTTTGCCAGATCGTCGTCTGTGAGTGTGAATTCGATAGAAGCTTGATGCGAATCGATTGTGCCGTGGAGAAGACGTACCGCGAAGAAGTTATCACCTTGACAGGCAGGCACATCAAAGCAGATCGCAAGGCATTTTCAGTCCAATCCTTCTCTCAATTGCACATTCGAAAACCATCAGGTCCTATGCCGGAAAAGTTGAAAGCGATAGCAGCGATCAGATCTAAAGCGGCACCGGGCCGGCCACGGCCGATATCCTTTCCACCAGTTCAACCGATATCAGACAAATCGGTGAAGCCGCGAAAGAGCATCGGGATCATCAAAACCATAAAGAGCTTTTGTAAAAAGATTGTCAAAAGTCATCATCCGAAGAAGACATCTGTGGACACGACCTTCGCCGCGCAGCAGCCTAGCTGGTTTGCGAGCGATCAGAGAGGGAGCGTTGTAATTCATGAGGATAACGTGGCAGATGTCTATAGACCTGCATTTCTTGCTCTGCAACAACTACGACCAACGACAGAAACTGGTGGAAATGGCGCTGACATGGCGACGTGGAGATCCGTCCCTAAGATGACGCCGACCAGCAGTACAGTCCGAACAATAACGGTACGCCACTGCGGTTTCATTAGCAACCATATTCTTTGTCGCCCGCCCTCACGCATTTCATTCTTGACAAGGCCAACAGCACGTATCCCCGCCTATCATTCGAAAGTTTCGGCACTGGTAGACTTAGTCCAACCTACTCTCTCACCTACACCCGCATAGATGATCCAAGCCTTGCCGGGGCACCAACCGAACGAACAAGGTCATCACTCACAGCCCGTCCCGCATCAGTTGCATCCTCTATCCACTCTTCTACAATATCAGGCCATCTTGACGCTCAATTACGAGCACTGAATGGGGTATTCTCCAGCATTCGTGCCGCGCAAGAGCAAAAGATGGAGAAGTTCGTCCAACCAGAGCAATCGCCAGAAGGTATGATATCCCGTGCATCACTGGAGATGCAAGTTGGCCGGTCGTCGCTCGATCTCGTGCGTCGCAAACCAGTAGAGTATGTCTCGGGCAAAGCGGATTATGTGCGTGAATGGAGACAGAGCATTCAGCGATACAGCTACACTTCACGCCAACCTGCTACCGATTTTAGGAAAGATAAAGGCAGCAAATTCGGAAGCGATGTAGGGATTTCACCGAAACCGGAGAGTCATCGAACCGACTCCGGCATAAGCGTGCGAAGCGCCCTAGACTCGCTGTTTTTGGATATGCAGGACCTGTCGCTCCAAGAACTTGCCTCCAAATATAGTTCAGCCGACGGAGATTTGGTGGTGACTAATTGAGACTCTACAATAATTTTCAATATGTACATAATACGCACTTGGCAAAGGATAGGGTCCATTAACAGTCATCAAAGGTTTTGGGGGGTGTGATATTATTCAGTTGTGAATGCAACCTTTACCACGGGTGTTTGTTACTATCTTTAGTACGCGCACAACACAGCACACTTGCTTGCTGCCTTAAAAACCCTCGAGGGCGCATGGGGGCGGGGATGCTACCGCCTCGCTAGACGCCTGAAGCGTTGTAGAGTCTTGATAAAAATGGAATATCACGCAGTGAACGATCCGTACTGTCGCTACGAGGAAGTCGATGGGAAGACAGTCATCTCGTACGCAGGTTACGTGGGCACTTGGGAGAACGAGGAAAGTCCCTGTGTGGGAGTCAACCTCCTTGGGGCCAACGTCACCATCATCGTAGCTGGTCTACTGTTAATAACAGCATGCGTCGTCCGTGCAGTGAAGTACGCCCGCAAACGAGGGTGGACATTGTACAACAAAACGATGGTGATAGGAGCCTCAGCAATGTGGACAGGCTTGGCCTTTGAATTGTATGCTGTCATTGACTGGTTCCAGTTAAATGGGAAGCCGGATTGGGGGCATCTTCCGAAAGGTAAGCGAACACGCCAGGGTGTTGGTGTTGGTTGAGCGCGCCCTTACTTTTGCTCTCTTAGTATTCTGGTATAGTGCGGCAATTTGTGGCGCCATTGTGCAAGGATTCCGGATTCAGTTCATCCTAATCGCTAGGAATCGCCCCCAGCAGTGGAAGAAGCCGATAATGTTGACGTTCGTTGGAGTCGGCGTGGTTTTGGGGCTTGCAGCCGTCGCGCTCTTCATGACCGGCGTGTTCAGTGGAACTGAAAACGTCCCACTCACTCCTTTCGTGCCGTATATCGGTTACCTGTTTATTACAGGTGTGGTTGATGTGGTTCTCAGCGTATATATTCTACGCATCTGCGCCAACAACAATGCGGTGCTAAACGCATTCGACAAATACAACCTCACCAGTGCCACCATCGACATGTTCGTTCGTCAGAACCGTGTTGCTGCCGCACTTGCCCTGGTGGGCGAGGTGCTCTTCATCATTTGTTTCCTTTTGGGTGGACTTTTCAATTTTGGGTATACCTTTTCGTACCTGTCGACATTCGGGCTACCTGTCCAGTTTACATTCCTCCTCCATTCGCTTTACTGTCTACGAAAAACGCAAGAAGCGAAACGTGGGGTAACGTCGGTAAATGGGGTAGTCAAGACGGGGGTACTGGGAAAGTTGGGGTTTTTCAGTGGCAGTTTGAAGCCACTTCCGGCGGGCGCAGTTACGGAGAGCTCGACAGGCGGCACTTATGGAGAGAGTAGTAGACGAGGAGGGTCGTCAACTGTGGGCGGCTCGACCGTTGGCACAGGAACACATCGGTACGGAACGAAGGTTGACGAGGGGGGCCACTTGGCTGAGGTGCAGGAAGAGTTTGCAAAAGTTTAGCGATCTTCGTAGAAGCAGTAGAACCTTTTTTGGATTAGTGTATAGAGGTATATCAATTCCATCTGACTCTCAGAGTTATGATACCCAGCCATGCTGTGCCTGTCAACCTTGCGGTCGTTGGACCAGTACATGTACAATGCCCCATTTGGGTAATCCGCGGAACTAGACCTCCTCAGACATCGCTAACATCACACAGCAGGCCTCCTCATCACATCGACACGAATCTTCCGTACTACGCTCTGAAGCCTGTGCATCTGATGGTTTCTGCCATCGACAGGGCGCGCTGCATTTTGCAAGTTCGCGCGCGCATCTCCGCCGTCACGTGACTTACGCGCTGGATCGGCATTTCACACCCCGACGTCCTCTGCGCGCGCAGGTTGTCTGCTTGTTTTCCATATTTTGGCTTTTGGAATCATCAGGACGCAAGTATTGCTGTTATGTCTGTTGATGGGGTTGCGATGGATCGCTCAGGTAGCATCTACAGCACTCAGCTGCGTCATGCGGAACAACAATTCCTCACACTGGCTGCCGAAACAAACGACTCGAATGTCGATACTCCTTGGATACTGGTAGCCTCACACCCTGATCCGCTGATTCAAGTGTACAAGCACCAGGACGCCGACTTTTGCATCAAAGTCATAGCCGAATTAAATTGCACACCAGAAACAGCGTTTGATTTGTTAGCGGACATACAACGACGCAAAGAGTGGGATGAGCTGTGTGAGGAGTGTGGGATTGTTGAAGTTGTTAACAGTTCGACCAAGGTGGGCATTCGTACATATGAGGAGTGTGGCTGTCATATGCATTGACTTGTATATAGATCCAGTTCTTGAAGACGAAGGGAGTTTGGCCGGCATCCCCGCGAGACACCGTTGTCGTTTCTCACATCAAAACTATGAACGATGGCCGATACCTTAACTTGTCACAGTCCGTGGAACACTCGGGTTACCCACCGCGAGAAACAGAAGGGATCGTGCGTATGGATGCCAAAATAACAGGGCAACTCGTTGGACCGACACCGGACAACATGCCGAACATGTGTCGGGTCGTTCAGGTGGCTGATGGGGATCTGAAGGGGTAAGACTGCCCACGCTATACAAATAGATGTTGAAAGAAACTCACAAACCACGCTAGGTGGATTCCGAAAACCGTCATAGGTTACGTCGCCACCAAAAGTGTTCCCAACAGCTTTAAGCGCCTTGATCAACTTGTTCGCACATTACCTCCCAGCAACGTTTCAGTTTTACTGTCAGCCATACCACAAGAGGAACAACCTGCAGTGGCAGAACCCTTAGAACCAGAGCCCACTATTGCTGTGCCGGTGCCACCTTCGCGAGAAGCTTCCGTTTCTTATCCATCACCGATGCGAAGGAGCGTGTCGCGACGAGCTCGCAGTCGGGGCCTGTTTGCGAGGTTTCGCTTGGTGCTCAAATGGTGGACACCGTACATGATTTTCGTTCTGTTTGTGATGAAGGTCTATAGGCAGTTTGTCAGTAGGGGACGGCTAGGAAGTGGGTTCATTGATTATTAGCGAGAGGCCAGTTAAATATAGTAGGTATGCTTAGATGTAACTCTACCGTCCCTGTTGTGACATGTATAGTACCTCGTTACACAACTATGGGGAATGCATGAACCGGCCGCGCATATGGAATGGGAACGCGGGTATCTGGAAGAGATCATTCCAATGACGATGCGTAAGCAGTGAACTGCATCCTCGCAAACCACGCTGTGAACGATGAATGCACATCGTGTTGGTGTTGGAAAAGGTCGGCTGTTGCGTGTGAGTTGGCAAATCATGATTGCCACACGAAGACACGACTTATAGCCCGGCACTGGTACACAGAGACTAGCACAAAGGGTTATGGTGGAGTATTGCGAGTGCAACCTTTTGAGGTCATGCAGTGAGAAATCCATCTCACGGTAAAGTTTGTTTATCAGAATGAGGACTAGTGTTAGCACTGTACAGACATAGTTTTTCTCACTGAATATCAATTTACTGATCATCAAGAGGGGTGAACAAAGTAACAGTTTGTTCAGGGTAACGCTTGCTAAACCTGTCCAATAAATCAGGCTCGCAGATGCGCGTGCTGCCAAGTTGGTTTCCGAGAGTCAACCAGCCATCCCGAGTATTATGCATGCGACCGAAAATTTCTGCCCATGAACCCCGGAACGTCAGCGAGCCGAAAAAAATGGGAAAAGCGGAAGTACGTACCAAGCTTGCGAGTTCCAGGGGCCAAGCGATCTATCAGCCCATATACCTCATCTGGCTTGCGGCTCGTTTCTCGCACCTGCACATGTGGCATCAGTCATCAACAAATGGCAGGTTTCCTACTGCCTCTGGTACCTCAGCAACAATCACATCTGTATCCATCCTCGCATTGTGGAAATTAGGGGCGCCTTTGACCCCAACCAAGCAGTGTTCTTTACTGTGATTCATCCAATGTCCGGTCCGGCCGGTGCGTATAAGCTTCTGCAGTTGCATAATTTTCACCCAGATCAGTTCCTCCACGCGCTTATAGCTATTCAAATCGAGTTGTTTTGGTCAGATACTTTGAGCTTGCAAGAGAAAAGGCTTACCCCCAAATTCTCATGCATTCACGTCCAAGTTCCATTGCTCTCCCAGTGACCCATAGGAATAGAAAACCTTCATCTTGCAATGTGCTGATTTGCATCGCTTTCATTTCGTCATCTGTCATGGTGCCATACGGAAGCTATACCATTGTGTTCAGATAATTAATGCCGACCCATGCTTGTGCTCTACGTACATTCATATGAATATCCCACGGTGGATCAGCCATGATAACTGAGAATTTTCCTAGTGTCCTCAAGTCAAATCTTCGAATGTCACATTGGATCCACTGAGCTGGCAGCTATGGAACAAATAAGGTCATTCATGATACAGAACTAACGCCATACCAAATCCAGGAACGCACCAATGTGCCAATTCGTACTACGGGTATTGGGCGTTCAGTGTCTATTTTGGTGTTTGGCTCGTCGATGTCATAATGAACGTATTTGCACTGTTCCATGCGATGGCAAGTGTTCAGGTATGAGCAGTCACCCAGAGAAAGATCAGTGTGGGGCTTCATTATCCGCCTAAAGTGAACCTTCGAAGCTCGTGAAGTTAGGAAGTGTAACATCGGTTGACCGGTGCAACAATGGCACACCTTGGTACAAAAATCCTTGCGATATTTCTTACATTCCATCCTCGTACACCATTCGCAGTACTCTCGAAACGCAATATCCTCTGCTCCCTGAAACTGAGATCAACAATAAATATTAGGGTTGGAAGTGAGATGCTGCATCAAGCGCAGTACACACGCGATGCTCGATTAGATTTTGCCTCGCAGTGGGCTTGTAAATAACGTCCGCCATGGCCTTCCAGGTGTCGTTGGCAACGCTCTCCCTGTAGGTCGGTTTACTGATGAACTCATCAATCTCTTTTAACTCTAGCACGGCGTAAGCAACAGATTTTCCCATCGCACGAAGATGTATGTATACCTGGCGGGACTTCGCCAATCGTCAAAGGCATAATATTAGGAGCATTGATATCACGATGTACTCCCGAGATGTCGGAGTCGGTGCCTTCTGCGAGCACTGGTTGCGTAACACTCAATGACCTAAACATCCCTTTGATGAGAAAGTTTATCTTCCCATTATCGTTTGGTGTACCCACGGTTGCAGGTGTACGTCAAGAACAATCCACCGTGTATGGTCGCCATCCTGCACGCAGTCAAGAATTATGCTATCTTCGGCCGCATCATGAAGCTGCTGCAACGCCTGCACTACGACTTGGACGTTGTTGCCATTATAGTGAATCCGTTCCATTGGAAAGGCCCGAATGAGACTAAATCAAGTAATAGGCTACTTAGTGGCAAATCAAAGGCGTTGAATTTATCACTACGCACTCGTTGACAATTTGATTTGCATCCACTGGCAGCCTGTCCCGGTATGCGGGATTCGCGAGCAAAACCTTCACAAGATCCATGGCATGATCTACACCTAACACAAGTGATGGATAATCTTGAGCAGTTGCCATGTTCCTTCTCTCCTGCTTTTCCTTGATGTGTGGTCCATGTCTTGCGGTTTGTTTATCCTTACTAGTTGTCTTGTTGATAATCTGCGCGGACGCTCGCTGTTGCATCCGCGAGACCAGCTTTTTGTGCCGCTTAACAGAGTTTTCAAGAGCGCCAATGTTAACTGACATCTTTGTCATGGAAAGTGATGTGTGTGCAGAGGAGCTACGTTTTCCAGAGGGAAAATGACAAGTGCGAGCGGCGGCGTCCTTGACGCGCTGGCATGTCACGTGACTGTCCATACAGTGCAACTATCCAACCTTGCACGCTAATAACAGGCCTCCATCGTACCTATAACAAGGAGCAGACTGCCGCCCACAATGGTCCGATCAAGTATTCATCTACCTTTCTTCTTTCTTCTATTGACGTCGTGCATCGCCTTTGTGCGAGCGGTCAAGTTCGAACTCACCGCACTCAAAGCGCCAGGAAACCGACGATGCATCTCGCAATGGGTTCCGGAAGATACGCTTGTAGTCGCAGTGGTAAATGCGGCAGATACCGGATCAGAGAACCAACAGATTGATGTAGAGGTAAAGTTTCAATCCTTTTTGGCTGGTTTGACTGTAGAGATTACGTTCTCTAATCTCCCTTCATGATAGGTTTCTGACCGCTCAGGCCACTCAAACCAGTACTGGCGCAAAATCAACCTCATCGGCGAACAGAAATTCGCATTCAAAACCCACGACGATGCGGAAGTTGATTTCTGCTTTACTAATACTCTATCGCGGAATGCCAACCCAAGTCCTGATATGAAGCGTCTTATCACCTTCTCCGTCAACACCGGTGCTGAGGCCGTCGACATGAGCGAAGAGATCAAGAATAAGAAGATCAAGCCTGTTGAGGCAGAGATTAGCCGACTGGAAGGCCTGGTCACTGAGATTGTTGACCAAATGGCTATATTAAAGGAACGAGAGATAGCAATGCGCGATCTGAATGGTACGTGCGCCTTCGTTTTGATGTCTCAAACGAGTATTCTTTTTCTCACATTTACACTGCGTACATCTTTCTTTGGACAGAATCTACGAACTCTCGCGTTAAGTGGTTCAACATCGTTGCCATGACTCTTGTAGGCATCAGTGGAGCATATCAAGTGCTTTACCTGAAGAGATTTTTCCAGGCTAAGGTAAGCTAATGAAGCGAAGGGATTTGAGTACCCAAGCGACCATTCTGATTAAGGTCTGCTGTTCCACAGAAACTGATATAGATCGACAATCTCGCGCATGTCGCGAACACCGTGGGCGGGGGGTGTTTATATCAATACATCAGTCCATTGGGGTGGGACGTCCCTTCTTCTAGACTAAATGCGTAATGCGACTAGACCTTCATAGCTGCTGCCTGATAATTATTGAAAATCCTCACACATTGCGCATATAAATAAGCATCAAAGAAAAACGTCTATGTACACTTTCCCTACCGCTACACTACGCCTATTCCTCATCATCTAGTAGGAAATCTTGGACCTGTGCTCGCATCCAGCTGCGTCGTGCCTCGTTCCCTACAAAGGCGGGCAGAACCAACCCAGCCGCGTTGTTGTCCCGCTCTTGTAGTTGAGCCTTGCGGGATCTCGCAGCGGCGGTGTCTCTGGCGTCACGCACGTAGTTCTGACAAGCATAACACAGGTTCAGGGCGATGTTTACAACACCCGCGTCAGTCGGATCGGAACTGCAGCCAGGCACTGCGTTGCATGCACATTCATCCGCGGCTTCACAACAGTCATGTTTTATGGAAGTACTGGAGAGTTGACGCGTCATCTCCACGACACCGTCTTCGTTTGTGGAAAGCTTTGATACCGTGTGTTTGACACCCCATTCATGCGATCCGGGATAAACAGGACTGAAGATGGGAAGGCACGGTTAATACATGTGATAGCAGAGGTATGTTAAGCATTTGAATGCATTACCCGTCACAAAGCGGGCAACGCCGCTCAGCGGCGTCAGCGTTGGTAACAATCTTTCCTGCCGTTCGAATGACGGTGTTCACCGTCATAGGGAAATCCTTTTGCAGTCCAAGTACAAACTCTAAGGTTGGGGGTATATGAGTAATGTTAACAACATTCAAGTATGACTGAGAAAGCTATACCTTCAGTCAACCGATCGATGCTGGCTTTGGCAGGAAGTCCAGTGGTAAGCGTTCTGGTTACTACACAGTCCAGGCGTTCAAAGCGATTGTAGGCAGCAACTTCCTTTGAAAGAATATCACGAATTGGCCGCAACAGAATAAGCCCTACATCAACATGGATTGTTAATCTCGGTTGAAGGTAAAAATACCCACAAAACAAACGAACGGTACCATCGTGCCAATCGGTATCCAGGGATACCTCGTTCGGTAACGCAAAGCCCCGCCCCTTGCTCGTCAAGGACAGAACGTCAATGGCCATACGAGTGGCATTCGTTCCCAAGAAAAGTACTTTGCAACCTGCACGCCGAGATGCCATTCGCAATGCGTATTGCGTCAAGTGCCGTACCATGTCTTCCTTGGCACTCATTTTGCCGAGCGCATCAATACATTGCCGTAGCCGTTCGGCAGAAGAAAGGGAGCTGGTGGCGTGGTATCGTAGGTAGAATGCGTTCGCATCTGAATTCGAGTGTTTGAACATACTACTCGGTCGCTAGACGTGAACACTGGGGCCCATACCTTCATCGCTTACATCTTCTGACATAAACAGCCCTGGATCTGATCCATCTTGATTCTCAAAAACACTTTCCAGTTTCACGTGGATAAACTCCAATCCATACGCGGATGCGATTTTTTCCACAGCAGTAGGTGCATCCGTATCTCCCAACAACGCAGACTGATCCACATGACAAACGACAACATCCGAAAACTTGCGTGGCTTCTTCCCAACACCTTCGTTTCCAGGATTATGAAACTGTGCGAGAACATGTAACAACAAGCTAATGCATTGGCGGCGTTGGTCAGCAAAAAGTGCGTGGTTGCTCACGTTCGACTAATGTACACACCGCGACGATGGACCGCCCGAGAACGCAATCAACGCTTTTTCCCCATCTGCAGCTCGATGTGTTCGCAATAAACTCCCTCGAAACCGATACTGCACGCTGTCCTTGAAGCATGCTCTGAAAGCACCCAAAGCGCGTAAGAAAGGCGGTTTGCAAGGCTTAGAGAGAACCAGTATGTTATACGTACTTGCAATACATGACCCTCTTCATATCCACCACTGGCGGCGAGCTCTTGCACTTGTGGCAGAGCCCAGCGATGGGGACTCGTCGTCGCGTACGTGGCATCGGTGCCGGCGGGGCTACAAGTTCAATTGGTCAATATCTGCCGCCTCCCAAAGCGAACGATGGAAGCATAAAGGTACCCTCGGACGGAACGCCATCTTCCTCAACGCTGCACATGGTTATGATGATGTTTGTGTGTCAACTCGCTTTCAAAACTAAATTTTTGATGTGCTGGTTGTTAAAATGTGTTCCAGCAAAAAGCAGTTGACTATGACTGTGCCACGGCCTTTGTTGGTTATACTGGCAAGTGGATCAAAAGGTTCATGAAAGCACCTAACTTGTCGGCAAACTTGTCGGCAGAGGGCAGCTGTACAGTGGCATTGGCGTTAGCTGGCCACCCGCTATGTACGTAGCCTGATCCATTTCGTCCCTCCCTTTGGACGAGGGACAAAAGACCTCCTCAATATTGTGGCGCACAATGTTTGTGGCGTCGTAGTCGGAGTTCTTAATATTATCACGTCAGAATGTCATTCCAGTCTGACAGTCAAAAGGACGATATGCACACAACAAAAGCCTGATGAGAAAAACTGATTTCAACTCAAGAAATGTGGTCATCTCCGATATATCGGCCTTCCAACCCGTGGGAAACCACATATAGTGTAGGTTGAGGGTAAGGCTTGTGATGAAAGCCAAGGGTGCCCTTACTAACTGGAATTCACATGGTGGAAAAATAGCTTAGCTATTCCCGTAAATTGCCGACTGAAAGATATATAGAAGGTCACCCAACGGCAAGCTGTTCACATGTACCAGTGACCGTGTCCGTCGTGGACGAGACTCCGGACTTCAAGCGACGCGAAGCTCACGAGATGGACCATATTCAAGCGGAACCCAACGCGAGGGAGCGCAGCATTCGCAGTCCCTCTCCAACAGCTCGTCACTTACCCGACTCCCAACACGGCCAAGAGTTTGCTCAGCGACTGCTACATGAGAGTACCGTCGAAACGCTGCCCATCTTGGTATCCACCGAAACCCAAACTCCGGGCGCGGATATCCGACCAACGACAGCTCAGCTGCATACGGCAACGACCGCACTGACACCCACTCTGCACCAACCAGAGGTCTCATATGACGAGATGCCCGCGTTCATAACGCTCCGAGATGCCGTGAAGAGAAAGACTTCAACGGCCGATCGTTGGCAGACCGAGTATATGCGTCAATATATTGACTGGACACCTATAATGAAGCAGTTTAACAAGCTTCGAGGAGTGTAGCTACACGAGTGGTAGGGCCGTTAGCCACGGCGCCTCCAAATGCCCCTCCTAACACGGTATCCACGGAAAAATGGTAATACTCTTGCAAAATTAGATGTAATATTGGTGCCGTAGGAGAAAAAGCCGGTCAGATCAACAGTTACTTCTTCTCTTCTGACTCCTCGCCTTCCTTTTTCTCATCTTTCTGCGCCTGTCCACCCAACGCAGCTTGAAGCCGTGGATCATTCATGTCTACACCCGGTAGCGAACTCAAAATCGACCCCATATCCACTTGTTGCTGATCTGAACCTTGCCCCATGGACATGGCAATTGCACGAGCCATAGCTTCATCTTCATTGCCTCCCGTTCCCGCGGCCTATAAGAGAGGTAGTGGAACCAATAAACGACTGCATTCTTGGGGATTAAATCGACACAGAAGCCGTACCTCAGTCTCACCACCATGCCCCATTGACATAGCTAGTGCTAAGGCCAGTTCGTCGTCTTCCTGATTTGGCGCTCCACCCGCCGCTATCGGTGCATTGTCGATCGCCATGGCATCGCCTCCACTAGCTGCATCGCCAGCAGGTTCGCCACGTGCAGCGGCTTGTCGTGCTTGTTCTTCTTCCATAGACATCCGCAATGCCTGTGATATTGTTTAAGCACGCCGCTTATTGCTCAAGAATAACAAATCATGCTAAATACCAAGGCAAGTTCGGGATCCAAATTCGGGTCGACTCCAAATTCAAAACCTCCACTGGCAAACCCGGCCGGAGCACCATCTTCTCCGGCAAACATAGGAGAGCTAACAATCACATCACTGAGAATATGTGGCCCTGGCGGAATGGGGACGAGGTGACTACAAAATCCGCTTAGACACGAGAACTCGATGCGTGCAAATGAACTAGAGATCTTTTACCTGTTGTCACCGCTGCTGACCGCGTCAATAAACGCCTCCAACTTTTGTGAGTTCTCGTTCACCTCCCCAAAACTGATCACGTCTACAGCAACATTGTTCTTTTTCAGCTTTTTGCCTAATCTCACTAGGGATTTCTCGTCTTCATCCAAGGGACTTCCAACAAATACAATGATTCTTTGTTTCTGGTTTTTGTTCTGACGATGCTTCAAGGCAATCTGAAAAATGCACCGATCAATCCATTGCTGCAGTAGGTTAAGGATCTAGCGTTGAATATTCACCTGTGCGATTTGGACTCCAGTAGCAAAGTTGGCCTTGCCACCGATCTGCACGTGATGCATGGCAGTCAAGATTTTGCCTATCTCAGCCGTCAGAGTGACGAGTACTTCCGGGCTGCATTGACACAAAGATTTAGCTCTCATTCTACCACTGTCAATCGGCGCTTCAGCTCCAAATTCGACGCGCTCGCCACACACACCTCTTGCCCGCCATAGTCATCAACCCAACGGTATTCTCCGGATTCATTTGTGTTTTGGCGTTAAATAGAAAGTTTGTCGCATCCTTTTGAGCTTCTATCCGTGACGGCGTATAATCCCCATTTCTCATCCACTCCGAGTTGTCCAGTCTACACAAAACCCACAATGTTTGAACAGGCTTCCAAGACCGACCAAGATGCAGCGCGTAAGTTCTTAGCACTTACACCAAAATTGTTGCCTCCAGCACCATCTTTACGACAGACCTATCTCGTAGCAAGAGATCGCTTTATACCTCGTGTTTACTTTAACCTCGTCGCCCGTCCTGTATGTCCTATGTGTGCGACTATTCGTTGAGACATCTATTCGTCACGTACTGCCAACTGCCACCTCACATTGTCGGGCGGTGTTAGGGTCTTATTGAATGACTGTGCCGCCAAACCTTTAACGCGTCGGAGTGCAAGCGTTTTGTTGCTCGAATTCGCATTAATTAATCAGAAAAACACTCTAGATCTATAGGTAAACCGTTTTGACTGGAATTCTACGGAAGTCTCCGCGCTTCTCTGTGCCTGCGCATCAGGAAAATTGGTATCTTACACTGTTCGAAACCTACTACACTAAGCTACTACTACCCTAAACGAGCGTCCTATAGGAGTCGAAGCTCCTCCGCTTTGGAAGAGCTGAAACTTGTGTGCATATTGGATGATGACTGCATCCCAGCGCTGGGTTTGGTGACAAACCGGCGGATCAAACTGGTCGTCGAGTCCGAGTCCTTCCTCCAGATGTTAATGTCGGTTGGCTTCAGAAGGGTGATCCGGACGAGATGGAACATGAATGCATTCTTTGGTCGCGAATCGACAATCAAGTCCGAAAGCTTCAGTTCCACTTGACCTTGTGTTTGTGCTTGCGAAGCAAGGCTCACGTTGTTCTGGGATGAGTACACGGTATCAATCAACCGGTCAATGCCCGCTTTATGTACCGAAGATGCAGATTGCAAAGCGGCAAAATTCGGTGGAATGATCATGTGCGAGAGGTAGTACTTGCGGACAAGGTACTTGCGGTAGGATGTGCGTCCAGCGGCAACAGTAGGATCGCATGCGAGGAAGATCACGGCGTTGAAAAAGCCATGTGAACAAGCAAGAAGCACGCTCGCCATGACCAAGCCGGTGCACGTTGAGAAAAGGCAGAACCAATCCTTCCCATACTGCTGCGGGCTGTACAAGTCGTACGCCATGTTGACGGTTTGAGAAAGAATGGGTACTATGCAGTACCACGAGATGCGTGCAACAGTGCGGTTGATCATCTTGCTCCTCTTCTTGGACGCTTGAGCTCGTGCATTGTTGGAAGTGTTCGATTCCAAAGTTGATTTGAGATCCGTAGCGATGAGTTTTTCATTCCTCTTCAAAATGATCCAAAACATAATAATGAACACAGCGCATCCGGCGACGGCAACCAAAATCCAGCCATAGAATAGCGACCAAGCATTCTCATTGATCAATGTCCGATTGTAGCTCTCTTCGGTCTGAACACCGGGGGGTTTGAACCAACATTCCAAACCGTTGAAACCAAAGCGGTCGGCAGCAACAGCGGTGATGGCGAGTGCGAGAGCAATAGCGCTTGCGACAGCCAAGTACAGCTTCTCGTACAATGAGGTCACTTGTATCTTGAGTACAAAGACAAGGAAAATGTTGAGACCGATGGCGAACGTGAGAAATACGCTCAAGAGTCCACCAAAGATTGTGACAAAACCGGCGGCGGCACAAGTGCTGGTGTTGCTGGGGCCAACGGATCCCCAATTCACTGTGATCCACCCAGAGTTATACACGATGTCGGCCAATGCAATGATTGCAGCAAGTCTCAGTGAGACACGGTTGGCGAGCTTGGGCTTGTATACTCTCAACAAGGTGAAGACGACTAGGGTGATGAGACACGCGAAGAGCGACAGCGTGGTGAGAACGATGGTGAACTTGTCGAACGTGCGCCATGATGCCTCATTGACTTCGACATTGAGAACTCTTCCGTAGAAATCGTATATTAAACCTCTGTCGGGTGAGTAGCCTGTGATGTCGTTCCAGAAAGTATTGATATCGTCCTGACTCCAGACGCCGCCCTCTGGATCATAGTACAAGCCGGCCTCCCAGTAACCGCCATAGTCATCATAGACAAGGTCAGCAAGGTCAGACATTCTTAATTGGTAGGGGTAACTGTCGTTGCTCGCAGCCGGATAGGAAGACAGCGTCCCAGCCGTGCAGGAGTACTTATTTTATCAGAGTTCTGTTGTAGTTGCGATTGACGACGATCTCCCTTCCGCCGGTTAGAAATTGGGCCGGTGTGGTTACTCTAAATAGTTACAGGAAGGCTAGTGTGGTTTTTTTTAGGCGGGATGGAGGAATTCCAAGCCGATAGTTTCTGTATATATGTCATGTAACGATAGAGTGAATGGGAAGTGAGAACTGTTTTTAGGACTTTTCATACGGCGGCATCGGAATCATCGGGGGGGATGGATGTGTGATTTCGCCTCCAAACGAAAAGGGAAACAAACAATGCGAAACAATCGAACACAGAAACGGGATTATTATGGGTTTTGAGGTTTTAGAATTGTTGATTGATGGGTGCCCCCGCGGTACGCGCAGACAGTGTAAGTATGGTGACCGGTACGGTATGGATTGCTACTTCGTAGTTGCTGTGGATGTGGATGTGGAAGTGAGGCCCACCGGCCAAGAAGATCAAGAGGCCCATGCCCCATGCAATCTGCGCGTTAATTGTGATATTATCAGTGGCAAGTTGCACGCAAGGCACATGCGAGGTTGGGCAATGTGCGAGACGAGAGGCTCGGCACCAAAACGCGGGTGGGGCGGAGTTTGATTTGGGGGATTTGATTTTGATTTGGGAGCATTTGATTGGATGCATGGGACATGGGTGTTCTTTCTATTCTCTTGAAGGAAAGTGGGTTTTAATTGCCACATTGCGGATCGGGAGGGGAAAAAGATTGATTGCCATATTGGGAAGTTGGTTGAGAGGCTGTGAAAAAAAGGGGGGGGGGATAATGTCATTCCGCCAGCTGGCAGCAACAGGTGGCCACTATTTTATCGGGTTCGTGGCGTTTGACCACCCACTGTGCACAGCATGGCGTTACACACCCAGAGTCTGGGCTCACGTGATAGGGCTTGCTTATGAAATCACCCGGCTCTCCCCACGGTGACAGGTGTTTCTCGGAAAGTCTGTTAAAATTAAGTAAATCAATGAATTGAACGGTTGCAGCTTAGAATTCGGCAAACTGTACCGAGACGCAGACCGCCCTTCAATAATTATCTTCCTTAGCTTTCATACTAACCAACACCTGTTGCGTTCCACTGTCCGCTATCCATGAGAAGTGTGAGAAGAAGTGTACGCGTGGTTACCAAAAAATCACAGCTCAACACGTTAACAAAAAGCCGTGAAAGTTTCTCAATCTAATGGCAACCCTCTCACAGGAATTTAATTGTGCTAATGTAAATTGGTGGTCGACGCTTGATCGGATCTGTAAGCAAGCGCAATGGCAGACTCCTCATCACGACAACAGCAGGACGATCATGACACCCCAACACTCTCCCAACAGGATGTAAAACGAGGTTGCATCCTATCCAAACTCATCCAATACCGTTGCGCTCTCGTCACCGATTCCATCCGTTGCACACCTCTCCAGCGATACTTTAAGCGATGTCCGGATTCCCATACCGTCGAAATGTATGTAGTTCTGTCTCAATCGAATACCACTCGCCGCCCGTCATTGATGATTTTGCAGGTTGCCTGGATATGAAGATAAACAAGCTGCCTCTAGCGCAGCCTTTCGCTTCCTGGGAGACGCATGATTGGCGCCATAACTTTGCCAGATGAAGTCATGGTGTCGCCTCTGTCTCAGCTGAATAAAGGAAAAATTGTAGATATTGGACTGGACATGGCTCCGCGAAAGTACCCGCGCACCGGTGAATGAGGAATGTCCGCATTTCAAAGCGCAGAAAGGACAAACGGCGAATCCTACAGTACGTGAAACCATCCATGCATGCGTGTGGAAAACAAACTTATAGTATGTATTTGTTTAATTAAATATCCAACGTTCACGACCGTAACCCTTCTAGCGGGTCTCCAAATCCCTCCCCAAATCCGCCCGTCGTATCTAGCAGTCCATCAAATTCATCTTCTATTGAAGTAAATCCGTAAAACGCCGAACTATGTGCTCCTGATCTCACGGCCTTTCCTTCCTGTTTGGTACTGCTCGAGGCCATGTTGGCGTCTGGGGTGACTTCCTGTTGAAGTGGTGACAACCCGGGATGGAATGTCTGACCATTCATCTGCGGCTGCTGTTGGTTGTGAAGTTGCATCTGCATCTGCATCTGCTGAGCTTGGGCCTGTGCTTGCTGCATCTGGTGCATCTGCTGCACATGCTGTATTTGTTGTTGGATTCGTGCGTGCTGCTGCATCTGTGCTTCATGTTGCACCTGCAACTGCTGTAGTTGTGATGGAGGTTGTTGTATCTGTTGCGACTGCTGCGCCTGGTGCGGTTGCTGCACTTGCTGTGGCTGTACTTGATGCGGTCGCACATGCTGCGGCTGCACTTGTTGCCCCTGTGTGGGTTGCTGTCCGTTCTGTCCATTCGAAGGACCTTCTGATTGCTGCGCCTGCGTATTAGACGTTCCCAGGGTCGAAGTTTTGTGATCTGCATCGCTCGACGCCTTTTCGGTGGCTGCTGCCAGGTTGGTCGCTGTCGCTGCCTTTTGCGACATGTAATCATAATCGAGTTCACATGGTATCATCCGCTGATCATTCCCCACTTGCTTCTGTTGCTGTCCAACTCCGCCAGATGGCGCTATGCTCAACATAGATGAATTAGTTTGCTGGGCCGAACCCAGTATTCCTTCCTGTCGTTCCACGAACTGCTCCTTCATAAAGTCCATCATATTCTTCATCATCCTCTCATGGATGATCTGACGTCTTCTTGACTCCGACATCTCTTTGGCCATATCCCCAAACCGTTCCTGCATCTGTTGTAATTGCTGCATGATATCCGCCTGGTTTACGTGAATCACTTGCAACTGCGCATATATGTCACTGGCTTCCTTGCGGAAAGTTTCTGTTTCCACTGACTTGCGCTTGATTTCATCACAGAGATGCGGCCGATCACGGAGGAACTTTGCATGGGAGAACTCCCAAACCTGATTCTCAGCGAGTGTGCGTGATCCGCGCGGTGACTTGTTGACTTTGTGAAATCCGTACATGTTAAGTTGACGGACGAAACTGGAAAAATTGTTGTGCTTGAAGTCTGCGTTGCGGTGTCAACTCAAACGTCCCATGGGTTGGTTGCATATAAGAAAATGAACTTACGTTTAGGTAGCACCTCTCTTGAAAATTGTAGGACATTGCACACAATAAACGACGTTCCCGAGTAATTCCAGCTTATCAAATGTTGATACTGTCGGTCGGCAACCATATTCCGCAACTTACGTACAAACTGTTTTGAAAAGAGAGAACACATTGAGATCACGACGCTGCAATCAGGAGCGGACACCCAACTCACGTTTTCCCTGACGGTGCCATTGTTCGCTTTCGTTCTAGGACTCTCATCCATCACGCTTTCACTGGGGCTCGCCATGACCATGAACGGTGGCGACTGCAGTGATACGCTGCTGGGCGACATGAGGAAATCCTCGAGAGGGGATATCATCCCGCTACTGCTGTTGTTGAGGGGAGAAGTGAGTGGTGATCCACCAATAGTCGGAGGCGTAAATGGAGAGAGGTTGCTGGTAGAGGCCGGAAAATGGAACATTGAAGCTGGAGCACCCGGTTTGGCGAATTGTTGTTGTTGCTGTTGTTGTTGAGATTGGAGTTGAGGGTGTGAGGCCACGGTCGACTGGGGCTGTGAAAGTGACATTCTACTACGCCTCGCCACTCGTTGTAGGTGGGATTTGATAACTTCCTAGCAAACGTTTACAAAGACTCTCTTGGTATCTGCCACGAAATGTCACGTCGTATGTACAAGCAAGTATATATCGTATTATGACTTCTATATCGGCGTGTGGGGAATGCGAGGTGAAGGACGGGAGCGGATCAAATACCACGTCAAGTTTGGAACGGGGTCTTGCCAAGTGGTCGCGTACGAAGTAAGCGAATGCGAGAGTACAGAAGCAACAGAGCAGCAGCAGCAAGCAAGAAACGGAGACACAGAAGGAAATCGAGGGAACAAAGGGGACAGCTGGGGGGGCCACACGAACAGAAACCGGAAGCACACCCTCAAGAATGAAAACGGCAAAGAGCGTGAATCATCGACTGTTACTATTTACAGCTGAGGACGTCCGAGGTGTAACCGTTGGTATGAACAATGACAAACGTGGATGAAATATCGATGGTCTCTTTCACCGCAATAAGGCGGGTTAATGGATTGTTCCGCCGTTGGGGCCTTTGGCAGGGTTTCGACTTGCACATCATTGCACATCATTCGACCTTTGGCGGCACATCAGGCAAACTCTTCTATACCATTTTGTTCAATGTTCATATGAACACACGCTAGGTTTGGCGTTGCTTCCTCTGATGGAATGGGGTCATACCGGTCACAACCACTTGTAAGGCCTTCAAATCCTCAAATGTAAATTATCTGGCTGGAAACCTTTGTAAAACAGGATCTGGCTGCATTGCACACGCCGAACCTGGAACACCACCAGCTTCGCCAGCATTCCTCGACAGGGCCGTGGATCATGGAGCCTTGTGCGGGACCGCACTATCATAGTAGAATAAACCAATGTCGCAGACGTTGCTGCATGCACACACATGCAGCTGTGGCCTTCTGGTGGTACCTTATCAATATGCCAAACATGCGTCGTGAGAATAACGCGCGGTGCCTGCTTGAGTAAGCAATCCAGAACGCGCCTTCCTCTCGCCAACCTGGGCGCCAAACTCCTCAGTACAATGACTGTGTGTGTGTGGTGACGGCTACTGGACGGTCTTTCCGCTTCTCGTGAACTAGGCTTGATTTGTCTTGTACAAAATGGCAGAAGTGGTAACAGACCCGAACTCCTATCTTCTTCAACTGGACGCATTTCCCTGTGCCTTAGATGCTCCTCTTATTGCTTCAGCGCCGACAGCGGTAGCAGTAACCGGAAATGTGGGGAACATTGACCTAGCGGATATTAATGTCTATGAACCGGAGAGAAACTCTGACAAGCATGTAACGCAAACTGTGCAGTATGCCGTCCGAGAAGCCGGTTACATCGCAAAAATGGTTGGCACGAGCGCGCAATTCTCGAGTGTCCTCATACTAACTTTTTATGTAGGAGAATCTCTTGCGCGAAGGCCAAAAGTTGCTTGCAAGCTTATATTCCTACCGAAGTTGTAGCAGAGCAATCCCACAAGTGCAAAACGATCAAATAAACAAGCAGGACATGTACCGTGCGACCTATGAAGTGTTGCAGCCAGAAGTGGCCAAGATGCAAAAGTTTATGGCATTTCGCGATTCAGCTATCA
The DNA here is from genome assembly GCA_025558075.1 of Gaertneriomyces semiglobifer. NCBI lineage: Eukaryota > Fungi > Chytridiomycota > Chytridiomycetes > Spizellomycetales > Spizellomycetaceae > Gaertneriomyces > Gaertneriomyces semiglobifer. The sequence goes on along the minus strand of JAHLKF010000017.1, from coordinate 161,913 downwards.
GTACGGTGGTCGATGTCTTTGCCGATATGATACCTGAGATGAGCGAAAAGGACTTCTTTGCCAGCACCGACCTGCTTACTACGTGTGCGGCCGTGTTAGATATGTTCGTGATCATGGATGCTATGAAGAATATCAAAGGATCCATGAACAATGATTTTTCAATGTTTAGAAGGTATGGATTGGGTTAAGTACAGAATTTTCCCTTTTGGTTTACACCGCTGACATCTTTCACTACGCTTCTTAGAGCAGTTCAGAGTTCAGGAAAAGAGATGAATGAGGATGAGACCATTATGCAACATAAGCTTTACTCCTTCCTTGCTAATCAAGATCAGTACTCTTCTGAACTCAAGAACGCGTTATTGAAATTGGCTCCAACCTATGAGGAGATTATTGTGGATATGTTAGAGACTTGTGCCGACCAGGTGGAGCATGGACGGCATCTCTTGCCCCAGACAAAACACAAGTATTTGAGGGCAATGTCATTCGGCCTTTACTTACTTGACAAAGAAGGCGATGACAATGACATCAACAAGCGAAAGAAGTTCAAGCTCGAACGGTTCGGCAAGATTTTCCGGACGTGCCCCGTCGTTCCTCTTTTTGCGGATCAGTACGTATCCCTCTCGACCATATACAGCAAAGCACCGCATCTTACTGCGAACAAATGGGAAGATGCCGATGACGTAAATCAGAGAGTAACTCTTAGCCGTTACTACAACATCATCAATCACGTTGATACTGCGCGAGCTGATTACAGCGAGTACATGACACATTTGAAGCGTACGATGAACTCTCTCAGACTCTTAATGAAGGTCAACGGTGCCCTCACCCCCGCCGAGTGTACGACCGTTTATAATACGGTTGCTCAAGGTGTCACGTTACTGGCGAATTTATCAACTAAGGTGCTGGAGCAGAGCGCTTGGAAGTATGCCAATCCGGTGAACCCTCAAATTACCAAACATATCCCATCAGACGTGCTATCTTATGAGCTCGCAGTGCGTTACAACTACAGCACACAGGAAAAGCGCGCTTTGATTGAGTTCATCGCGATGATCAAAAACCTGTCTGCGGCGTTACTGGGCTTAGAGCGCCCGTTCGTCGTTGCAATCCATCATCACATATACTACGATTCTCAAAATTTTGCAAAGTCCAATCTGGGTGATTATCTCACCCACCTCAGTAAAAAGAAAAAGGCTACCTCCACAATAATCAAGCACTTGAGAGACGTAGCGTACGATGGTAGCGCTTCAGAAGAGGATGCTGCGTCCAAGTCACGCAAAGAGGGCAAATCGATGCAGACGTTATCCGAAGGCGATGCACCTGCACGACTAAACCCTATATCGCAGACGCAGCTTCACTTTGTGCGTACTCTCCTCGATTATTGTTTCAGTGAGAAAGCCAAGGGTATGAAGGGCACAGGTCTTATGCGCGAAAAAGACTTCAAGGACTCTCAAGTAAATGAGGTCGGAGAGTTTTTGAAGCGCAGCGATATATACCTCGCTATGCTCGACATTGAAGGTATGCAGCATTTTGACGCGGTTGACAAACAAATCATATTTATGGTAGACATGACCCGCAGGAACTGTACGTCAATTAAGCGATTTGTCAGACTTATGGTTTAAGGAGTTTTACCTTGAGCTCAGCAAGAAGGTTCAGGTATGTCGTCTCGTCATCATCTGTCCTTCTGCTCTTCTGTCCTGCAGATGACTTACAAGCCGTTTGTAAACCCCGCAGTTTCCCATTAGCATGTCGCTTCCCTGGATTCTCACCGAGTACATGTTGGAGTGCAATGATCTAGAGATGTTGCAGTACATATTTTACCCTTTCGAGCTGTACAACGATGCAGCAAATCGTACTTTGAACAAATTGAGAAGCCGTTTCATTTACGACGAGATAACTGCTGAGGTAAGGAGTACATTCCTCGTCGCGTTCGCTTCTTCTACTGACGGATTCGCTTGCAGGTCAGCCTTTGCTTTGACCAGCTCATATTCAAATTGAGCCAGAAAGTTTTCCAGCATTTTAAAAAGGCTGCATCATGGTACCTACAGCGTTGCAATTTTCTCATCATGCCTCGCGCTTACTCTTCTCCCGCAGTATGGTTTTAGCACCAGATCTCAAAGTCGAATCTGATCCTGCTCACATGGAACTACCACTTGATGCGTATGACGACATTCTGGCGCAAAAGCAGTACAGGGTAAACAGTTGCCTAATGCTGGTTCTTTTCCCTCGCACAATGACTGACTTTGGCTCCAGTTGCTTGGGCGATCGCTGAACGTAGGTCAGCTTATCGGCGGAATGATGAACCAGTACATCCGAAAAAGCATTGACACAGCTATCAGTCGCTATGAAGGGAGCGACCTGACCTACATTGTCGATTTGGACACGCTGTTGTGCTCAGCCCAAATGACACATCAGCTGTTCTCTGAGAGAGTCAGTCTCGATCCCTTCGATGACATGCTGGCAGAGATTGACGATTCAGTCTCATTAAGTGCCGCCAACGGCCGAATCGTGACCCATACCGCTCGTGAAATCATCAATGACTTTGTTCCGAACTTCTGCTACAACAATGTGACAAACAGGTTTTTGCGGGGCCCGGTATCGTACGTACAGGAATCGACAAGACACAGTTTCCCGAAAGCACCGCTCATGTACCTCTACGGATCCAAGGCGCTATCAGTAGCGTTCGGCGCCCAGAATTCGCTATTCAAAGAATTCATCGGTGCGCCGCATTTTCGGACTTTGGTACGGTGGATCGGCAGACATGGCGTTGCTGTTATGATTGCTGAGCTTTCCAAACACGTTGATGGCATTGTGAAGAACACGATGACGGCTTATATCAATGTCATCTCGAAGGGAACGCCTCAGACCATGAAGCTGCCCTTGTTCGAGTACGGCACCTCTGGGACATTCGAGTATTTCGCGGCCCATTTAAAGCCGCTTATAACCTATCGTGATTTGAAGTCCGAGGTGCTGCAGGCTTTTCGCGAGGTTGGGAATGCGGTGATTACGGTCAAGACGTTTGAAGATGTGCTGGTACGGAACTGTGAGATATCCCAGCTTTTGTCTTGTAACTCGAACTAAAATCATGCGCATCATTAGGCGCTGGATGAGACACTACGGGAAACTCAGACGGTAGAAACAACCAGTCCGGAGGCGGGTGAGTTGCAACGAAATTCTTTTCCAAATCTTCAACAAGTTCGGCACCTGATGTACGCGACCTTCTAGATACAGCATACGCCCAGCTACGAGACTTTGATCCTCTCTTCAATACTGAGGAGTATCCGTTAGTAAGTTGAGAGAGCTGTCCCTTCGCCTAAAACGTGTCGACTGACTGATGTTTTTGCAATGAATAGCCTTTCCGAGAATGGGTACAAAACACGCAGATATGGTACGCCCCGAAACCGCCCACTGCCCTCTTGGGACCATTTTTGGATCGTCTCCGCGCGACATTAGAGTCAGTTGGGGACGATTGGCAGGCGGAAGGTCACCTTGAGAATCCCCGAGCCTTTTTCAGAATTTGGAGCGCTTTGCAGTTTACGTTCTGTGTCCCAAGCGTTGGCGAAGGGAAAGTCATCAGGTATGCTGGGTACACAATTGTTGACGCCCTCCATTGCTCTTGCTAATTGCGTTCTCTGTAGGGAACTCTTCGGCGAAGGTCTGTCATGGGCAGGATGCACATTTATCCACCTATTGGGTCAATCGGATGTCTACACCGCGTTTGATTTCAACAACCACATCTTGTCAGTGCAGCGCGCGGATCGGAAGGCAGCACATCTCACATTCGGATTTGGACAGTATGGGGGGACGACAACTGCGGCTGGTGTTACAGAAAAGAGCACGATTGGGGTAGATCTAACTGGGATGGCTGCCGGGTCCGCTGCGGCAGCAGCCACAACCGCGACAGCCGCCGGTCTTCGAGCGGACGTGATACAGTTTCTGGAAAGCGCTGCGTTCTATCAGAATGTAAATGAGGAAGTATTTGCTGCGCTGTTTGGTATGCAAGCGGTAGCATAGCGCCGATACTGTTCATGCAACCCTATAGAGATAATGTGGCATTATTGGAGAATGGTTGGTCGACACCGACAGTGTATTTAATGAATGTTTTACAACTATTCTCCGACAGACACGACAATCTTGGCGTTTTCCTAGCCGTGATGCGTTGGTTTTGTATGCGTTTCCCATTTTCCCACTGGAATGTGAGTCAGTCGCTGTACCTCGACGGCACGCCTGATACCATCCCGATCATTGGGCCATACGTGTGTATGTGGAAATTTCATACCTTTAATTGAGCCTAATGTCGAGGAGCAGCGAGGCTTGAACCGAATTACAATAACCTAGCCAAGGGTGGTGCAGAGTAAAGACAATATTATTACAACGTGCGAGGCGTCTCGGCTAACTGGACTCTGCTGACGGGGCCTCTAGCAGAATAACCATATTCCGACATGTAGTTGCTAACGCCGCTATTACCAGTCCTAGCACTGCTGGCACTAATATCTGAGTTCGGATCTGAGGAAGTAGAAGCAGTAGCTCTCGCATACAAAATTCCCGAGCCGTGACAGTCTAGTGTTTCGCGTTAGCGCAAAATGTGAGGGTCAAACTGGCCCAAAACGTTTCTCACCATGACATTCCATACACCGTTTGCACTTTTGCATCGGCGCTGCTTGGTGCGGTGTTGATGGGTCGTGATGGAAGCCTTTCCCTACAAAGCATAAGATGAGCGCCTTGCTGAATGCGCTTTGCCTTACCAAATGACATGCTTACCAGCACAACTCTGACAAACCGTACGTGCCCCGGCATCGAAATCTTCTTTCCGTCCACGTGAACTGAGGAGACCTTTTCCAAGCACCACAGCCGGTTTGGCCGCAAGAGGGTTCAATCTCGCTTGGGCATCCAATGCCATGCTCACGCGACTGGCCAGTTTCTGCGCCGGATTGGGTTGTTGCTGCAAAAACTTTCCAGGACCAAGTTGTGCCACCGGTCGTTGTCGATGTCTACTGTCGCCCCCAACAATACTGTTTAAATGCGCAACTTGAGTTTCTAAATGGTGGATTTGTCGTAATAGCGGGTCCACTCTTCTACGAATCATCTGCTCGATCGTCGATGCAAACTGCGAATCTAGCATGGGACCCATATATGGTTGTTGAGAATACGGCGAAGGGTAGTTATATGGGTTGGCAGAGGAGTAGGGCGATGGATACGATTGGAACTGGGAGCCATTCATGCTTGGGGCGTACGATGAGTGAGAGGAGGAACTAACTGATCGCGCATAATACTGCTCTGTGAACGCAGGAAGTTAAGGACTGTTAAGGGAGACAGCCCCTTTGTCAAGTTTCGAGCATTGCCCTTACCTTGCTGGTAATATGGCTCGGGTTGATCCCAGGACGTTCCGCGGTGCTCGCGGACTGGTTGCTGAATGGAATGGAAGTATCCCTCGACCCCGGATCTCGATCCCGCGATGGACGCCAAGGGAGTCTCATCATCCGCATCCATCCTCGATGGTACATTTGAAAATTTCATGGCTGGATCTATCATCGACAACCTTGATAACGGTATCTCATCATCGTCTGTGGCGGCTGCACGTGGAACCTGTGCTGGTGCTGGTGGTACCATTCTGGCGCCAAAGAGTTGTGAAATAGGTCGATCGTCATCATCATCCTCGGTTGAAGCCATCGTTTGCCCACGAATCTGTCCAACGTAGTTCCTCCCCTGAGGCAACAAATAAGAGATAGGCCGGTTATCGTCATCCTCGCTGTCGTTGTCCCATGTAGTCTTACTGCTATTCGGAGGAAGCTCATGTTGATTGCTTCGCAATGAAGCCAACGGTACATCGTCTTCATCCGATTTGACACTCCCACTTGATACAGTCGGTGCTCCAGTGGACGACGCAAGATCCGAATGCCCTACCGTATCCGCATTGGTATGCATTGAGACGGGGACTTCATCGTTCCCACCAGATAAGATGTCAATATCGCCCAAAACATGAGTCTCTTCCACGTCCTGGACAGCATCAGATACCCCGTCGCGCTCCTTCGGCACAGAATCTGTCGAAGCGCTCTGCTCCATTACACCAACCTCGGTGGGTTGGTTTTCTATTACATGCTGCATATCTCTATCCTGGAATGCTGCCGTCTCTTCCCTTTGTCCAACATCCTCCATAGTGCTTGGGCAATATAGTCGCTACGACATGGTTTCGCAGAAATCAATGGTGACTGGTTTGGAATGCCACCCCCTCGTGCGGCTGGTTATAGATTCCCCAAAATAGACTACAGTCTGGGTCAAAAGAATTTCCCACGCGCACAAAGTTTCCGTTCACACATCTGATCGGATATGAGATGCCTGAAGGCTTTACAAGATCGTCGTCTGTAAACCTAACCTGAAGAGTGAACATTTTGATGATGCATGGCCCCAGCACATTTGAGTTCATCAATGTCGTGCTCGAGCGTGACAGTTTTGAGCCAGAGGGACTGTGAGGAATCCTACAGGGGGTGGATTTTACGTATACAAGCTTTGGTCGCATTCGGCCATGCCCAAATGGCATCTATCCGGCCAGCCAGAGTCTGCTTGCTCCGTTTTCTGGAGAAGCTCTTCTTGACAGATGCAGCTCGCAACGCGCAACGCGAACAACACTTAACTCCGTCGTGTTAACGATAACCCATAAGATCGCCGGATTGTGACGTACAATTGCAAGAATTGAACGCGCAACGCAGAGCAGAGCAGAGCAGAGTGAGCGTTCGGCGATATCCATCATCATCATCGATCGTATGCTTTGCCTGCGTTCGACCGTCTTCGTGGTGACGTACGGGCGATTCCAAATTTCGAGCATATAAAAAGAGGGGCGAATCGGCGAGTCGCTTCCCCAGTCCCTCGTATATTGCTCACCCCAAAATACGGTACCTACCCAACCATTTAATAGCGTCTTCAACGATATGCCAAGCCCAGGCAGTAAAGGACACGTATTCCGTGTATGGGCACCCACCGCACCCTCAGTCAGTGTCGTCGTCGGCACAGGTGCCAGCGCACGCACCATTCCAATGATCCGTACAGACGACGCCACGACCCACATCCATGGCTGGTGGGAAGCCTCAGTCCCAGATGCCGGCCACGGAACCGACTATGGATACTTGGTGGAGAAAAATAAATTCAATGTGGAGAAACCCCTGCCGGATCCGAGAGGAACGTGGTTGCCGACGAGTGTGCATGGGCCTTCGAGACTTTATGATCATTCGAGGTTTGAATGGACTGATCAGAATTGGAGAGGTGTGCCGTTAGCTGGGTAAATGTCAAATTCTATTTGTTGCATAATTTTTATGACAGTTGTCTAATCGGTTTACTTTGTGTCTTTTAGGTCTGTGTTGTATGAACTCCATGTGGGAACATTCAGTGAGGAGGGGACGTTCGACGGTGCCATCAAACGGTTGGACCATTTGGTTGATCTTGGGGTAGACGCTATCGAGCTCTTACCATGCAACTCTTTCCCGGGACAATGGAACTGGGGATACGACGGAGTCGGACTCTACGCGACCCAAGAATCGTATGGAGGCCCCGATGGTCTGAAGCGTCTTGTTGACGCCTGTCACAATCGTGGGATTGGTGTCATCATGGATGTGGTGTACAACCATCTCGGTCCTGATGGCAATTATTTGGAGTGCTTTGGACCGTACTTTAGTACAAAGTCGAACTCGTGGGGAACGTCAGTGAACCTGGATGGTCCTTGGTCGAATGAAGTGCGGGATTTCTTCATTGATAATGCGTTGATGTGGTTGAGGGATTATCATATTGATGGGCTTCGGTTGGACGCCATCCATGCGCTTTTGGATACGAGTGCAGACCACTTTTTGGAAGAACTGGCGACCAAAGTGCGGAACTTGGGTGCACAGCTTCGAAAACCGCTCTTTTTGATCGCAGAGTCGGATTTGAATGATCCGAAGATTATCAAGAGTCAGGAAGCGGGGGGTTACGGTCTGGACGCGCAATGGGCAGATGACGTGCACCACTCCTTACATGCGTTATTGACTGGTGAACGACAGGGATATTATGGGGATTTTGGAAGTTTGGAAGTCATGGCGAAAGCACTGACGGGTGGGTTTGTGCATGATGGGGAATGGTCGTCGTTTAGAAACCGGACGTATGGAAGAAAGATTCCTGACGGGATCCCGTCGTCTCGGTTGGTTGTCTTTTTACAAGACCACGATCAGGTGCGTTTCTCTTTACTTTCACGTGTGTTTTCGTAAAGCTAATCGGTTTTTGCCTCTCTCTCTTCTCTCCGTAAACAAAACAGGTGGGAAATCGAGCCATTGGTGACCGCATCTCGGCGACAGTTTCCCTTCCACTCTTAAAAATCGGCGCTGCATTACTCCTCGCGTCACCCTTCACACCCATGCTTTTCCAAGGCGAAGAATGGGGAGCCACCACCCCATTCCAGTTCTTCACAAACCACAACGACGAGCTTGGTGAAGCAGTGCGAAAAGGCCGCAGGTACAAAAAACAAAAACCCATTTTCTCTCTTTCAAAATGAGAGAGTTTCTTGATTTTTTTTCTCATATGTGTATTTGTGTTTTTAGGGCCGAGTTTGCCGAACACGGTTGGAACACCGAAGACGTACCCGACCCGCAAGACCCCGAAACCTTCCGTCGCAGTAAACTAGACTGGACCGAACCCACCGCACCCACCCACCTCGATTTGTTAAAGTGGTACAAGCACTTGATCCGTCTCCGACGCACCGTTCCCGAGTTATCTAAAGTGGATGAGATTCGGAATGTGGTGTGTAGGTATAGTGAGACGAAGAGGTGGTTGGTGATGGTGAGGAGTGAACGGGTTGCGGTGGTTGTGAATTTGGCGAAAACGAAGCAGGTTGTTTCTGTTGTTGATAATGATGGGCATGGACACAAAAAGACTGTGGGAGAGGTTTTGGCGGCAAGTGGGGGATGTCAGGTGCAGGGAACCGCGGTGGAACTGGACGCGGAAGCGGTTGCGATCGTAAGGATACAGACGTAACTTTCTATATATCTGAAATGAGAAATCGATCATTCCATTCCAATTTCGAAAGCGTAAACAAAGTGATGATGCCACACACCAACAAAGTGGTCCTTTTTTTGTCGGAAAACAAACTCTATGTTCAATAATAATACAAGAAGATGACCACAAAAAAGCCGGAACCTTGGCCGAGCCCCTCCATCAGTCAATCCCATATGAACTAAATAACGGAGACATGCCCAAAATCCCGAGGGTAAAAAAACGCCATAAATAATGCGCCAAAAAAAACAAATCCAGGAAACCAGCTCCCTCCAGGAACGGAAAGACAATATGACACACTATGGATTCTTTCAAATGGTCTCCATCGTTTCTTCGGCGTACCTAAAAACAAATAAAGTGGTGTTAGAAACAAACTCATTTGTGGAGCGAGCGCGCGGGGGCGGGGGGGGGGGGAATTGTACATACTTAAAATCAAAGTAATCGGAATCAAACACGTGCAAACGAATATATCCATCTTCACTTCCACTCGCAAAACTTTTCCCATCCGGGTGAAACGCAAGGGTATTAATAGGTCCGAAATGTCCCTTGACACGTCCAATCTCAGTTTCAAAAGGCAGATGGAAGAACCGGGTCTCAAACTGGCCGGCTTTAGTACCAGAAGTTGTGACCCCCATGGCATCCTGACCACCTCCCAGGGCAATATGTGGACGAATGGGAGATATCGCCGCGGAATTGACCGGCCGTTGGGTGACGTACTGTTTCATCACTCTTAACGTTTTCGCATCAAAGATCTTTGCCGTGCAATCTTTTGAGGATGTGATAAAGAACCCTCGTTCTTTCTGCCACTGAATATCTGTGATGGCTTCCGTGTGTTCACGCACAGACAGGATCTTTTCTCCCGTCTCAACGTTCCAGATCGTGATGGTTCCGTCTTCGTGGCCCGTATAAATCGTCTTATTGAGACTCCCCCAACATGCAACCGTGGCTTTCTTCTTATCCCCCGGCATCACAATCTTCAACTCAAACTCATCCGTCTGATACTCCAACTCTTCTTCAATAGGGACAACCCACAACGTGGACTGTTGACCCATCGTCGCATCCGTAACGTACAACGCCTTCCGATTCCCCTCTGCAAACGCAACCGCTCTCACAGCCGTTCGCGTATCCCACTTGTACAGCTGTTTCCCACTCATCACATCCCACAATCGACATGAATTGTCAGCAGACCCCGTCAACAATCGTGTACTGTCGAAATTCACATCGAGATCCCACACCGCACCGTTGTGTCCGTCGTAACTGCCTAACCGCTCGCCGTTGTGGGAGAACCAGACTTGGGGTTTGTTGTCTTTGGAGGTGGAGAAGAGGAGGTCGCCGTCGCGGTTGTATTTGATTTTGGTCAAGGACCGGGTGTGGCCGTGTAGGAGAATCGGTCTCATCGCTGGTTTTTTTTATGGTGCCCCTTTCTAACCCTTTCTTTCGCTGTTTCCTTCTCTCTGTGTCTTTGTTCCGGGTTGTTCTTTTGCTTGCTCCAAAGGCTTAACTTGTAATCCTGGATGATGTGTGAGCAAAAGTGTTTGTCGTTTGTGGTTTTTGTCGTCCATTTCGCAGAGAACTCTCTCAAGACAAAAACCAACCCTTGTGGTCATGTGATCGACAAGGTGCTTATTGATACACAGGAACTAAAGACCGAAGCGCGTTTGCCCTACCGCTCATCTATGAGAGTTCATAGCATAGACTTCAAATTCAAGCATGATGGAGAGACAGTGTACTAGTAATACGAAATATGTTACATCCAAAAACGGGGGGGTTCAACTGAACGAAAAGACAACACGCAAAGATTCTGTCTATCTGCCGCAAGACCAAACCAACAATACAAAATAAAAGTGAAAACATTGTGCGGGAGAGAAAAAGAAAAAGAAATAGACCAATTGAACTCCGATTGGGGAGATGAAAGGCGACCCCTTATGAGCAGGTGATAGAGGAGTATGCAAGCAAAGAGACACAAGAAGTCAGGTAGAAAAGAAGGACGGAAAAACCGACTGAAAAAAATAAGGGTAAAGATCATACCAACAAGACCTCTTCCATGACCAAGGGCTGCGACGCCGACGATCGCTGACTGGATCCAGCAGCAGCCTTGGCAACAGCTTCCTTCAATCTCTGTTGGATCCTCTCCTCACTCCTCGGACTCGGTTGTGGTGTCGCCGCGTCATCCATGTCAATCATGACGATCTCTGTGCCGACTTTGGAAGTGCGTTTGGGAGAGGCGGATGGTGAGGCAGCGGGCGAGACGTGTAGGGTTTCATGACTCCCGTCTCTGGGTGAGCCTACCCCAGCGGACCACGGATTCAGTTTACTTAACCAACCGGGACTCTGTGGGTTCGACGGATCCAGGATAAACGGTCGCGTGCTGGGTTCGACTGGCGCTGTCTGCGGTCCACGACTGAATAGACTTAGGATAGGAGTAGATGATCGCTTTTTGATGGATTGTGGGATCTGTAAGCGTAACGACCCGTTCTTTGCGCCTGGTTTGGGACGGGACGGGTTGTCGGTTTGGTAGGATTGGAGTAAAGCGCGTTCGAGATGGTCGTCGATAAGGATCCTGGACGCAATCTTGTTAGCGTAGAGGTTCAGAGCACGAATTTCTTCGCGTAGGGCTTTGATGGTGCATTCATATTTGGCGCGGTCAGAGTCTGTGAGGGGTGGTGCAGGATCCATGGTAGGGCGCTGTGTTGCAGAATCGATATCGTTTGATGCGGTTGTTGATGTTGCGTCTAAGGATGAGCGATCTTTTGCATCGTTCACCGACGGCGATGATGGATTAGGGATGGAGAGTGTGGTTTCAGGTGTTGGTCCAGTAGGAGAGGATTTCAGATCTGACACGGAAGACCGCTTTTCAATGTACTGCCGCAGGGAATGGAATGACTCGGCGTCTTCCAAAAGGGACCGATTGACAGCCCTTAATGCTCTGTTAGATGTTTCGAGTTCGCGAATCTGTTGACCTTGGGACTCGATTTTGGCGACCATTTCAGAGTGGACTTTTTTGAGCTACATGCAGGATTAGGGACAAAGCGGTGACACGAGCAGGTATGAATACAAAGTGGTGAAAACCCACCTGTTCTATTTCTGTGGCTAAGTGGGACACTTGTTTGTCGCGGGTGGCGACGATATCCTGCAAGTCCTCGACACCCATATCCTTGGCAGCTTCCGACATGAGCTGATCCAACTGTTCTTCGACGGACGGGGATCTCGATGGTACGCGATGTTTGCTGGTTGTGGTAGTCGCGGCAAGATCGATGTCGGATGCCATGTCCGTGGCCGAACCAAGGTCTATATCTATTGCGGGAGCGGTGTTGTCGTCGACCTGATCGGGTTTGTCGGGAGGCCCGACCTCATCCCTGACGACCTGCTGAATGTCTAAAGAGGATTGTGCGGCGGTCATTCCGGACATTCCCGAGGTGGACATTCTCCTGATGGGAGACTGGATCTCGTCTTTGGTGGTCGTTGGTTCTGCTTCGTTAGTTGTTTCTTCTTTTACTGGCACGACTGCAGCGTCGTCGACGACGACGGACAGTGTTAAGTCATGGGTTCCTGATTCTGCATGTGCAGACAAGGGAGGATTGCCCTCGTCGACATCCGCCACCATCGTCCTTCTCTCTCCTCCTGTTCTCTGTCTGTCTTTGTCTCCCTCTACGCTCTCCTTCTCACAATCACTACTCTTACAAACCCTTTCACAATCACTACACTCTCCTACTCACTCTCTCACACTCTCTCCTACTCTACTCTCCTACTCACTACACACACACACACTCTCTCTCTCTCTGCATTCCCCTTCCTATTAATCCACCCCCCTCTTCGTGGGCCAAACTGAATCTGGAGTGGAGTGGAGGCAAGCCTTTATTTTGTGTGTGTGTGTGTGTGCCTTTGCCTTGTGCCTTTGTTATCCTTAATCGATTAGCATTAATTCTATGACTCACATAGTCACTTTGAAGTGAATCTGTGTGGCAAGCCACTTAGTTGGTCAGCCCACTCATTTGTGCGATCCGAGTCTTTGTCAAAGAAGCGAGGGGGTTAGCAATTAGTTAGCATTGGTTACTACTCTATATATATATATATATATATATATAGCACTATGAATTTCATTATTAGTTACTGGCACGAGTGAACTGGTGTGCTGCTGCTCTTTCTCTCTCTCTTTCTCTCTTTCTTTCTTCCCAATTTCCTATGTTGCATTATGCAAATTTGAATGATTATGCATTATGTGTGTGTGTGTTGTTGTTGTTGTTGTTGTTGTTGTTGCCCGGTTTGTTCTTGTCACCTTTCCCCAATTATGCGCCAATATAAATAGTGAGGCTATTAATTATTCCCGTTGTTTACGTGGCAAATCTCATGGGAAAGCAATCTTCATTTGGCCATGTTAATTTGCCACGCCCTTACAGTATGTATGATATAGGATATATGAATTGCACTGAGAGCATGAATAGGCTAACAGGCTGATAGGTTGAAGGACGTAGATGCAGAGAGTAAGTACTAGTAGTAGGAAGAGTAGATCAGAACTTTACATGAATTTGAAGTCTGCTACTAACGCATATATACGAACGAATTTGAAGTACGCACGCATCCACACACGGGAAAGGCATCATCACGACGCAACCCTTGGGGAAATACCCTATTCTTAGCTACTACTTATTCCACACATACACATTTACACTCACTCACATTTCCAAGCAGGCCATTGAGGATTGAGAATTGAGGATACCGAGGAATAAGGGGCAACACGGCGGAAGGGAGCGAGACGTTTGGTGTAAAAGTAAAAAACAAGAAAGCAGTGTGTGATGGACGAGTGCTAGAATCAATCAATTCGAATTGACGAACGACACACAGACGACAGACGACAGACGACGACGATATATAAACAAGGCAACTTATAGAGATTGGATTCGTTTTTCTACAAAGTTATACCACCCAGTAGAAACGCCAGTAAACGACGTCATACCAACCACCACACACCCACCCACTCACCATTACTACTACTACTGCGACTCCTTACCAGACACCCCACATACAGAGATCATGAAAGGGTGGTTCCGCCGTCTCTCGTTTCCTAACAAGTCCCCGAGTTCTCCATCCCAGTCGCCCATGGAACTGGATCAACAACCACCCTTTGACGAATATGAAGAAATGGATAGAGTCCTCTACACCCACCAGGACAATTACAATGACAGCGCAGTTCGCACCTCACATGGTGCGCCTGCCGCCGCTGCTGCGACGGGGGACGATGAAGAAACCGAAAAGGAGAAAAGGAGGATCAGTGCGACCGATTCCGCCTTTGGTGTCGATGAAGATCAATTCACCAGAATAGGTAACGCATTGTCGCTTGTGCGTTTCCCGCCCCCATGTGGCAGTGTTTCATGATTAACATGTCTTACAGATTTCTTGACCCACCTTCCCTCGGAACTCTCCTTGCATATCATGAGCTATCTCCCCCTCTCCTCCATCCTTACCACCTCCCTCGTCTCCCACACTTGGAACGCGCTCTCCTCTTCCTTTGAAATCTGGAAACCGCTCTACCTCTCCCGCTACGCCCAATTTACCTCCCCACGCACCCTCGCCGTCCTCAAACGCTCCCCGCGCGACTGGAAGTCCCTCTGGAAACAACGGATCGCCCTGCGCAACAACTGGCGCACATCGCGGTACAAGAAACACGTTCTAGAAGGACACACGGACGCAGTCTACTGCGTCCAGAGCTGCGACAAGTATATCGTGAGCGGATCTCGGGACCGCAGCGTGCGTTTCTGGGATGCCTGTCCGCCGTTTGGCGTCGTCAAGACCTTGACGGGTCATCAGGGCAGTGTCTTGTGCTTGCAGTACTCGGACAAGTGGTTGGTCACCGGGAGCAGTGATTCTACCTTGATCCTGTGGAGTTTGGCCACATGGGAGAAAACCAGGGTGATGAAGGGGCATGCGGCACCTGTGTTGGACGTGCGATTTTGTGAGATCGATGGAGAAGGGGTGATTGTGAGTTGTAGTAAGGATTGTACTATCAAGGTATGTGATAATCGTGATTTCCATCTTTTTTTGCACCGGTTAATTTTTCTTTCGTCAAGGTGTGGAACTTTCAAGGGCAGCTACTGGAAACGTTGTACGGTCATGTAGCAGCCGTCAACGCCATTCATTTGTCAGGTCGTCACCTTGTGAGTGCCAGTGGAGATTGCACCATCAAAGTGTGGGATCTCGGTAATCTTCTGCCTTCATCTACATCGACATCATCATCACCATCGCCACCGTTATTGTCATCCTCTGCGGCAGGGGCTCCCATTCCAGATACCCATACCGAAACCCCCGCTCAAGCACAAACATCACAGACACACGGCTCACAGTCCTCCTTAACCTCCACATCCACATCCACACCCACAACCCTCCGTCTCCTCTCGACCCTCCACGGCCACACCCGCGGGCTAGCCTGCATCTCCTTCCGCCCACCCTACATCATTTCAGGATCCAACGACAAGACCATCCGCATCTGGCACGCCTGGACGGGCGAGTGTCTGAAAATCCTGGAAGGCCACGACGCCCTCGTGCGCACCATTTGGTGTGGAGAGTGGATCGTCAGTGGGAGTTATGATCAGGGGGTTAAAGTCTGGAAATGGCCTAAGGAGTGTAGTGAGATGCAGTTCTCGGATCAACAATCGCCTCAAGCCTTACTATCGAGTAGTGGTGGTGAGGGTATGGTCCCGACAATGGGGCTGTCGGGGGCGAGTCGGAGTCTTTTTGGACCTGTTCCACCAGCGAATACGAATATGACGACACAACAAGGGGATTCGGAGGTGGAGTCGAGTGAGGACCTTGTGGTGTGGGATAAACGGGAAGCACATACAAGTTGGGTTTTTCATGTCGGAGGGGATTCGACAAGAGTCGTCAGTGCTAGTCAGGTAAGGTCGCGCGTTCCCCTCCCCCACCCCTCCCTTCACTTCTGTCTCTTCATCTATGTCTCATACATAAAATGGGTTTTTTTTTTGGTGCTGGAAACTCATCACTGTTTGTTTTTTAAGGATAAGAAAATCGCTATATGGGATTTCAGTGAGGGGATACCGAACGCACGCGACTTTGTATGATTCCACAAAAGCACACACAAAAAACGGAGAAACGAACATTGCGGTGGTTCATTAGTAGTTTAGGGAAAAGGTTTCTTTATAGCTTTTTGTTCCGGTAAAACCATCCGGAAAGCACATGAGGGGGTTAAGCGATTTGACGATCGAGAGAGTGAGATCGCCGTGTGGGGGGTTTTTTTTGGAGGGGGCGTTGTGTGGACTGCATACCTTACTTACCTACTTCCCTACCTACACTGGGTATATGTATGTATACCGTATACATCGTGTTTGACGTTTGAGGGGGTCTGGTTTGCTTAACACACACCCAGATACTCAGATATTCACCAGATTTGTGCGTTGTAACCGATGTGTGCGTTGTAACCGAAGGATTGAAATGGACAAGTTTGGAGATAGGTGGCGCTAGCGCTTTTTCCCTTCCCTTCCTCCCACCACCACACTACAACACATGTATAACAATTACAACAAACAGAGAGAAAAAATTGAAAATAAGACAGCAGATGTTTAGATAAAAATCATCAAAGAGTAGAAAATAAATGAAAAAAAATACACAACGTCCCTCTCGCTCTTTCTCCCTCCCTCTTTCTCTCTCACAAACCCCGCACACACAACCCCACAAGCTTCAATCACACACACCTTTCGTCTCCCCATTTCACATTCATCACGCATCCACAAAATCCGCCTGATTACTGACATACCCCACCCCACTCAACGGCACAAACGTTTCCTTAACAGTGCGGGGAGACGTCCACCTCAACAAATTGAGCATGGACCCAGCCTTGTCGTTTGTCCCCGACGCCCGGGCGCCGCCAAAGGGTTGTTGGCCGACGACGGCGCCGGTGGATTTATCGTTGATGTAGAGGTTTCCGGCTGTGTGCAGGAGGCGGTGGGAGATTTGGTGGATGGCGGGTCGGGATGTAGCAAAACTAAAAAAAAAATAAAAAAAAACAATCGAGAGTGAGTTAACAATCGTGTGTGGGGAGTTTTTTTTTTTTGTGTTTTGTTTTTTTTTGTGACTTACATGGCAGCGGTTAATGCATACGGAGTGGTTTCATCCGCCTGTTTCAAGACCGTCTCCCATTCGGCGTCTTTATACACATAACACGTCAACACGGGTCCAAACAACTCGTCTTTCATGGTGGGTGTATACATATCCTTTGTCTGAACAATGGTGGGTTCGATATACCACCCCTTCTCATCACTGTACTTTCCGCCCGCCAACACCTCACAATCCCGGATCTCACCACTCTGTATACGCTCAAGGTAGGAAGTGATACGCTTATAGGATTGTTCATTGATGACTGCCGTGATAAAGTTTTGGAAATCGTCCACGGGCCCCATTTTGAGACGCTGGGTTTCGGAAACCATTGTGTCGCGGAAGGTGGGCCAGAGGGATTCGGGGACGTAGCAGCGAGATGTGGCGCTGCATTTTTGGCCGTTGTATTCGAATGCGCCACGGACGGTTTGGTAGGCGGCGTTTTGGACGTCGGCGGAGGGGTGGATGAAGTGCATGTTTTTGCCGCCGGTTTCGCCGACGATGCGGGGGTAGCTTTTGTAGGTGAGGAGGTTGTTGGAGATGGTTTGGTAGAGGTGGCGGAAGATGTGGGTGGAGCCCGTAAAGTGGAGTCCCGTAAACGCCGGATGGGAGAACGTTTCCTACAAGAATACAGTTGTTAGATGATACACGATCCATAAGCCTGATCGTATGTGTTAGTGTAAGCTTACTTTGGTCATGAGCTCTGCATCGGCAGGTAAGAACTGGATCACTCCATCAGGTAAACCAGCCTCCTTGAGCACCTCGTACACCAAGTAGTTAGAGTACATCGCCATTGGAGAAGGCTTCCACAAAACAACATTCCCCATCAACGCGGGAGCACTGACAAGGTTTCCACCAATAGCCGTGAAATTAAACGGGGAATAAGCAACGACAAACCCTTCCAACCCACGATACTCCATCCGGTTCCACGTATGCGGGCTGTTCATCACCGGCTGGTCAGCGTAGATCTGAGCAGCATACTGGCAATTGAACCGCCAGAAATCAGCGAGTTCGGCGGCAGCGTCGATTTCGGCCTGGTAAGCGTTCTTGGCCTGGCCCAGCATGGTGGCTGCCATCACCTTGTGTCGGTATTTCGTCGAAAGCAGGTCGGCGGCTTTGAGAAAGATGGCGGCGCGGTCCGAAAAGGGGAGAGATTCCCAATAGGGTTTGACTTCGAGCGCTTTTTTGATGGCGAGTTGGATGGTGGCGGGTGTCGCGAGATGAGACGTCGCGAGGTTGGTTTGGTGTTCGAACGGGAGGTTTTGCGAGAGTGTCTGAGAGGAATGGATGGATGTGCCGGACACGATGGACGGAATGGGAATGGGACCGTCGGTGGCGATCTGTGCGCGAAGCTCGGCAAGCGCGCTTTGAAGTCCTTTGCGATCCGCGGAACCCGGTGCATATTCGTGCTATCAGTAACCCTGGTTCAGCACAACTATTCTCTACAAGTTGCCTTCACAACGCGGTATAAAGGTGCTTACCACTGGCTCATTTTTAATCGCGGGAAGCTGCGTAGAAGTGGGGAAGGTTGAGCAGTGGTTCGCGAGACGGACGCACGACACGGAAAGGAAGAGGACATACCGTGAACGTGCCCAATTGTGGGGCCTGGGACAACCCCATCAATGAGTTCTGGTGCTGCCTCACGGCAGCCGTTGCCGTACTGAAAGCTCTCTTTCCGACCTTCATCTTTCAATTCGTTGCAGTATGTGCTTTTACCTTTTCCCAACGAGGAATCAATGCCCTCTTTAACTTCTCTCTCTCTCTCTCACACACAAGCACACACACACTCTCTCTCTATCCCTCTCTATCTCTTTTCGCTACTCTGCTACTATCGTAATACCTCCCCACAAGACTACAATCTGACCTCTCACCTATCGCACACGCAATATCAAAAATCAAAAACTGCGAAATATCGCAACGCGCGACGCGTTTCGGACAATGCGATAGCAAACCCTAACACTCAAACGCCACACGACGCCACCAGTTGGGTCATATGATACCCACGTGAGTACTCATGTGATATTCAATGTTTATGTCATCACTCGCGAAAGCGCGTTGTTGTTCTTGTCACCGACTGACTGGAGCATTCAATTCCTTTCTTCAAAAAGTGGATAATGAATGGCAATCGTGACAACAACAGGTGCAAAATGCTGATGAATTGGGGGAAGCTTGACCAGCAGACGTGGTGATTCTCTCATTGTCAATTTGAACACTTGCTCAAACAAATGGATCTCTTCGGAGGGCAGTCTTCATAATGCATGCCGTGCCGGTTTGGCTTTCTTTTTTCATTCTAGCATGTCCATGTGCCCTTTATTCATGCATTCAACCCGTGAACTTTAAGAGCTAATGAGTAAGTCACATCGTTATTGACGACCTGTCACAAGTGTCAACAGGGTATAGAACTTGCAGCAGAACATGCCAGACCCTCCATTGTCAAGCCACATGTAGTAACGCAGCCTATATATAAAGCACGCAATGAAATAAAGTTTGACAGCATTGATCACCGTTGGGTGAGAAAAACACATCGATTCTTTCATCCTTCTATATGTAATGGAAGACTGGTCGAGATGTACAAGCAAACGATACTCCTCGGACTCTTGATTGTCTCTCTCGCTGCACACATAACGGCACTGCCGACGGACCCATACCCTTCATCATCGCACACCAAATATGACAAGAACCACGATAACTACTGCATGCGGTCCGGCTGCTCCGGCGAGATATGCTCAACCGACAACATGGCCAGTCCGTGTATCTTTCGCCCAGAGTACGCGTGTTATGCTGTGGCCGAGTGTACTCAGTTGAAGAATGGCACCTGTGGTTGGGTGTCCACTCCCGAGTTTGTGCAGTGCGTTATGGTTGCGGGGGCCAATGTTGTTAGTAGCTGTGATGGTGGGGGCGATGGAACTGGGGGATGTATGAGTACTCCAGCAGGTGCTGGTGATGACGGGGTTTCAAAGGAACCTTGTGCGCATGGGATAGTTCCGCTTCCTGTTACTCCTAGTCCTGAACCTGAGTAAACTTGTATTCCAATGAATTGAAATTGAGTTCGAAATACATTTCTTGTTCTAAGCATCGTTTCGGTCCAAATTCCAAAGGAGATGGTGCTTCAGCGCGTGGTCCTCACTCTCACAAGATCCTGCCTCCCGTATACATGCCCACACCTGACGGTGATGGACGACCTACGTAGATCTTCCTACAAAGATGATCGCTTCTCCGCAGCCCACCATGCATTCCTTACTTCACTTGCATTCTGTAAAACCGACAACGAAGAAAGCGTTGTCCTCTCTGCAGAGCGCGAAGCCATCCGTCTGAAGTTCTTGGAAAGAGGTGATGAAAGAGTACCGAGTGTAAGTAAGTACTGTTCCGCCATTGTGGAGGGCTTCTGCGCAACTTGACTTATTGTATCTAATGAACACTGTATTCGTAGGGAGAAACAGCAGAACTTCTCCTTCGATGTCTGATTATCGAAACACATGGGCAGCCCTGTCGCTTTGCAGATATTAAAGCTATTAATCTCATCCGGTCATCCGAATGGGGATGGCCCAAGCGTATTGGTAAAGCATTTCCTATTCTTTCAAACTTTGCCCCCCTGTCGCTCCCCGAGTTAACACATGCTGCCGCAATCTATTATAGCATACACCGTCCTCACCCAGTTCCTCACTCCCGCCTCGCCACTCTGCCTCCTGATGACGAATACACTCCTATCCGACATTTCCTCGCCCATTCCCTCCGTCGTTCTCTGCGCATTAACATGTCTGGCCACTATCCTTGCGCCCTCAGATGAAGGCGTGCTCATGGTTCAAACTCTCTTGCCGAGCGTACTCAAATGTTTGAAAAGAGAGGACGTCAGGGGAAAGGCCTTGTTTGTCTTGCGGAGAATCGCCCAGGTTTGTGGAGACAGACTGGGGGACGCACCAGGACTAGGATTCGCGTACGGAAGTGATATCGAGAAGCGGGTCAGAAAGTGTTTGGTTGGTGGTGTGGATTGTTTGTCTGGCGTTTTGGCGTGTTATCATGGGTTGATTACAGTACGTATACGCATTTTCGTTCGTGAGTCTCAAGTCGAGGGTTACAGTAGTGGAACTCACCTGCCACCTGCCCTTGCGTTTTCGTACTACCAGAACGAAAGCAAGCAACCGCACATTCGAACTTCATATTCTGCCCTCCTACCTGCCTTTCTTCACATCAACACACAGATCATTCTAAGCCACATTCCAGAGTACGACTTTCAAAGAGCTCATGCCCCGTTTCTTCAGATCTGGTTGCTGGAGATCATTGCTCTCCTGGTCAGTCACGATGCACGAGAACAAGCCGATTTTACTATCAACGCTTCGAGCACAGAACTTGGTGCCCGAAATACGGATCTAGCAAGCTCCAAGGACACCCAGCAGAATCACACTCAAGAATCACTGAAACAGGAAGGACCAGAAGAACGCGAGCAGATAGTACGTCTCTACACGTCCGCCCTCCAAACTCCGTCCTGGGCCGTTGTACGCACGGCACTGCACTGTCTTACGCGCATCCATCAACCTCCAACTCCTCAACTCTCCGAACCCGCAATCTCAACCGCATCTTCACTGGAAAATGAGGATCCGTTCGTACGCGACGTTCGCACGGCAATTTGTGACCTCCTCGTCCGATTGGGGCAAACGAAGAACGGAAACTTGTTGCTGGTTAAAAATGAGGCGGAGAGTTGTTTAAGGGTGTGGGCGGGCGACGTGAAGATGGACGCCGCGGTTGGGGATCCTGCTGATTTCGGCATCGATATTGAGATGGACACGGTAGACGAGTAAATGGTCTCGTACCGCGTTTACGTTTTCTTGGAGATGAACTGCATTCACGCACACCCTGTGACTCTCTGGAAAGTCGACGCACAAAGACATGGCTCGCTTTATTAGCAAGCGGGACCTCGTCGAATGCCACGACCGCACCGATAGGTTTGGTTCACTTTATTCCGTTCGTATAGACATACGCGTTCACGCGCAAAAATAGAGGCAGTCAATGTTCATCTAAAAAATCCCGCCCACCCCCTCATTCCCATTACCCGCACCACCGACCACCGATCACCCAGACACTCGGACCTCACCTCGTCGCATCATGCCTGCCAATATATCTCGCAACCCCATCTCCAAATACTCTACCACATCCGCTGCTCCAAACCCACACTCCAACAACGCTGTGACTCCCTCCACCATCCGCTCCACGCCCTGCTTGACGCTTTGTCCACCACCCTTGTCACTCTCACTGTGGTCCCCACCAAAAGGAACAACAAATGTCTCTGCATTGCGCGGTCGTAGCCGTCCGGCGCTACTGCCGCCGCCACTACCGCTAACACCACTTCCCCATTCACTACGTACAGCGCCTGGGGACGCCACGCGACGTCTAATTAGTCGAACGGCGTACCCTTCGCAATCCACAACCACTACTGTCGCGGTGCCCCCTGACAACTCTGAATCAAAAGCTAGATCGTCGGTGAGCACTGACATGGGCGGGAGCATGGGCAGCGCCATGATTGCAAAGTCTGGGGAGTAGAGTGTCGGCATGGGATTGTGGTCTGCGGCTGTGGGTGGTGGTAGTCGTGACCGGTCGGTGGTGGAGTGGGTATGGTTGTATCCACCTAGAAGGGACCTACTATACGTGAAACGGTGAAGAGGAATCGGGGGAAGTGGGTCCGAGGCGGAGGGTATCGTATGTACGACTTGGGTCCTGCACGGAAAAGAAAAGAAACGGGACTTTAGCATTAGGCCATTCCACCTCTACTTTCGCGCTGCGTTGAAGTGACGGAGATTTTCAAGCTGGATTAATATCATGGGATGGCACACGTACTTACCCTGGTAATGCTATTTCCACGTACCCGCCCAACTCCACTTCCTGTGCCTGCTCGTCACCCCCCACGGTCCCCTCATTGTCACCATGGGGTACAGCCTGCTGCACCCCTTCTACCAGCTCCGTGCATCGCACAAAGTACGTTGCAATGCTCAGCAGTTTCTGGGCAAACGTTTTATTTCCAATAACAAGTGTTCGCGCTGTACGTGGCGGCGAGGTGGTGTTTCCGTACAGTTGGTTGATTTGGGTGATATATGGGTTTGATGTGGAGGGAGAAGATGTAGGGGACGTAGGCGAGAATGCGGTGGAGGGTAACAGCGTCTGAGTCCAGCCCGTGTGATGCATGAGGAGCGCCGTAATAAAAGTGATTAAGAACCTGCAAAATTATTGAACTTAGTATCCAAAGAAAAAACCCCATGCCGTCCGCGAACGTGAAGTCACAAAATTGCTGCATCCAGCAGGTTTGAAAACAACAATGGAAAACTCACCCGCTCTTCCCCACGGCGTTTAACTCTTCTATCATCTCTTTGAACATCTTCACAAACCGCTCGGCCACGTCTCCAGATCGTTGCGGGAAACACTCCATATCCAACCAAATCGGCTCCTCCATTCGCGGGGCTTCATACAGAATCGAAATATTGTCTTGCACGCGATGCACGACTTCCATCAAATCCGTATCGCTCTGCAACGCATACGCAGTGCTGAACCACGGAAACGAAAGCGTGTCGCGGTCGGACACCGAGATTGAGGAGGTGGATGTGGAGCTCGTGGATGGCGGTCGTCGCGGGAAATCGTGGTAGCGCGCGTGAGATTCGGAACACGGGATGGACGAGGAAGAGGAAGAAGGGGTGTGGTCGGATCGCAGAGATTCCATGATGATGAGAAGCACCTTCTTTTGTAGGCGAAGAAGATGTCTTTCGAGGAGGATATAATGGGTAAAGACAAAATCGCGGAGCAAAGGCGTGGAGGAACAGTCAATTAGGAGCGCGACGCTGTAGGAGACTCGCCTTCGCGGTTTCTGATTGAATATTCAGTCAAAAGGAGGGAATGAATCCAGTGAGCTCAGCGTCGCCCATCGGAAGCACAAAAATGAAGTCGTTCATGAATGCAAACCTTTAGCGCTCCACTGTGCCTACCCCACCCGCTCCGCCAACTCCCATCTCCCCCTTCCACACTTCCCACTGGACTCCAACTTTCATCGCTCTCGTAAGAGCTACTTAAACTTCCCGTTCTCGCATGCGCCAATAAATGTGATAACATCTCTTCTTCTTCTTGCTCGTCTATGTCAGTGGGGAGCGTGAATACTTTGGTAATAAGAATTTGCAGGTGCGGTGCCCGAAAGTAGTGAATTTTAGTGGTAATGCCTTTGGGCGTGAGCGGGACAGCGCCGAACATCATTTCCCCAATGAGATCGAGATTCTTCAATGACTGTACGATGTGGCGATAAAGAAGAGGAATCATTAGTTAATGTCAATAGTTGAACCCATTGCCATCCGAAATGTAACACTTGGGCTTCTTCATCTATGATATTTGCACGTACTTACCTTGCGTCTCCCTCCAATAAACCCCCTTCCGGATCTCCAGTCTCTCCCATCGTCACCCCTTCCCCCTACGCTACTCACGCCAGACAATCGCCTCATTGAGTCCTTCTCCCGCTGATCTCTCATCCCCTTTTCCCTAACAGTCGTGCTCCCAGAGTCTCTTATGCTCCGAAAACTACTCCAGCTTCCAACCCAAGTGCCTCTCCAACTCCCGCCCATGCTCCCACTCATGGAATGGTCGTCGTGCCGTCGTGGAATCTTGATGTTTACGCCTGTGGAGTGGCTGCCATTCGCAGCCCCAGGAACATCCCGGCCTTGACCTTGACTTGGAGCAGCTTGGGTGTTGATATCAACATCAAAAGCCGAATCGTACAAAACCAGCTTCTTTTTATCCCCGGTGTCTTGACAGATCAAGATACGGAGCGCCTTTCGTATACTTTCGTCCAGCTTCTTGTTCTCGTTATTCGGGCCGGCATCCTTGGTGATGTGAGTACTGCTGGCATCACCCTTCCCATTGCTCGCGTTGCTATGACTATGTTGGGTATTTCCCCTTTCCTTGTGCGGTTGAGTGGTGTTAGATGTGGACTGTGATTGTCGACGGAACAGTCGGGTGAACATCTCTAATCCGTAAATTGTAAAGCAATAATGCAGAAAGCCTGTTCTTATAACAATAATACACTCTTACAAACGTAGTTATCTGAGCTCTGATAGAGCTTCCCGAAGGTTTGAGCTGCCAGGCTGGATTGATAGCTAATGACGATGAAAAGTCACACAAGCACCCACAGCTACCAACCAGCTGCAACTCCTCCCTCTGCCATCCAGAAACCTGCTATTCACTCCTAGGATCCTACGGATCCCCCTCCCTATCCTTCTGTGAGATGCTTTTGCGAGATAAACCTGTCGTTTTGAAGGATGTGTCAGTTTGGTGATGTTCGTTACATTTTGTTATCGCTATCAGAACATAACACCTGCACTGAGACTTTTTTACCCTTCGCCAGTCCAACACTGCCAACAACACTTGTATCAACCATCGTAGTAGAGTGCAGGAGTCGGCGAAGGAGACTAGAAGAGAAGAGAGGATTGGAAGGAATGGCGCGACACAAGAAGCCAAAGCAGCCTGTGGCTCCGGTTGACACGGAAGAAAAGATCAAGGCGCGACAGGCCCTGGCATTGGATATCGCGGGCGACGATGGAGACGAGGGAAAGAGTGATGGTGAAAGTGAAGACGAACACGAGGGAATGTATTTAAAGACAGTGGGGCGGTCTGGGACGGATAGTCGATTTGTGATGAGCGATGAAGAAAGTGGGGATGAGAACGGCGAGGAAGAGGAATGGCAGAGTGAGGAGGATACTGATGGCGACGAGCAAAACGTAGCAGGTGCAAAGACATCGCCGTCAAGCGACAGTGATCAAGCTGCGGATTCGGACGAGTTTGACAGTGAAGCCGAAGACGAGGCGCAGAATGTGCCGAGTGGGGATGCCGAGGAAGATGGCTCCGACGGTGGCATAACCTTTACCACGCTCCCCCCACGGCATCTTCAAGTGCCAAACCTCTCACATCCACCGCCCTCAAGTCATCTTCCCTCTCAAAATCTGGTATCATCTATCTCTCCCGCGTCCCACCCTTCATGCGCCCTCAAAAGCTACGACAACTTCTTTCCTCCCACGGCACAATTAATCGCATTTACCTCGTTCCCGAAAACCCGCTCACCGCGGCCCGTCGTAAAAAGTACCGCAAAAACTCTCGTCAGAATTTTGTCGAAGGGTGGGTCGAGTTCACCTCCAAGACCGATGCGCGGCTAACCGCAGAACACTTGAACGGGAAGCAGATTGGAGGGAAGAAACGGAGCCGATATTATGATGATATTTGGAACATGAAGTATCTGCCGCGGTTCAAGTGGAACCATTTGACTGAACAGATTGCCTACGAGAAGAAAGTGCGGGAGCAAAGGGTCCGCACCGAGATGGCCATGGCAAAACGAGAAGCAAAGGGCTACCAGAAGAATGTACAGATGGCAAAGATGGTGGAGGCAATGGAGGAGAAAAAGAGGAAGAGAAAGGTGGAAGATGAGGGTGAGACGACACATGAGACTGAAAAGAGACCGAGCATGGGTGATAAAGCAGAGGTGAGACGTAAGTTCAAGCAGCGAAAGGTTGCTGATGAAGGTAGCGGGGCGAAACCCGAGAATGGAGGGCTGAAGCAGAGTGTGTTATCTAAATTATTCCGTTAAATTTGTACACTTGTTGTTATTCCCTCCTTGTGCCTTGTGGATGCAAAAGCCCTACTGGTTCACCTACATTGATGAAGTCCTTATTTTCTCGTTTCCTGCGAGAAGTTTGGATGTAAAGACCGCAATCATTTACGAACACAGCGGTACTCGGTTCTTAGCCAAAACGCGTGCGTCCTTCTCAGGTCTGCGCAAAAGCCAACTTGCCGCTCACCCAGACAGAGATTGGGACGCTACAGATACTTGTATATATATATAGCATATACGCAGGAACATTCAGGATAAGAAGGCATATAGAGCTCATAGAAGCCGTGCTAGAACTTAGGAGAGGTTATCCTCTTTATATTTCAAAAGTAGAGCGGGGCTCATCATGACTGCCCAGGGGCTCGAAGGCACAGAAAACCCGCTCTACCGTAGCGGGTTCATCCTACTAGCCCTCGCCGCTGCTTTCGCGAGCTATGTTTTCCGTGACAAGTCTGACGGGAACGATGATGGACGCAAGGATTCCATGGCGGATATCAGTGCCGTTGATGAGGATGGTACTGCGGAAGGGTTGCCGTCGCCTTTGACGGAGCTGAAGTTGAACAGCTTATTTCGCAAGTTCAGGAACAACTATTTGGTGGTATATTGCCTTGTCATGAGTAAGTTTTCTGCTAGATACTGGGTGGAAATGGACCCTGGTCTTTCTCATGTGTGTGACTGATGAACCATAATGTTTTCATTGTAGTGGCGGACTGGTTGCAAGGACCTTCGACCTACCCATTGTATCGTGAATACGGCTATGAACTGAACCATATTGCCATTTTGTTCGTTGTGGGCTTTTTGTCGTCTGCAGTATTCGGAACCATGATTGGATCCGTCGCGGACAGAGTGTACGTATTCTTTCGTGCCGGAGAGAAATCGCACACCGCAAATCGGTGAATACGGCTTCCCATATAGCTAACAATGATTGCAATTAGGGGACGTAAATTCGTCTGTGTGTTGTTCACGGCCATTTACTCTGCGTCGTGCCTCACGAAGCTATCGTCCAACTTTGCCATGCTGCTGTTTGGACGCTTGTTGGGGGGTATTGCGACATCCTTGCTGTTCTCCGTGTTTGAAGCATGGATGGTCAGTGAGCATCATTCCCGTGGTAAGCATCGATGGCGATATGCCGGTTAGGAGAACAGGATATATCTCGAGTGCTGACATCCCGGATTCGATAGGTTTTAAGGAATCCTTGGTTTCCGACACATTCTCGTGGTCCACTTTTTTGAATGGTATCGTTGCCATTGCCTCGGGCGTGGTTGCCAACCTCTGTACCGACTATTTCGGGCTGGTTGCGCCTTTCATGGCGTCCATGTTTTTCCTCATCGTGGCGGCGGTCGTCATCATCCCATCATGGCGTGAGAATTACGGCACATCATCTACCACCCGCACTAGCGTATCGAAGCATTATACTATCATGGATGCAGTCAGAATTATTTGGCATGGTAACGTTTGGGCTTGCAAGGCAGGGTTGTGTCCCATTTATCTCAACCGTACGACTCCGCACAGACAAAGATATTCTCGCCATCGGTATTATGCAATGCTTTTTTGAGTCTACCATGTACACATTCGTCTTCTTGTGGGCACCCGTTCTGGAAACCGCTGCCGGCGGGGGCAAAATCCCATTCGGCGTCGTCTTTGCGTCAATGATGGTTTGCATTATGCTTGGTTCTATCCTATTCAAAGTCCTACTGCGCGAAGGATGGAAACACGAACAGATTGGCCGACTAACGTTCATCATCGCCACTGTTGCGTTGATCTTGCCGATTTTTGCTAAGGTGAGTTTCCCGTCCTTGTGAAAGCATCAATGTCGGATTTTGAATAGGAAGCGCAATTTCGTAGGACGAGCTTACTCTCTTTGCAACGTTCAACCTCTTCGAGTTCACCTGCGGTCTTTATTTCCCCACCATTGGCACACTTCGCGCCAAGCTTATTCCCGAAGAAACCCGCTCTACCATCATGAACGTCTTCCGTATTCCCCTCAATCTGATCGTCGTTGTCGCGTTACTCAAAGTCGAGTCCACTAGCAGCTCAACGCTATTTGCTCTTTGTACCGCTTTGATGGGAGTCAGTATCCTCTTTGCATCGAGGCTGAACAAGAGCTTGGCTCAAAAGGCCGTTTATAAGCCCACCGTCTTATGGAAGGGAGAGGAACCTGATGAAGTGGAGATGCATGGACATCATTAGATGTGTATCTAAGTCAGAGATTGGACCAGGATGAATTACGCCCACTTGTATATATCGGACTACCATCATTTTTTAAGGCGTCTTTGAATATTTAGGCATCTTGAGCCGACCTGAGGGGCTCTCGCATTTTATTAGGTCTTGTAACAATTGCGAAGTGTGAAGAGTGTATGAAGTAAATATGTTTTCATTTACTACCAGTGTGTGTTTCAGTATCTACATGCAATTGGGGCAATCTCCAAAAACCCATCTCGAGTCAGCGTCACTTGCCATCCTCTTCTACAGCTTTAACACCTTTCGCCAACTCCTCCTCTTCCTTGACTCTCTCCTCACTTTCCACTTCACCTTCGACATCCATCACACCCTCCTGCTGGGCTCTCCACATGGCAGCATAGATACCATTGCTGGCCAGCAGATCTTCATGCGTGCCGTACTCCGCTACGTTCCCCTCCCGCATTACAACGATTAAGTCACAGTGTTGAATAGTTCGTAATCGATGTGCGATGAATATCGCTGTGCGCGACCCCGGTGTAGGCGTGCTAGCAGAAAGTGGAAGGGACTCGTGAGGCGGCGACTTGAGAAACTCGCGAATAGTAGCCATAATGGCCGTTTCGGTGTTTTGGTCGAGTGCCGACGTCGCTTCGTCGAAAAGAACAATAGGCGGGTTCTGTACAGAACGATCATCAATACACCATAATTAGTGGATGCCTGTGTGTGTCTGTGATACGCGTAATTCTCACCTTTAGGAACATTCTTGCTAGTTGCACTCTCTGCTTTTCACCGCCACTGATCATCAAGCCTCTTTCTCCAACTTTGGTTTCATAGCCCTCGGGGAACCGGTTTACGATGACATCATGTATTCTGGCCTTCCTCGCGGCTTCATATACCTCTTCCTTGGTTGCATCCGGTCGACCGTACGCGATATTGTAATAGATGGTTTGATTAAATAAAATTGTGTCCTGTGGCACAACACCTATGTGCTGACGCAAAGACTCAAGCGACACCTTTGTGATGTCCTGGCCGTCAATCATAATCGTTCCGGTTTGCGGATCAAAAAACCTGAGGAGGAGACGCATAATGGTGGACTTGCCGCAACCACTCGGTCCCACGAAAGCGACGGAGTGTCCAGCCGGGATCGTAAACGATAAGTCATTGAGAATAGGTCGGGCAGAGTGGTATGCAAAAGAGACATTCTGCAGTTGAATCCCACCACTCTTGGAGAGTACTAGGACGGGTGCGTTGGCTGCTTCTGAGGTCTTCGACTGCACATGAGAAAGGCGGAACATTGTGTCCATGTCCAGCAGTGACTGCCTGGTTTCTCGATAAACAGTGCCAAGGAAATTAAGTGGCATGGACAGTTGGAACACCAGTCCATTGACCATGACCAGGTCTCCAATAGTCATAGTCCCAGCTAAAATTCCCTGTGCAGCCAGCCACATGATTGTTGTCAACGAAACCGCAAAAATGGCGTTCTGGCCAGCATTAAGAAACGCAAGAGATGTCGTTGTTTTAATGGCAGCTTTCTCGTACTTGGCTAAAGACACGTCGTATCGTTGCGCCTCGAATCGCTCATTATTGAAGTATTTCACTGCCTCAACGTTCAGCAGAGAGTCGGTTGCCGTGCTAGCCGCTTGATTGTCTGCTGCATTCATCTGCTTACGAAACTTGAGTCGCCAAGATGTTGTCGCAAACGTGAAGGCAGCATAGGCTGCCATGGTCACTATCGTCACTCCTGCGTATGCCGGTCCAAAGCTGTATGCAAGGATACCGCAAACCATTGATATTTCCAGAGTTGTTGGAACAACATGGAACACCATAGAGGTCAGGATCATATTGATTCCCTTTGTCCCACGATCTATCGCACGCACAAGCCCCCCAGTTTGCCGACTAACATGGAAGCTCAAATCCAGATTGAGTAAATGGTGAAATATCCGTCTTGCGGCGCTTCGAATCGCCCGCTGCGCGACTCTTCCAAACACTGCATTTCTCAACTCTTGGAAAAGGTTGGAACCCAATCTCGCAGCACCATAACCTAGTAGAACAGTTCCCGCGACACTCATAACCGTAAGTTCTGAGGATGCAGCGGGGCCAAGCATGTCGACGGTGTACTTGAATAATATCGGAACATATACGTTCAGGATCTTACCGCCAACCAATAGGACGAGTGCAATGACCACGCGAGACTTAATCCCTGGTGCATCTTTCGGCCATAGGTAGGAAAGGAGTTCCCTAACAATCCGCCAATCTGCGGCCCGCGTACCGGCTTCCGGATATGAAGGTGTCTCAGATTGTGTAGGAATAGGCGTTGCGGGGGGTTTGCTAACTGTTTGTGCCCTAGTGGAGGTTGCCTTCGTACGGACGACGAAGGGTGCGAATTGGCCTACGGCCAATCTTCTGACATCGAAAGGCTGGGTCGTTCGCGGAAGCAGCTGTAATATCGTTGGTACTTGACGTGTTATACATTGCAATGAAGATCTAGTATGAAAGCTGGTATGCCGGCATGTCGGTTTCTGTAAGCATTCATTTAGCGTTGAGCTAGTCAAGAGAGTCACCCTTTTACAAGAAACTCACCAGCCTGCCTTGGAACAACAAGGCTGCACTCATGCATCGACCCTGTAGCATGCTGTTTGAACGCCCTTTTCTATTCCCCCAGCTCTTTGCAGGCTCGCCCCTTTATGCGATGACATCTGGCGCCAGTTCGCGTTGACCTGATTCACATTAGGGTCGCCATGTCAACGACTTGTGAATTCTCAGGTGCTTAACTGGATAATCGAAGCGAATAGCGCGAAGTCGCTAGACCGAATAAGCAACCAATACCACGATGGCCGAGTACAAGGGTAAGATGCGAGGTGTTGTGCAATAGCGTAGGATCCGGTCCAGCTTCTGATCTCGCACTTTCCTCTCCAGGCACCGGGGCCGAGGCCGCCAGAGCCGCAATGCTCGAGAAGGCTCGAACAAAGATGCTTCATGAATTCCAAAGTGAAAAGGATCGGATCGCCAAGGTATGTCAGTGACTTTATTCGTTTCGTTTGAGCCGGTTCTCATCCACGCAGATCATCTGTAGGAGAAACAAGTGAACATTGGCGCGGACAAGTTCGTTGCGCAAAACGACTGGGTGGATAACGAATTGAAGCGGCAAACGATTGGCCTTGTCAAGCTCGAGGAGTTTCAACGGATTAAGGAGAGTTTGGATCAGAAACGACAGGAGGAATTAGAAAAAGACAAAGCAGTGAAAGCGGAACTACGGAAGAAAAAGCGGAAAGAGAAGCCGAAGCTGAGTTTCGATCTAGATGGCGAAGAAGATGGAGAAGAGTCCCCTGGTAGGTATCAAAGCTATGGTCATACATGGGTAGCACAGTCGGATCGGCCATCCCGAGGATGAAAATTACACTGTATCGAAAAACTTCATCTGATCAGGATGATACGGCTTGAAGGCCTTTCGGGGAACTTCATTCTTGGCAGCAATGTCAAGGCCGTATCGTTCATATGATAAGTGAATCTTCTCGCTGAGGGATATGGACCGGTCAACGTTCTCACTGCTGTGGTTTACTAATGCTGAATTGCCAATACTTAGCATCCACACCACCAGCTACCAAGAAGATCAGAAAAAACCCCACGGTTGATACGTCGTTCCTCCCAGATCGTGATCGCGAAGCCGAAGAAACCAAACTCCGTGAAGAACTGAAAGGGCAATGGCTGGAGGAGCAGGAGAGAATCAAAGAGGATAACATTCTCATTACATATTCTTATTGGGACGGAACAGGGCATAGAAAACAAGTGGAGGTTAAGAAAGGAAACACGATTGGCCAGTTTTTGGAAGCATGTCGGAAGCAGTGGCATGAATTACGCGGTGTCAATGTCGACAATCTGATGTACGTGAAGGAGGACTTGATCATACCTCACGTAAGTAGCATGATCTTGGCAAGGCTTAGCATCGAGCGATTGAGCCTAATTCTAATACCTTCAGCATTACACATTTTATGACTTTATCATCAACCGCACACGTGGGAAGTCCGGACCACTTTTCTCTTTCGACGTTCACGATGACGTCCGTCTGGTGAACGACGCAAGAATTGAGACCGAGGAGTCTCACG
This sequence comes from Gaertneriomyces semiglobifer, assembly GCA_025558075.1. Classification (NCBI taxonomy): domain Eukaryota; kingdom Fungi; phylum Chytridiomycota; class Chytridiomycetes; order Spizellomycetales; family Spizellomycetaceae; genus Gaertneriomyces; species Gaertneriomyces semiglobifer. The sequence continues at coordinate 128,898 of JAHLKF010000017.1, read as the reverse complement.
CGGGAAAGGTGTTGGAGAGAGCCTGGTATGAGAAGAACAAACACATCTTCCCTGCGAGCCGTTGGGAAGTTTTCGATCCGCAGAAAAGCTATGGAAACTACACAATTGCGGATAAGAACAAAAATAAGGATAATCTGGCACCATGATCATAGGTCCCTGTATAATGTGGATGCACAGTATCTTTATGCTAAGAATGTCATTTGCTGTCAAGCCTTACAAGCAGGTACAGATAAACTAGCCCACAGCTAGCGAAATGACGAAACATATACACATCCAATCTATTCTCTAGCGATGACCCTCCAGCCGTTTCATAAGCTCCTCTACGCGTTCCTTGACGCTCTCTGCTCGCTCAACCAATCGCTCCACGTTCTTTTCTACGCGCTTCTCATTTTCTTCCAGACTTCGCTCGACACGCTTGATACTTTCGTCGATGTTGTAGAAACCGGTACTAACCCTTTCCTGTTCTTCTGACAGCATTTGAAGAGTATCGCTGAATGTGGCAGCCTCTGTGTGCAGGGACTTCAGCGCATGAAGGCGCGTGATGATGTTGGGTAGCAGAGATGCAACCGGATCGAGCTTTTGTAGGGTATCATAGATGTGAGAGATCTTCCGAGCTGATTCAGTAAGCGACTGCGATAAATGAATATCCTGCAGTTGTGAGGTTGCACTCCTGTCTCCACCTATACCTGATCCGCCTGGGGTGCCAGATCCGATCGCCAACGCTTCGCCCCCCATCTTTCCAAACATGACCGTATTCTCCAATTGTTGCCGCTTTCTCAGCTCCATCAAACGTTCCATGTCAGCGACAACTGCTTTGACTCTCATTGCAACCATTTCCAGCTGCCTCGGTTGTGTGAGGAGCGACAAACTCCTGTCGAGTTTTTGCAGTGATGAAATTAGTGTCGATGTCTCTTGAAGGATATTGGACCCTGTAGTTGCGGATGTCGTTTGAAGGGAAGGAAGCCCGATGAGCCGCTCCAAGGTTGTCAGGCGTGACTCGAGCGACGCAATTGACGCAAGGGACACCTGTTGCATCGATGATGGTGTGTAGAAAAGCTCGTATGTCACGTAGGGATCGGTCTCCGGGTTCGCATTCTGTGACTGTGAAGCCGTTACTGCTGAGATCTCCTCGGATATTGACAAGTTCTTCAAGTTGCGGAGCTGGTTGACCAGGTTTTTTCCGACTTCCGCCTGTCGCACTAAGCTGCCGACACCATTCTCTCCGCCAGATACCATCAGCTCCCGACCATCCTTAGTTACGATCTTGTCACTCAAATGGCCGAGCGTGACCTGCAAGCTTGTTATATGGCTTAATAGCTGGGTTCGTGTTGCACGCTTGACCTTGGGTCTTCCGTCTGCCGTACTTTTGTTCTCCTTTTCTTCCTCTTCCTTTGGTTGAGACTCCACTTCTCGAGCTAGATCTGCCGCTTCATCGAGTAATCTTCGTAGTTTTTGTGTTGGCGTTTCCTCAGAAACATGCTCTTTGCCCCTTCTAACACTCCTTCGCTGGCTTTTCTTGGGTCCAGTGCTCCATTCTGCAAACTTATCCGCCGCCGCTTCTACATTAACTCGTGTCCGTACAACCCCCTCGTCATCGTTCTCGTCGTCGTCGTACTCGGAATAAGCTCCAGTTTCCGGGTGGTGGGCGGCGAAGGCAGCAGGTTGAGATGCCGGATCTGGCGTTTCATAGATGTCCGGTTGAGTATCCAAATCCAGGTTTTGATACTTTGCCGTCATCCTTGCGAGGGTTAAAGGAGCAGCCTGTCAATCGTTCGCTCTCGTCTTTGCTCGGTTGTTGATCAACCCAGTTGCGTTTTGTCGCGTCGTGCGTCTCTCACACCGCTCGGATGTGAACTGGGCATCCGCACATTTGACCAGGATTCCACAATGGTAAGAATGTGGAAGTACAGGAGTCGTAGCCTCTTAATTGTTCAATAACGTAGTCATGTACAGATACGTTTCATTTTGGTTCAGAATCGTCAGGGAAAGACTAGGTTATCGAAATGGTACATGCCCTTTGAAGATGATGAGAAGATAAAGTTAAAGCAAGAAGTGCATCGACTCGTAGCTGCAAGAGATCAAAAGCATCAATCAAATTTTGTTGAAGTGGGTATGCGGTAGATAGTAGTTATGTTTGATGGCAGCGTTTTGTACTGCCGCATGTGCGTCCAAACGGAGTTTGAAGGATGTACCATCAGCGGGCCACGACTGGAAACTTTGTTACGGCATAACCAAGAGAAATATCGGGACATCGGTTTGAAGTTGAAAGCAGCTTCGGTGCCGCGCGGGCGTGCAATAGTCTGCAGCATAGGAGAGCTGGTTTCTGTCCAAATGAACCCGCAATCATTGAATGTGCACGCTAACTATTGGGTTAAACTTTGCATTTCATTATAGTTTCGAAACTACAAGATAGTCTACCGTCGATATGCCGGCTTATTTTTCTGTTTCTGTGTTGACACGAATGACAATGAACTCGCTTACCTGGAGGCGATACATTTCTTTGTCGAGGTTTTGGATGCGTTTTTCAGGAACGTATGTGAGCTCGATTTGGTTTTCAATGTACGTACTGAGCACGATGGTGTAAGTCAAGGGACGGATCGTAGAGGATGCTCATATTCTTTGTCAGTTTTACAAAGTCTACGCAATACTAGACGAGGTGTTCCTGGCTGGGGAAATTCAAGAAACAAGGTAAGATGAGCTTTCTATACAACCACGTCCTGTGGCTAATAATTCCTTCTCCTCAGCAAAGCGGTCATATTAAGTCGGTTGGATCAACTTGATAAAATGGAATGAGCTCATAAGTAGAGATAATATCAATTTTGGAGGAAATACCCACTACCTAACCTAAAGGTTGAATTACATGTCTTCTATTCACCAATGAGAGGATGTTACTCCTGTTTATGTGGTCTATCACCCTTCACAAGTCCACCTACAGCACCCCCGACAGCACCTGCCCAAACGCCCAGCCAGCAACAGATTACGAAATGGCTGATCCCGCTCCCAATCTCTAGCCAACTCCCCTCATCCTTAACCAACCAGAAGAAAGTCAACGCCATTACATCCGCAGTTCCCACTATCAGTCCTAACAGTCCCTGGCTACCCTGGAGGTCTCCGTGACGTTGCTCTTGTATGATGTTAATAGACAGGAACAAAGGAAGGAACGGTACGAGGATTTTGAATAATAGAAGAGCAGCCATGAGAAACGGTGCGAAAACGGTGGTAAAGCGGTATACGGATGCGAGTGAGAACGATGATAATGACGCAATGTTTGAAGGGCCAAAAAAGCCCAAGTGGAGGAGAAGAAGGAATGTGAAGGCAATGCGCAGATCCGGCAAGTGGACGGGCGAAGTTGAAATTGTTGAATTTTTCTGTAGAGGTCAATATAAGCAGACGATTCCTGATTATGGAAGGGCTTACGATCACGTACCGAAGAGCTGGTCTGGTGGTTCCATATGACGCGTTCGACTTCAATCCAGGTCAGTATTAACCCAACAAAGACGGCTAGAAAGCAAGCCTCAAAGTTCAATGTTAAGCTGGCATATACTGGCGCAAAGCAAAGTGACATGTTGAGGAGCCTATCCTCCGAAGTCCGACCTCGACGGGTGAGGACAAAGGGAGATATGAGCGAATACGCTGTGGTTCAGGAGGGCACAGTGAGTAAAAACCAGTTAGCCGACAACTATAAGAAAGCACGCAGTCGTCATAAAACCCACCAAGCGATGCCCAGGCAACCACGCGGACGAGGCCTTTGCCTAGAATAGACGACGGGAACAATAAGCTGACCAATATGCATGAGCAGCAACTGGCTGCCACCGTATACTGCATCTACAGGGGATTGTATGTCAGCTGTACTGAAACTGGACACGAAGCTTCCGACGAGCATACCTGTCGCGAAAGTGCTGTCCCCTTACGTAGCTCGCGCACGAGTGCAGCAAACGCTAAAGCAGTAGTAGCCGAGAGCCACCAGATGTTCTCTCCCCCATCCACGGGAAACAACGGAAAGACGCTGCCCAAGCAACACAAAATGCCCCACTGCGTGAACAATTCAGACTCCTTTGCCCTTATCCTCGTGGACAGTGTGCGTGGCCACACGAGGCCCAGAAAGATCAGAGCTGGACACAGAAGAATTCGGTGAAAATAGCTCAACACCTGTCGACGCTGTTAACAATCGGGTGGGTACAATGTGTAGCGCGTCATGTACGCACCAAGACTTCCAGTCCGAAGATATACGCGATTCCGTAACTGACCAACCTCTGCCATCCCGAGCCTCCACCGATCATGCGGGTAATAGTTTTCCATTTTCGAGCCACTTTGTTCCAGAACCACAGTGGAAAGGCGGCGTACGCGTAGTATATCAAGGGCGATCGCTGTAAGTACAGAACAACCGCAAGCCCGCACACGACGCATCCTGTGACGAGCTGGATGATCGGATGTTGCGAGGTATCCGGAGTTGGAGATAATATGCACGTGATACTGTACGCCATCCAACCAAGGTAGCCGAGCGTGATGATGAGGCGTAAAAATAACCAGTCATAACTGCGCGATGACATGCAATCAGCGGCACGAGCAGCGTGAAAATCTTCCATCCCATACAATAAACTCACGTCTGATAATATCGCATCCCTTCCACTCCTAGTTTCACCAGGCTCTCGCATTCCGCAATGGCATCTTCCCATTGTCGGCTTTGTAGTTTCGACTCAATGTGGCTAACTCTTCCTCGCCAATTCGCTAAAGGCGTGAAGCCTTTGAACCATAACTCCGTCTCCCTCTTTTCATCCTCCTTAACATCAAACTGATTCAGCATCTGTCTGGCATTAGCTAGAAGTGCCGCAGCTTTGTGTTCGATGGTTGAGGATAGGTATCTCATGGGCAGAGTGCCTACTGAATTCATGGGCACAGGAATAGATAACAAGGTAGACATCAATGGTGCAATATCCGCCTGGTTCACGTCATGTGACGCAGTGGGTAGATTGTAAATAGATGCCCATTCGTCTTTAAAACCATCAATCTCCGATTCTGATGCAGGACCCGCTACGCCAGCGCCCCAAGCGATTAAGGGGGTCCTCGTATTATCCGGATGTCCATCACCATGGTTGCCACGATCGCTCATACCATGATCAGCTGTGAACACGTATGCAGTCGCTTGATCGCCATAAAATGCTTCCAGTCTTTCTTCTACAATCTTCATACCAGCGTCGACAAGGTTGATATTGTTCAGGTACTCTGGAGAATTAGGACGGAAGGCATGACCATTTGTGTCCAGGCCTAGCAAGCTGATCATGGTTAGCAGTCGTCGAAGTCAAGGCAGACAATGTGACGTCGCTTACTGAAGGAAGAACACGATCTTCTCCTGCCGTAACATGGTGTCCAGCGTCGAGTTCTGCTTTGCACGATCAAGTAAACTTGCAAACTGTTCAAACACCCATGTGTCCAGCTGACTTGCATCTGTATCGCTTGTTAGCGCTTCTTCAAGGACACTGAACCGGACATGTGGAAGTGGCACCTTCACTAAAATCCTCGCTCTCAGGTGGATACATGAAAGTTTCAACACGATTTGGATCACTGGCGCCAATAGAAAACATTGGTAAGATGTCTGGAGATCCAAATGACCAGGTATGCCTTGATTCATTGAAGACAGAGTCGAAGTTGACGGGGTTCATCTTCCATCCTGCAATACCAGTCAATGTGCGTACCTCCCAACCTAAATGCGGGTTCACTGCACCTTTAGTCACAGCGCTCACATCCTCGTAAAAGCCAGCAATGAGGGCAACGTGCCCCGGTCGTGACTCGGTAGGCACACGGGTGTGCGAAACTCCCCAAGATCCCCTGTTCTGCACAATGTCCCGCAAAAATGGCGCTCTGGCCATGGAATCCTCAAACAACTTATCCGCTCTTAAGCCGTCCGCTGAAAATAAAAATCCTATCTGAGCGCCTTCGAATGGCAAACAGCCCATTAAGCGGCCGCGCACCTACAGCGAGCAATAGCCGTTTGGCCGGCGCAGGCTCCGGCGGCATCACCGGGGTCATGCCATGTACAATAGGAGAGCGGAAATAGACATCAAAGATGGATATTGAGTAGACGATATGGAAGATGACTCTGCGATAGGTGACTATGTTATATAAAAAGGTCAAGATTCGGTACAGGTTGCAGATTACACCCTTACCCAACTAGGAGCAGTCTGCTTATGGATCGGTTCGCACCAACAGCATTTTCGCTGTTGTGCGTGATGCTCCCCGCCATAGATTTCTTATTCCCCAGTCATTCAATTCGAATGATTATTATTATGCATATCGCAGTGGATCATATAAAGACGCGCAGTTGCATGTCCTTGCGCCAAGACGCCGCCCGTCTCAATCAACTCGTCACAAAGAAAGCGCATTGGAGCCACATTCTCAACGCAAGGCTCTTAGAATCATTTAAACCACACACATAGCAAGAGCGCCGACTCATTGGAAGAAGAGGAAACCGTCCCATTCACTTTACAAGCTTATTGGAGCAGCGCCTGTGATATACTTGCATCATGCGTGTCCGTCTCGCTGCTGTCGCCGTCTTCTTGGCGAATGCTGCAATCGTTGTTGCCTCTCCTCTTCAGAACCTCGTTGGAGCGGCTGTTCCAGAGCAGTACATTGTGGTTTTCAAGGATGACCTTACTAAGGATTCTCGTAAGTGATGTTTACTCGCAGAATTCGTATGTGGCACCGTTAACTGAGGCCAATGACAGTTGCCTCCCACTTGAGCTGGGTCCAGACCACTGTTACCCCTAGCCTTGCGTTGAACTTTCAAGATGCATCCGCAAGGTCTCACCAGGTTGACACCTACGGAGTACGGCACTTGTACAACTTTGCCGACTTCAAGGGTTACTCTGCCAAGCTTCCTGGTACAGCTGTCAAGGCTCTTATGGATGACCCCAATGTAGCCTACATTGAAGAAGACAAGATTGTAACAATTTTGGACTCTCAAAAGAATCCGCCGTCGTGGGGATTGCAGCGTATCAGCACCCGTAAATTGCCGCTGTCCAAGACCTACGACTACCCATCTTCTGCTGGAGAGGGTGTGGATGCCTATATCGTTGACACTGGTATTGACGTAGACCACCCTGAATTTGAGGGCCGCGCTGTTCTTGGAAAGACCTTTACACAAGATGGTGACCTAGACGGAAATGGCCATGGCACTCATGTTGCTGGTACTATTGGTTCCAAATCCTACGGCGTCGCTAAGAAAGTGAACCTCATTGCTGTCAAGGTGCTTGATGCACGTGGCTCCGGAACTATCTCGGACGTCATTGCTGGGATTGAGTTCGTCGCTACTACTGCTCCCAGAACCGGCAGGAAATCTGTAGCAAACATGTCTCTTGGCGGTGGTGCGTCCACAACCTTGGATCGTGCAGTACAAGCTGCTATTCGCGCTGGTGTCACGTTCGCCATTGCCGCGGGTAACTCTGCTGGTGATGCCTGCAAGGTTTCGCCTGGCCGTGTCCCGGAAGCGATTACAGTAGCTGCTTCTGACAATTCCGACCGTATCGCCTCATTCTCCGAGAAGGGACCCTGCGTCGATATCATTGCCCCTGGTGTGGATATTACCTCCACTTGGACAAATGGTCGTGTGAACACCATCTCCGGCACTTCTATGGCAACCCCACACGTTGCGGGAGTCGTTGCTTTGGCCCTTGCCGAAGGCAACTTCACCTCTCCTGCAGAAGTTGAGACCTACCTCAAGGTCATTGGCTCCAAGGACAAGATCAAGGGCAACCTTGCCCGTACCCCCAACATCTTCCTCTACAATGGCGTTCATGGTGGGTCTATTCCCGATGATGAACCCGCACAGCCAGCTCCTCTTCCTCCAGACAACCCTACCGAGCCCAACCCGGGAGAGGGTGTTTGCCCCTTCCCACAGTGCTTGTTCGACCCGGCATGGTCAGTTATTTCACCTCGTTTCAGCATTCGCGATATCATTCTAACTGTTCTTTGCCAAATAGCACCGAGTGTTGCATCGACTGCATGTTTCGTTGATGAGGAATGAGTAGCTTGTAAATATGCGCTTCGCTGATGTGCTCGGGATGTGATGGCTCATGAAGGCGACTCTTCTCGTCGTTTCATAGTTATGTGTGTAAATGCTGCTTTTTTGATGATGATCTTATACAAATACCTTTGTCGAACTTTTCGACGAGGTTTCAAATGAAGCCGTGTTCCTTACTTAAACCTGACTGTTATTGCGCTTTCACACTAATGAAGCCGTTTTAACGGAATAGGTGGAACAGAATGATGTGGCCTTTGTGCCATGGCCATGCGCGAAAGCTTTCCCATCGAATTATGGTACTGTTCCAAGTCAAAGAGATGTGATATACAAAAAGTGATGGACGAATCATGCATACCGGTCATAGGCAACAGTAATGGTTGTGATACCGGTCGCATTTGCGAGAAATACAATGATTAATGAAATATAAAAGTCGGCAACTGCCTTACATAGTTCACACCATTTCAACCGCATTCGCTTGGTAATCTCAATCTTACATTGCTGGCAACCTGCCTTACTGCCCATCACGTACGTTTGATAAACGAGTGTTTAGCCAGGAGCCTGGAAGATCACCAAGGGCTAGCGTCCGAAACGCAAATACAACAGAGCCGCCATCAGCTTGGACAACCACGTATGATATTAATGAAGATGGATTGCCAACAGCATCCTGTTGCGGTTGCCGAGTTGGGACTTTTCCAAGAACCCAGTTTCGCGCCGGGTCATCCATGACTGTGCCATGTATGTTGGTGGCTGTGCCACGACGCCGTTGTGGGACGTTGCGGGTCTTTGCGAAAAGGAAAGGAACAGTTAACACGGCCGGGGACGAGGGAAGCGCACTAGAAAAGGGCAGACCAGGAGACGGTGATAGCCAAGAAGGTTGCGTGCCTGGATATCTCAGCACTTGTAACGACGAACCTGGAGACGGTGTGTACAAGTTAGAGTTTGCGCACGCTTTGATTAACGCAAAGTTTACCGAGATCGGGAACTTTCCCGCCAAAAACGAGGCGTAGGCCGTGGTTTTTGGCGGCTGCAGGATTCCCTGTTATTTAACCCACTCGTCGCCTCAGTTGACACTCACTCGGCCGTTCTGATCCCTGTAGATTGGAAAATCATAGAGCCCCTTAGTCTCGACGAGTACTACGTAGACAGAAATTGAAAATGAGAAGCAGTTGGATATCTAGGGCTGCCACCGTGATCATTTTGGCCAGCGCCGCTGCAGCACAGGGCGTGGTTCCCGCTATTGGCGGTGTATGCAATCCTCCGGGAGATGCGTCTGCATGCAACGGAAGCGATTTACTGGTGTGTGACGGAAATACAAGTAAGTAGCAGATACTCCTGGCGTGTCAAGCCAAGGTTCCTCGCTAATGCAGACCCTTTTTGGCAGCACCTGCCCGATGGGTGAAACAAAATGATTGCGGGGGCCCCTGCCTGGAGTCGCCAGCACATAAAAGCTTGTGCTTTAACAACCAGCAGACAACTCCAGGTGAGGGGACCTCTTCCTCCTCCTCCGTTACACCCACCCAGACGGGTGCCAATACCAATACCAATACCCCAGGTGTGCCCACTCCACCTACCCCGACAACCTCCGGAAGCAACCCAACACAGACCGGCAACCCGACGCCAGGTGATTCCACAACGAGCAGCAAGTCCAACACCGGGGCAATTGTTGGCGGCGTTGTTGGCGGTCTTGCTGGTCTTGCATTATTGCTCGGCCTTCTATTTCTCGTCCGCCGCCGTAAGACCGGCGCCAAACCCTCCACGGGTCCCACTCTCGGCGGCCCCAGTGCCCTTTCATCAGGAAAAGCGCAAGAAGAAGGTCTCTCAATGGCCGGCGCATCGTCTTCCACACTGAATGCCGCCAATGTGGCGAGTGTACTGGAAAAGAAGTATGTTGTCAAACACGAGTATCAACCCGTCGCCGAAGATGAGATCAAGCTTAGTTTGGACGACCGCATTCGACTGGATTTGCTGTTCAACGACGGTAAGTGAGGTACTTGGTAGTTTCCAGAGTGACAACGGTGTTTAAGTCTGCCATGGGGCGTCTCCTCTAGGTTGGGCAAAAGGTGTTAACGAGTCAACCGGGCAGCAGGGTTTACTGCCTGTGGCGTGCCTCCAGGAATTGTAACGATCTCAACCTCGAGGATAAACTGTATCGACGGGCCTGATTATTTGCACATATGTAGTTGACGTTGATTGCCGCACAAGTTAGTTTTGTAGAGCGACGGATAGGTAGAGCAGCTAGATCTTGGCGTATGCAACTAATGCAAGAGGACTGTGGTTTGTTGTAAGATGAGTTGACACATGAAGAGCACATTTCCGTTTTCGCTTTACAGCCGCACCTCCCACGTTAGCACTCTGGGTGTGGCCAGTCTGAGCGGAACCTCATCGTCGCAAACAGCGCATTCTGCTCTGTTTACAGGTGTGCTGCCCCTCACACACACTGCTGAGGATGATTCACAATTGACGGCTTCTTTATCAATCACTGTTATGACAAGCTGACCTCCACGCGTTGACAACTTGTGGAGAAGGCCACAGCGAACAACAGCAACTCGTCACTTGTTTATTAGAGGTGACTGCAAGATCAAGAAGCAGCAGGGAACGGCTATGGGGATAGTCTATAAAAGGTTTCTGGACGGTTACCCAAGAGTATTTTGTTGCAAATGCAAAACGCATGTCTCTCACAGCGAGGCTCTGGTGTCAAAGGTAACTGTCAAATTCTCAGTGACAAATTCATGAATGCAAGTATTTCTGATATTGAAATTGTATGATAGGCCTTTCAAGGTTAGTCGCGACACTCGGATAACCCTACTGCGGGAATGTATGTTTGACGAAGATGTCAATAGGACACCACGGAAAAGCATGGTTGTTTGACGAAGTAGTGAACATCATTGAAGGTGAACCAGAAGACAGACCAATGACTACGGGACATCACACAGGTAGTACTCTGTGGTCTCTAAGAATCTCAGCATGCGTTGACCCGTGATGTCTTGCCAGTAAAAGACATATATTGCACAAATTGCCGAGAGTTATTGGGATGGAAATATGTAAGTCGCTGTTGAAGCATGCCTTATGGATACTGTATCTAACAGAACCCTGTCATGTAACGCAGGAGAGAGCAGAAGATGAGTCACAAAAGTACAAGGAAGGTGTGTAATCTGCATAGCGAACTTTTTGGGCGCATGCAAACCAACCGGCTTGCAGGCAAATTCATCTTAGAACGAACGTTGCTCGAGGTATTCACAGACACATCTAACATCTAGCGGACTTACGATCGATGATTATCTCCCTGAAGAATGCCTATGGCTGTGCCTTTTCTATGTAAATGTTTTTGTTTTTCTACTCTACGCCTACATGTTTACTGTTGCAGGACGAGGGCAGGGCGCTGGTACTGAGAGTAGGCTTGTGAATCAACATTTTGGGTCGCCTGTACTTCCTCTACGTGTTTCTGATCCCCGTGTACTTTCTTATTCTTGTGTTTCCCGTGATATTTACGGTGCCTGTTTTGATGGTCAACCTTGTCCTTATGATGATCATTGGTACCATAATTTCCGTGCTTATCATGCTTGGTGTGCTTCCCATTCTTCCCTGCCCTATTCGCATGGTTTTCGGAAGTGCGATGTCCATACTTGGAACCACTTTTCCAAGTGGACCAAGCGGCGTCTGTTTCACAGGTATCCAAACCGCATAGTTCTTTGAAATCGCACCCGTAGTCGTCACCCACCACTTTCAGGAAAGTCTCGTACGGGCACAAGGAACTTTCGCAGCCAGGCAATATTTCTTCTTGTTCGTTCAACAGCACTCTAACAAACTTTGAATCGCCACAACCGTACAGCTCAATGAACCAGTTCCCCGCAAACGGCATGATTTCACTCAAACGGAACTTTCGATCATGTAGATGCTTCTCGGTAGAGTTGGCAAAAAGGTGCGATTCATCATAATAAAGGCCGAATATATCCATAAGAAAAACGTTCGTCTCTGCGTGACCAAACCGGAAAACACCCTTAGTCCTGCTACGGCCATCAATCATATCACGCATTTCGTTTACAACGTCGGTAGCAAGAGCGCATCCAGCATGCCGATTGAACTCATAACCATAGGCGAGATCCCAGTAGTGTTCCATATCGTCCAGGTATTCCAACAGTTGAACTTCGTCCGGAGTGAGGATGGTACACCAAGTATCCTTGCGGTCAAAAGCTGACACTTCGAAAGCACAGGCACGATATATCGCTTTGATGTGAGCAGCCGTAATAGCGAGCTCCGGTGCTTGAGGACGGGTTAGCGCCGCCCGCACTCGCGCTACAATGTCCGGCATGTGAGCGTCCACCCATTCGTGAACCTCCTCGGCTAAGAAAGGGTCATCACCAACGATCGTTTGCCAGTTGGGGCAAGCCCATTTAGGCATTAACTCGTAGTCTTGAGTCTGGGGAATGGTGTATTGATACACAGACTATAATCGGACATCAGAGTGAGGGACTTGCGGAGAAGCGCCCACGAGGGTCAAGACTGACACTCACTTGATACTTGCAAGATCCTTCAGCTCCTTCAAAAAATCCACCAGCAAATGCACTTCCACTCATACCGGTTCTCGATGTGGTGGAGCTTCGAAATTTGTATACATGTGGGTTGTATGGCTCATCTCCAAAGAGACTATGATAGCGTTGTTTCGCTCGACGTCCTATCCAGTACAACTCGTCCACACCCACAGGTGCAAGCAGGTTATTATCCTCTGGTACGAATGGGTTGGTCCAGTTGGCTATCCACTGATGTCCGTTTACCATGTTCATATTTTGGCGGAAGAAAGATACAAGTGCGTCAAAGGAGAGGATTTCCTTTACCGACGGGTTGCGAGTCCCATGGCGCCCAATCTATGGAAATGTCGGGTCAATCTAGAACAGAAGAGGAGGCACTGAAATAAAACCTACCAGCTGGACTTGCTCAAGCTTACATTCCTGGGGTACCGGTGTGAGAGTGGGCGTTTCGAACCCAGTGCGGAAATGATATGGGCTTTTGCTACCCAAGTGGCGGGACACATCAAACTCTCTATCAGCAGCGCTGGCGAATACGGTGGGCACAGCCAGAAGGCCAAAGAAGAGTGATGCTAGCTGCGCTTTGGCCATGGTGAAACCCTTGACCAAGTCTATGTCTATCAATTCTATAGGGTTGGCCTCACCAGCAAAGCAAGCCTGAAGGAAGCCTTTAAATGAAAGAGATGATGTAGAGTTCCGGTGGGTGGAATGTAATAAACAAATGTCAAGAAAATGCAAAGTTGAATAGGAATACCCCAGGACTCAAAAGCGAAAGACACGGAACGTCGCACCGTGAATCGGAGTGCGCTTAGGTAAGCAGCATCGGACAGCAGCGGACACGCGCCAGGGGATTTTCTCAAATTTCAGGCATAAAGCCCTGTAACACTTGTAGGAAAAGCGCCCTGTATACATGATCTCGCAATGATATCAGAACCGAAAGATCCAGTGTCATCTTTGACATCCTTCCTGCAACAGCATCACTACGTTCATCAACGAGGTCAAGTTCCACTGGGAGTTGTGCTGAAAAACGCGTTAGCAAATGAGAAAAAGAGACCATTCATCAAATGGCTGGCCGAATCCTTCGAAACCAAAGGGGAAAAGTGTTGGAGAGGGTGGGATGTCCTGAGCAAGGCAGAGTCGGAGGCGTATGTATGTTCTTTGTAAGTTGGAACTCCGTCATGGCCCTCGACTAACTTCAATGTCAGTTGGAAAGAATTGCAAGCGTGGGCGGGCGATGTGGATTTGGGGTCATACGATGATGACTACGAGGAGGACGATGATCTTGAGTCAGTACAGTGCATTGAGTGAGTACCTGGAGGATACGCCTTACGTTCGGCTGAGCTATACTGATCGCCTTTTCGGTCTTCAAGGGAAGATATCAGAAGGCTCGAGCAGGAACTCAAAATAAAAGAGGATCAATGTAAAACCATTGAACGTCGCACCGAGAAGTTGGAGTAAGTAATCTGTGCAGTTCCCTGTAAGCCCTCATTATTGATCTGTGCTATTAGGCACGAAGACGTATCCTTGCAGACACGGCATCGAAATATCCAGCAACAATCCCACGCCGCCGATGATAAACTAAATCAACTCTCTAGTGAAATAAGTAACATATCAGTCCGAGTGAGTAGATTTTGGACAGTACGATGCTACCACTGGTGCTCACATGAACTTCAGATCGACGCAGTACTATCGGAAATAGCGTCAACAATACAAAACTTGCAGGCGTTGATAGAAAATGATAAAGTATTCTATTGCCAAAGCGAGGGTGAAATAGGCGACTATGTTTGCGCCGAAGAAGAAGTCATGGATGCGATGGTAGAGAAGTACACCGAGGAACTTGACGGTGAGGTGAACGAAAGCGTTGCAAAGATCGTGAGTCACATTATCAGAGGAGATGAAAGCCAATGCACGCCAAGAAATTCCTTGGCAGAATTACATCGCCTTATCAAGTTATACCCGCTCACCGAACGAGAGCATCTCCACGCTAAGCTGAGGCACCACGAAGCGCTGAAGAAGTTGGACAACTTCAGGGCGGAACTATCGGCACTTGGACCTCAGGCCTCGCTGTCCAACTTAATGGACATTTCCGAACAGGAAGCCATACAAACGGAAGCCGCCGTTGTTAGACAGGATATTGACCTTTTATCTTCGGAAATCGGCGACGTGTGGGATAAGATAGCAACTCTAAAGCTAAAAGGGGGCTTGTTGAAAATTGCAACGCGCGACGAAGAAGAGAGATTGAATGCAACGAAGACGAGGATTAGTGAGGCTCTCGCAGTTTTGCTGAAGCAATATGCGCGGCTGCAGATGGTTCTGTCCATCGTGGGTTCTGAGCATCAAAAGCTCCGAACGCAAGCACACCTCCTGGAAAGTGTAAAGCGGGAACTAGAAGCCGTGCAAGGACCCCGAGTGCGTGCTCATTTCCGTTACATGCAGCCTGTTACCATACTTACATTGGCGTAGGCGGAAATGGCTGTACCGGAACGTAACAATGACCAAAAGGACATAGTCGATGGTCGGGATATGTTTATGGCTCTGGTAAAGCAAGCGCTAAGTGATGGTGAGTGGATTAGCTTGTCAAGACACGTCCTTAGCGTATGCTGATCCTTTTGACATCAGATGATGAGATCCATACGCCATCTGCAAGGGCGACAGTTTCCTCGTTTTCTACACTTGTGGAACAAGCGCGAGATCTGGCAGAAAAAGCTGGCAGGGCCGACCGCGATGGAGCAGAGATGGACGGATTAATGGATGAAATGTAAGGTTTGACGTATTGCTTGAGGCCCTCAAGTATCTGATCGCTTGTATAGGAAAGCTGCTCGAGAAAAGCTTGTCAATTCTGTCATGGAGTACTCCTTAGGAAGCGTTCTACTGTGTCCGAAAGAAGTACTGGACTTGGAGAAGAAGGTGGAAACGCGAATGAAGGAGGTGACAGAGATCGTTGGGGAAGCGTCAAAGGTGACCATTCGCGACGATTTTGTGCTGTTATTGCTATTCTAACATTCAGATCCCTTAGATACTGGTGCTTGCACAGGACGAGATGGCACACGGACGGTAACGACCTGAATAGATAGGAGGTTCCTTGGCAACACTGGCCCGTATTTATGTTTGTTTATGTACCCTCTATGTAACTAAAGTGACACGCGGCTCCCCGTAAATGTAAGACCTGCTTTTTCGGTGGGATCTGCAAAATCCAAACGTTGCCAGTAAAGTATACATCCGCGGGATAATGGGCCATCATAAACGACATTCTTCTCGGTCACCAACCGGCCAGCGCGAAGGCAGAGGCAGTCGGCACCGCGGTCGTCATCACAGAGACCGCGATGATGATAGTGATGGGGACGAGACCAGGTTCGGTCAGCCAGGCATGTGTTAATCAGCTGAGGAAGGTATGCAATCCGCATATCGTTGACTAAGGCCGGGATCAATATAGCAATTGACAGTGATGCCTATTTCAACAAATCTCCAGAATTCCAATTGTGGTTGAGCGAGGTTTGTGAAGCCACGATGAAAAACAGTTCAGAACGAAAACTCACTCTCGTTGCACAGTCTAAAGGTGTATATTTCAATGATTTGAAAGGCTCTGAAGCACGAAGCTATTTCGACAAGGTAGTTGTTGAGTGCGATGCCGTCTGTGGCACCAAGAATGACATTTGTTCCTCTCCAGTTCGTGAAACGATGGAATAAAGGCAAATTGGACAGTAAGTGATTGATCCTTTTCTTGCCGAAAGGCCAAACTGATAGTTTATAACTGCCTCAGAGAAATACTATTCCGGAATTGCTTCGACTGATCTGCAGGCTTCGCAACGTACGGGACACAAATGGAATTTCAAGAACTTGGTAAGTATGTCGTTGCTGACGCTTATTTTGGCCCAAATTGGTCTCTCATTCAATGTCACAATCAGAACGAGGATGAGCTTGTTTCGGTTCGGGATTCGGTGGAGAGTTTAACTAAGGCGGAGGGGCAACTCACGAGACCGATGGATGCCACTGAACGAAGGGATCGTGAGCGTGCTGAAGCGCGAGATTCAAAAGGAAAAGGGAAATGGGAGAGAGATGAAGGTTCGCATTGTTTGCGATCACGCCTGGTACTCAACTACTTGATTTAATAATCTGCATGTAGAGCGTGATGTGGCAGAGCGGGACCGCGAAGACAGACATAGACAAGCACGAAGGTTGCGCAAAGATCAGGAAGTCGTATTGGACGAATTAGCACCAAGAGAGACGGGTCGTGAGGCTATGTTGGCTAAACGGCGCGCGCAAACGGATTTTCACCGTTCACGGGCTGACCGTGATGTCGATATGGAACTGCGTGATGAGGATCTGATGGGTGGATCCAGTATTGATGCCTTCAGAGCTGCTGAAAGACGCAAACAGGACAGGCGAGCGGAGCGCCAGGAGGAGAAGCGAACTGTTATGGACGAACGTTTGAGAGATCATCGCAGGAAAGAGGAAGGCACGATGGACATGCTGAAGAAGCTCGCCCAGGCTCGATTTGGCAACGGCAATGCGTGAGCTCGTTTACTGAGAGTTCGGCCAGCTATTATTCAGCCTCCTTCGGGTAAGACTATGTACAGGATAGTTAGCACTTTATCTACTCTACATTGGCAAATGCCATTGCTACTGCTTCAGATGGATCGACATCGGGCCGACCTCGCTGTAATCGTTCTTATGCACGAAGCCGCCGTTTGATATAAACATGAGCTGCGTATCAAGAAGTTAGGTCACGGTAGGAATGTCAATGGGAAAACTGAAAAGACCAACCTTGGCGACAATATTCGCACCAAGGAAGCCGGCATCTCCCGGCCGTTCCTTGTAACTCAATATATAATCTGGGATGTCCCTCCATCGTATGTCCTTGCTCTGATATTCATTGCTAGTCTCACTTGCCGCAATCATATTCGCGAACTCATTTTCTAGCCTTTGCTTGATGCCACGCAGATGGCAACATCCTCCTGTGACGACGATGTTTTCCCAGAGGGAGGGCCGTGAGACTGGATCACATGCGGTTGAAACGCTCAGATACACTGCTTCGGCGATGGAGAGACTACGGTATCCGTATGCCGTGGGATCAAAAAGAACGTTCGTACAACCATAACGTGCAGGTCCAAGTGGCACCTGCACGACATCAGTTCAGCAAGGAGTGAAAGAGGTTAAACGGAAGTCCCCACCAACCTCTTTGTCATTGATTTTCACCGTAATAACGTCTTTAGGGTTCGGTGTGACGACGATTGTGTCTGGCTTGACCTCGGCGTGTTCCTGTTTGATATGACGCGCCAGCTCAAGGTCGAGCGCTTTGTCTCCGAGGGCTGCGACAAATTGTTCATCTTCTCGGAGCATATTTAAAAGGACTTCTTCGATATGCTTTCCTCCAATTGGTATAGTCTTTGCAGCTTCTCGAATAATGAGATTCTCCAGGATAGGTGTTATGTCCGTCGTCTCATGGCCTATATCAATGACGAGTCCAGTTTGCAAATTGCATCCATATAATGCAGTGAGCGGTTGTTCAATGATGGCGAATGCCAACATATTCAGCTCCTCAAAAACAATTTGAGTTGCCCTCATGTAATCATCTTTACTCCAGGTTAGCGGAACTGCCAGCATCAAGGCCCAATTGTTTCGTGCTCGCTTGATCGGCTTTTGCAGTTCACGCATGAGGATCTGCTTCCTGAACGGTAGAAATAAGCGCACGGATCACTATGTTGGAGAGAACGAAAGCAGACTCACCATAAAGCCGCTGTAGCCTCCCAGTCCGTTACTATGCCATTTTCAATTGGTTGAACAACTCCCTTCCAGGATTCATCGTCATTCCCTCCAGCTGACGATAGCTCATCCTTCAACTGTTGCCCACAGTAATAAACAGTCTCAAACTCTGGTTCTCCTTCTGCCTCTGCCCCTACGAGGCCTCCGTTGTCTTCAGCTTTTATGCTCTCATCACCTGTGCTTTGAGGCTCTTCAGTAACTCTCATGGGAGAAGCAGGCGCCGTCTGGGGAGCTGAAGGGAGATCATCAACAATCGACAAGTCCAAACTAGGTGCTTGACGCTTTCGGAGCCTTCTGCCTGCTACCGTGGGTATTACCTATATTTGCCAGTAGTTTAAACGCCAGCATGAGCAGATCGTTGAATTATTGACCTACCACTTCCGGCGGTTGCGTATGATCAACATAACCACATTTTGTGTTGAGAGAACCGGTCTCGAGCACAATGAGCTTTGAATCTACAGGCTGCAATATCATTTTGTTCCATAGGATTTGTGTTTGGTTTGAGCGACAATAGTGCCAAAAGTGATGAGTTGCAGCGGAAAACCCGGGCGGGTACCTGAAATATTTGAGAATCTGTTATGAAATTTATGTTTAATTTCTTATATCACCACTGAAATAAAACGTGCGATAGTCCGAGCGCTGGACAGCGCGAACGCGTGCGAACAAACTGACACTTTTTGCTGCGAATGACGGTTCTTCACGGAGTAGAGGAATATGTAGAAAGTTGGCCGGCTATCCGAGTCGTATACGTTATTAGTACTAACTTGGGTGAGTTCGAGAGTTTTGACGGAGTTTAAACCTCATCCGATGCTCATACCGGGTTTTTTGTAACGAACAATCATAGTCTCTTTGGCATGACAGGTGCAACAACTATACCCGACAAATACCAGCAGAAAATGGATGCTCGTCGGCGTCCCTTAGGAGGACATCACGCTAAACCGCGCGTATTTCGGATAGTTCCCGGCGCGGTATGCGAATCGCAATCGGAAGAACAACTCGATGTACGCAGTAAGACGGGCCTAACCGACGAGCCGCAACCACACCCTGCCGTTATGCCGACGGTAATGCGCGGCGAACCAGGAATACCCGTAGATAACGTCGGCGATAAAATTACTGCGTCTCATGAATCGTGCGAAAGGATATTACCCGCACCAGTGCAGGCATCCGCGCCTGGAATGTTCACGCCGTCAACAAAAGAGAGCCCGCATTCGTACTTGCCCGGCAACGCACCAACAGCTCCGTTGTTGCACCCAGTGCGAACGGAATCCGGATTTGGGATTGCGAATTCATTGCAGCAAGAGAAACAGATGCACTCGGTGAGTGGTCTGCCGTCAAAGTATGCAGCCAAAGTGCAGGCTCGAAGACGACCAACCGGAAAGCACCGGCCGAAGCAGCGTCCCTTTACCATTCAAGCAGTACCATTGTCTGGTAGTGCGGACAGTTCCACTGGAGAGGTCGACAGCGACGGCGAAGGAAGCAATGTGCCTGTTACCTCAACATCAGACCATGAACCCGACGATCCAGTCCTTGCGGAGTACCAGTTTTGCCCCGAGGATATTTTGCCCCAAACACCGGGACCAAGTCCAGAAGCTGTTGATGCTCATCTAGAGGAACGGCGCGTTGCCGATACGGGAGCGCCGAATTCGCCCCGCCTTCCGCGGATGTCTCTCGGTGGACAACTTTTGGCTATGAATACGGAAAAGATCATTGGAAGAAAATCGACCGGCGGAGATTTGTCTCCCATTCGTGCGATAGTATCGCACTCTGAACATGAACAGCTGACGAGAGACCTTTCCAAACAGCTATCGCGCCTTTCTTTAGGAAGCACCGTAGGCCGCTTGGAAGAGGGAGACGAATTGGACCGTGAGCATGATGCTAGAGCATACCAGGAACCTGTTATACGTCGGCCGCTACCCGAACGATCGCGCGTGACTTCAAGCGAGCCTTCTGATGATCATCTTCCAGAGTCAGAGCAAGCTCTACCCCTGCGGACAATCCCGCAACAAGGTTACAGTACACTACGCGATGAAACTTGCATGGTGCCGGGTCCCACTGAGCAGATGCCTCCGCCGACGAAGCTCAAACCGCGTAAGTCGGTGCATTTCTCACCAATACCCAAGGAGCAGCACAAACAGCTGCCATCCTCCCAGTTGCTGTCGAGCTCGCGGTCCGAATTGGAGCAAAGACAACGGAAGAGTTCAATTTGGTCTGTCGGATGTGATGCAGATGAGTCGATGGGCAATTTTGGGGATGTGTCCGCGGTTACTTCAGAGGATCTGTCGTATGAGTCGGACGAGGGCCATACATCTGAACACTCTACCCGAGAGATGTCGTACTCGTTCGCACAGAGTGATGTGTCAGATAATGTGCTGGACGGCTTACTTTACGAGCCAACAGACAAGGGCGACGTTGAAGAGCAAGCCTACCGGCCGTATACCAGACGTAAGTCGGAATCCGGATTGATACGCCTGGATCTGTATCCAACTGAGAGGAATGCGGTAACGCGCATGGAGGACTGGGATGTTTCCCTTCCACCTGATGCATGGGCGGGCCCCCTTCATGAGGATGACGCCGATGACGATCAGGAGGAAACGGATGTGTCAACTATTGTTGATACCTCCGCAACGCCAATCATTAACTTAATAAACATGCCGAAACGAGGTGATGCATTTGTTATGGACAATGACCCCGACCTCTCGCTCGTGGCCCCATCGCCAATTCCCATCGGAAAGGGGCGCCCTGTACAGAAAGCGATAGCCGAAGTTCCCCTCTCAAGACCTTCCCACGTAGGCCGGAATGCTGAAACACCACCGCGGCAGCCGATAACGAAGTCAGCCCCGAAAGCACGTGTCTCGTTGGAGACGACAGACCGGGTTGATACCAGCAGGTCCAAGCATCGGCCTAGTTCTGCAGTTGGGGCATCGGAGGATTCCCTCGCTGGTGCAACCCGTCTCGCAGAGCTGTATGACGACCCTCTGTCAGAGTCAGAAAACTACGAAGACTATCCACAAACAAACGCAGACAACAGTCATGATTTTAGGTCGCCGCAAACGCCTTCACTCAACCCTGTCCCAAAGACGCCGAATCGTACAGCTTCTCACCCGCCGCTGGCAGGTATTCAAAACTCTCCCATCTCTCCTCCACGACATATGCAGGAAGTGTCACCGCCGTTGTCAAAAAAGAAGACGAAAGGCTTTGCCAAGCTGAAAGACAGAAAGCAGCAGCCTATGCACACACCCGTGACTAAAGTGGCCGCACAGGTGGATACCCCTGTCACGGATGGAGTACCAACACCTCCGCGAAGAGCAACCAGGGCAGCTTGCAGGGCTAAAGGTGAGCAACATTTTATCATACCATCAGATGTAGTGTCAAAACTCATACCATTGCCATAGGAATCAAGCCCGTTGTCAAACTCTATTGGGGAGGTCCAACAATTGCTACCTATGAAAGAATCAAGCAGCAAGACACAGCGGTGCGAAATCCATTGAAAGATTTAAGAGAGAACCGGTTAAAAGCGGCCGCAGCCATTGATGACGACGATGCTATCCTTAAAAAGCCAAAGGCGCAGAAGGGTAAAGAGAAAGTGCGTGTTGTAGATAGCGACGAGGACTAGAAATTTGGTATCCGTTATAATTTTACCTGAGTGCAAGCTCCACACACTTTTGGGCGCGTACAATATCTCAACAGTTAAAAGTTCTTTCTACGCTTACTCACCTGCGTAAACGTACTCACAATTCGTTAAGTCCATAACAATGACCCGCCCAAGCGTCGACCTTACTGCTCATCCCAACGTCCGTCTCGGAGCTCCTGCGGACATTGAGGAGCTTCTGCCAATCATCAATCACGCTTATCGCAATCCCGCCGGTTGGACGAACGAGTCACATCTTGTTGAGGTAAACGATGTGTGATCTTCTATTCATGACGCAGACATTTGACTAGATTCTAGGGTGCTCGTGCTCTTAAAGATGACCTTTTGCCGCTTATGGATGAATCTGCGACCCCGTCCACAGCAGTGCTCGTGTACACTAGCCCTAGCGAGACAGGAGGCGAATGTTTACTTGGATGCATCAATATCTCCATGACCTCCCCGCAGGTCGGGTACTTTGGATTGCTTGCGGTTTCTCAAGCTCACCAATCACAAGGGATTGGTCGCCGACTTCTCACTGCTGCCTTTGATGTGCTGAAGCAATGGGGAGCCGATAAATGCGAAATTACTGTGCTCATTGATCGAGACCAAATAATGCAGTGGTATGAACGGCATGGATTCGTCAAGACTGGGAAATGCATCGACTTCCCCAAGGACGCTGGTGAGAGCAAGTTGAAACCGGGAGTTCGGCCTTACCTTGTGGTGATGGAGCGACAACTGTGAATCTCGGGCCTAGGCATTTCTTGGATGTAGTATTAGATATTTAGAATAGACTCAAGGCTTGGAGGCTATGGTACCGAACTCAAAATAGACGATATGGTCTGGTCAGGATGCACATTGCGAACCGGATCAAACTGATAAGCTCTTCCAAACTACTGCTGGGCGTCGCAATCAGCATCCCGATACAGACATCAGAGTCATAGGGGCCAAGGCTGTACCGGACCGTCCTCTGTTCGGCCTCAAATTGCTTCTGCGTACGCTGACCAGGCGGCATTAACATTCCCCATTTTCCAATGTTTCGACACCAGCTGGACTTCCGGGATACTCTGGGGCCATGTGTGCTGTGGCCTTCGCAAACATGCCACGTTGAATGCCTACAGTTACCAATCACTCTTTCCGCTTTGCCAAGAACCCTACTGCGCTTCTTGGCTATGATGAATTGGTCCCCCACAGGCACCGTCCTGTGCTTTTCTTGGCCGGAGCGTTGATGAACAGGTGAACCCCTCTGTGCTCGTGATTGTGTACCAGATTCCAGCAATAGTAAGCCATATCAGCAGCCGCCATTGCTAGATTATCCTTCAGTGGTTATCGTGCTGCCGCTGTCAGGCGATGTATTCCGGGAGATGTCCACATCATTCGGTCGCAAGCAGTACCGGTAACCAGCACTGCATCCTCACCTGCGTCTGATGAGGGCGCAACGAGTAGAAACAAAAGAGTGGCTGCCCCCAGCTACATAGACAAGTATGATCCAGCTGACCTGTCTTCACAACGTGGTTACTCCAGAATGTCACCTGCCTCCGCAAACACCTTCAAATTCAGCCAAACTGCAAATTCATGCGACCCGCTTCCGCACTGGACAACACGACCGCGTTGAGTAAATGCCAAGCTGCACTTTAATAATTTTACCTCAGACTGGAAATTGTTGATGGTCGCAGGTTATCACTCATTGCGATGGCCTACGCTCTACTTTATATAAGGTTTCGGACGGCACATTCTGCTCCTTTCAACAGTGTGCTGCCCGTGCGTTCAAAACTGAGATACCCAATACGACCCTCATAGTGCTCAAGCACATCTCCAACTATGCCAGTCTCCGTCTTCCATGTGTATCGAGCGTTGCTCTTTATCATGTTCCTCTTCACTATCGCATATATAGTAGCGCTTGCGATCTTAGCGCCTGATAATACTATATTTTTCATTGCTGCCCTCGGCTTGGATCTTATGATTCTGGGTTATCTTATTTGGTTGGACTTTTATAATGCGTGGAAGGGCCGGATTCGCATCATACGGAGCAATTTGGGAGCGCTTGCCATCGACATCGGTAAGTGTACAGTGCGCGGCATTTGTCCACTTTCTCCTCCGACTTGACAATGTCGTAGGTAGCAATATCGCGTTCACTGCGTTCATTCCCTTTCTATCAAGTTTGGAGGCGATTATGGAGCGCATGACCATTGGTTATTGGGTATTGCTTGTGGTGCCTATGATTATACAAACCAGCATGTTAGTCTACGTGTGGATGAACTACAAGAGGAGTCAGCAAGACATAGAGAATCAACTTGGAGTATTCACGGCAACACCGCCTGGACAGCAGTTTAAATAATAAACTGACGACGACCCAGTGCCTTGAATAGTGAATCATTGCAGACAAACATGGTCGCTGAGAATATGACTTCACATCCTACAGTGGCATTTGCTTCACAGCTGCAGTGAAGGGTTGCGTGGAAATTCATGAACCTTGGTCAAAACGAGGCATTTTCCCACCAGTGACGAGCAACTGGACATTCCATACAGAGTTCCGTTGCCACCCCATGTTTCGCGTTGCCATATCTGATAACTCTACTGAGGTGTGCTGCATCAAGTGGGCTCAGCGTACAGTACTTCAAGGATGACATGAAACTTTAAATCAGCCCAGCCAATATGGCTCTAGCAACCGCCAGCGCCAAGAACAAAGTATCCGACGATAAAATGCTGCGACAGCGCAGAGTCAAATTGTCCAAAAAAAAACTACCCAAAAAAACGGGTATAAATAATCCAACTTTCTCACTGAATGCAACAATCACCTCCCTCCAAGCCTTTCTTGACCTTCATCCAATCCGTCCTACACTGTACCAACTCGACAACCTCTTCCACTCTCAAGTAACCTTCCCAACGTTGACCATCATGGATCATTTTCCGCAACTCATCCGCTTGCTCAACAAGGAACAGATTCCCGACTTCTTTGAGCACTTCAAACTGTTTTTTCACGCCACCAACACGGAGGGAACAAGCCCATGCGTAATAAGTATTGATATCGGTGATTAGCTGCAGGGGCGGCGGGGCGATCCGATGGCGTTTGATGGACTTCAAGATTGAGCTGTGAAAAACACGCAATTACGACAAGGCCATGCAAAAGCGCTCGAGTGTTCCTTCCGGACTTACGTGAAAACGCGTAACCCAACCTCCCCAAAGTATATTTCCATACTTCCTTTGTCGGCTAAACCCCACAAAATCTTCACATGACTTTCAAGGCATTCAATGACCTTCCTACACGCCTTTGTCGGTTTCAAATCCTGTACTCCCTCCATCTCTGCAAAGTCGTCCTCACCCTGCTCGACCAATAACACATAGTCAATCTGATTAATCAACACTTGTATACTTTTGTCCATGCCACCCGCTACACAATCATCCAGTAACCGCTCGAATTCTTTTTTCTCGGTGACGATGGCGGAAAGGAAATCTGACTCATCAATGAACTGCTTGACATCTTCTTGATAATAGACCTCGATCATTTGATGAACGAGATCTGCGATATGCACTAACTCAAAGAACTGAAGCGAATCCGGCGAGACCGTAGTTAGCGCCTTCGATTCCGAATCCTGCAACTGCGGCCGTGATAGTCGTTGAATGGCGTTTTCAAACGCCGGCCGGATGTGCTTCTCGCCTACAGTTTCCAACAACATCACAAACACTTTCTCTACGTTTGTTCGTATCTTGGTCGGATCTATTGTATTCGTAACCACCAACACTCGACCAAGCGCTTCCTTGTTAGAATGCATCAGATGCAAGCAGAGTTCGAGCGAGATCATACTCGTTACGCTGCCGTCGTCGAGGTGGTATGTGACGTTATCCTCCTTGGGTAATCGCGGTATAGTCACCGATGGTTGGTTCGCTTCAATTGGTTCAGCACCATCCAACAAACTTTGCTTATCTCCGGACTTTTTCCCACCCAATCCCGTTATACTTCCAGCGACGCCCGCGATGCCAGTGACAAGGGTGACCGGCGCAAACATGATAGTCTTCATGGTTTTCATCACCGCACGCTTGTGCGCCTGGGCTTTGTCTTGATCAGCAATGTACGAAGCAGCCTTTGCATCCAGTGCTGCTGGTTTTTTCGGGTTCTTCCGGTTGGCATATTTCTTCAGCTCTGTCTCAAAACGCTCTTTCATATGTGAAAGCTCTTGTTTGAGGTACGTATCTGTATAGGGCTTGCAAACGTTGACCACTGTCTGCTTGATGGCGTCGGTATTGACCTTGACGCCCGCATCATTGTGCGATATGTAGTCTGCAAACTGCATACAACAGTATATACCTGTTGCAAGCGTGTGAAGATAAATTCCTAGCCCTTCCTTTTCCTTGGCCGCCTTAAGTACGGCCGCCAAGTATTCCGCGACAGAGTCTTCGTAAACTTTGTTGACAAACAGCGTCAACGCGTCGCTTTCAGGCGGGAAAACGTCAGCTATGAGCCTAGCTTGTTCTCGGCAGTTGTTCAATGTGTAATCACTGAATTTGGCAAAATCATCCGCAAGAGCATATCCTGCTGCCTGTTCCGTCGTTGACGGTAATCTCTCCTTGACGAGGGCAGGGTTGAATGTCGGATCAAAAAACACGGGATTCTTGGAAATGAACAACTGGACACATGCTGCACCTCCGTTCAACCTACAACTGGCCTCCGCATTTTTCTTCATTTCAGCAACATTCTTGCTGTCGTAAGCTCGTTCAAATTGGCCCAACACCATACTCTCAAACCACTCCACCGTTGTCTCCAACGCGAAATTGATGTCATCACAATCCGGTATGAAATGTGCATTAGAGAACAACCTCAAAAGATGGAGTGTGGTCGCGATGGCGCTAAGGTCCTTAATATCCTGGAACACCTTTGAATCCTTCTGATGGTGTCTGAAATCAAGGTAATATGGAGATAGGTGCGTATACAGTTGCTTGAAGCGATCTCTCGCAGTTCTTCCTGTTGGCTTGATACCACTGGAGACCCGCCGCCCCACTGCAGGTGATGAAGTCTGCTTGTTCAAAGCAGCCTGGAGGCCCCCAGCACCAATCGTCAACCCTCTCTTAGTGCCGGGTAAAGTGGACGATATGCTCATCTGTCCAGCAGGGCCGGCACTTGTGATATTATTCTGTGTTGCTGGCGGCGAAGGCTCTGGCGGGGTGACAGCCTTCTCCGTTATCTTCTCAACCTTCTCCACTTCGTCTGTCTCCAAACTACTCCATAAACTCCCAGTCTCAAGATATTTAGACTCTCGTCCCGGTAAGAGATGTCCACCCGGCATCTGCCGTAACTTTTTCACCAGATCATCGTCAGCATCAGCTTCTCCCCCCTCTTTCGTTTCCGTGTTTCTTTCAACGCCGAGCGCTCCAAGTTTGGGTTCGTAAACCTCATCATTGTAGGCGAGAATCTTCAAGCGTCTGCTCGCACGTGCTATTGTAGATAGGTCCGGTACCGGAACATATGCAATGATTTTGATGAGGATATCTGGTGGCAGAGAGGTAAGAGACTTTGGAACTGCGGGCAGGGTGGAAACCGGAGCAGCCTTCTGTTTAGCCATCCCAAGCAAGGCACATCCGCCTAACTGAACTTGCTGACCACCAGTCTTTCCCGCTCACAAAGCTCTCGCGGACGAAAAAAAAACCCAAGGACAGTGAGCGGGGTTTGTGCAGACCGCAGATGCCGCTGAATTTGAGTATCACGTCTCCAGAGACAGAGCCAGCCGCGAAAGTGGATGACTCAGAATAGAATAGAATGATCAACAGTGCGTATTTAGCAGCCACTAAACCAACAGGCGCTCCCAACCCAGAAACGTCCCGACTCCCGACAGTATATAGCAATGGCCGTGTTTTGACACTCAAAGGCGCGACAAACGCCGTTCACAGAACCGACGGGCGGCACAGTCATGGTACTGATCTGCATATAACCGCGTCGCCTTTTCCTCCTTTTCCTCCTTTTTTCTCTCACTGACCAGCATTGTCTTGATCTTCTTGATTGAACATGGCTCGACAAATGGTTGGATGGAGGAGAGGTTGCAGTGGCCGGAAGGGGATGTGGTTGTGCGCTTCACCCACTCGCTCGCCAGTAGTAATAGTGTTCACAGGTCGCGGCTAGGTCTTGGAAGTGACCATTTCCTCATGTATGCCTCTATGCATAGAAAAATTCGTGTCTTGCAGATCCAATTTCGCAAACGAACATTCGCAGGTGAACGTCATGGTTCTGCGTTGATGCAGTTCAGCCGGGTAGTCCCGATCTTCTGCCTCAGCATGAGCCGGGCGTGCTGATGCACTTTCGAGGAGCTGCACTATTCAATGCCATAGCTCGCTCGTGAACAATTACCTCGTGCTGAACCACGAGCAAGTGTCGCTCTTATGAAAGGAGTATCGGATGCGGCTTAATGAGCTCGACGCAAAGAGTTGATGTGCACGGCCCCAGTCGGGCAGGTGTCTTAATGTGTATATTTCCCAGTTATGTTGGACAGCCATATTCGTGGACGAAGCGTTCCGTGGGTGGCAGTTGTCTTCTTCTCATCAACAAGAATGTTCGCTGGGTATAATGACCGTTCGCTTTCCGCCGACTTGCAAATGCTGCTCCTCTTTTGTAAAACATATACCGAAAAAAACCGCTTTAGTCTGCGCCCGCCAGACGAATGCACCTCTTTTACTGATCTCCAAGTAGTTTTGAGGAGAGACACACACCTTATTTAGGCCATGAGGTATAACAATATATTACGAAATTTTGTAGAGCCCTTTATGTAAAACAAAACTGCAAAAGAGCCACACATTGCCTGTGTGCTTTCTAAATAACGGCAAGCGCTTCCCATATCACGAGGTGATGTGTAGGAATTCCACGCATGCAGACTAGCGATTGTGGGAGCCCCGAGCGCAGGTCTCTCCATCGCTTATCATAGAATAGCTCATTACCCAATCTCCTATGTATACTTTTCATCACATCCCGTTTCGCCTTCCGCCGGTTCCTTCAAAGAGGCTGCTGTACAAATCCAGCGAGGCTTCTAACGATCTGCTTGTTGTTTCGTCGTGTGTGTGTGTGTGTGTGTGTCAATGTCATTTCTCTTCCTCTGAGGCGACGCCGTCATCAATATTTGCGTCTAGAACCTGGGTCACGTCGTCAACTTTCTTTAAGTCTTCCAGGAACGGAATCAGGTCGAGCAATTCGGTGTCATTGGGGTCACTGAACCAGGAGGACACAGGAACGGCATTTTGCGGGTGGAAGTAATAGGATGCCGGTGAGTTGTCGAGAATAATTACGTGGCGTAGGTCACGGCCGAGTTGGGAGAGATCCTAAATGGAGGTATATCAGTGACTGGACAGCTTCAGGCATTGCGTTAATATGTACATACCTTGACATAGTTGCCCCTGTGCATCTGGCAACTCTCGCGGAATAATCTCCACTTGACTGCACGTGTGGGGTCCAACATGTCCAGAACAGGGTCCGCATACTTGGCGAGACTAGCGGTGAAAATGACGACCTCAAACTGGCTACCCAGCCTTTGCAAGAATACATCGACGCCCGGCCTCTTCAAGACGTAAACACTGTGTACCATGTTATCAATTTCCACCGGGATAACGAAATCGGCGTCCTCGACTTCCTTGAATGAGGAATGTACGAGTGTTTCATCCAAGTCCAGCACCAAGCACTTTTTGTATGGCTCATTCGGATTTAGCGGTGGCAACAGGGCACGTTCGACTACCTGCTTCTGAGGAGTTGTACCATTGGTTTTTAGGATGCTCTGACTTTGATCGCTGGCGGTCGTTGTAGTGCTAACTGTCGCTGGATTTGCTGCTTTCTCGACTCTCCGACGCTCGCGTTCAGCGGCTCTTTTTATTCTTGCTTCACGCTCTTTTTGCATTCGCTTTAGCTCCGGGAAGCAGCAAGCGAATATCGGGAAGAGGATGCGTCGCCATAGTGATTGCTTGGGTATATTTGGTATCGTCGAGGATTTGGGGGTGGCAGGTGATACTTGAGCCATGTTATCTGTAGAGTTTGCGCTAGTGGCATTCGGGTTGATCTTGGGTGGAAGCGGTTGCGCAGAGACAGGTGTAGCACCCGTCTGGGACACCTGAGTTATCGGTGATGCTGCTCCTCCGGGAGGCTGTACCTGAGTGATGAGCGATTCCGGTGGAGCATGGCCTGGGGCCTGCACTTGAGTTATGAGCGATTCTGGGCCTGTGCCGGCAGGTTGCACTTGAGTGATTGGGGAGGCCATCGCTAGAGTACTGACTGAAGGCCAGAGTTAAACACCTGCTTCACCGCCCATCGCAACTGCACAATAACAGCAGGCTAGATTCTTACATTGGTTGCTGACTGTTTATTGATGATTGTGACTGAATCGCGGCATGAACGCTCGAGGCACTTGATTGATCGGGGGTGGGATGAGGTATATCTATTGTCAACACAGAGTGCCGAGGTTAACTGTAAGAGAGCGAGAAATGAAATATGAGGATCATTAAGTTAAACGTCAAGGTCTTCCTTCCCTCGATATCATTCTGCAAACGGGGTGTGCATTCCTCGCGTGGGTTGTGTGCAGCGTATTAGCGGCCCAACAAGTGTCAACCCTAATCACTTCAAGCTCGCACACGGAAGCCGATTATTACTTCTACACCAGCGCGGCCGGACGATGGGCAACCGGCCATCTCGAAATCCAAGTGCCTGCGGCGGTCTGTCCTCCATCTGTCCACGGCACCCCTTGTCGCAGCAATTATTCCCTATTCAACCATCCCCCCTTGCGGTTTTCCATGAAGCGTCGTGTTGTATCTCACACCTTACCTTATAATAGCTCGATAGTGAGACCCAAAGATTGAAAGGAGGCGAGTATGGAGGGTGGACTGCGATCTTCCAGAAAACCTCGTTCGCACCCAAATCTAGGTAGCAGGCCGTCTTGCCTGTCAATTAAAGTGGTGGACCAAGGAATGAGAATGGGACCAGCTCAGATTCGCGGGACGCGCCAATCTCACCGCTCTTTTGCGGAGCACTAAGAATGGCCGTGCACGGATATGGCGGGGATCTTTGTTA
Source organism: Gaertneriomyces semiglobifer (assembly GCA_025558075.1). Classification (NCBI taxonomy): domain Eukaryota; kingdom Fungi; phylum Chytridiomycota; class Chytridiomycetes; order Spizellomycetales; family Spizellomycetaceae; genus Gaertneriomyces; species Gaertneriomyces semiglobifer. The sequence continues at coordinate 97,939 of JAHLKF010000017.1, read as the reverse complement.
ATAGCAAAAGAGATTCCCCGACTAATCCTGTGAGTGATCTGAAACTACGTATTCGCATAGCTGGTATTGCGAACTTTCATGCTGGACGAATAGGAATCTCTGGGAAGCCATACAAGTGGAATGTCTTCACAACATGAGGGGACCTTGCAGCTCAGGCTATCGTGCAGCTAGAAAAGCGGATTGGGTAGGTCCCCAGGGATTCGTGCTGGGTCCGAGACTTGGGGTGGTCGTTGGTGTGAGCAGCACACCTCAGCAGCACATTAAAATCGTCATGTCCCTAATCACTACCTGGGTCAGCTCCTTTACTCCCTCGAAACCAATCAATAGAGAGTAATTTATGAAGCCAAGGTGCATGCAGGACTGCAGCACAAGCCGACGGCAGCGTAGAGCCAATGAATTTGCGTACGCCTTGACTAAATCGACGGTGGATAACAGATCATTGTTGACTTCGACAGAGCTAAACTCTGACATCGTCTCGTCCATCCAAAAATGAACATCCCAAATCGCTTGCCTGATACGCAGAGGTTAGTATTCGCAGGCGATTGCGGAGTCACGAGCATAGTGGGAGAGAGCGACATGGCGATTGAAACTTCGGCTGCTTACCGAGTGAATGTCGCAAGGGCGCCGGCACCTGGATCTAGAGCTTTATTGCATTTGGCGATGGCAACAATTGCATCGCCCGCCGACAGTCCATGACCTGTATGTGCTAGCAGGAAGTCATGGCTCATACGACAAGATCTGGCCGCCAAGCTGAATTTCGGGCGTAGCATAAGGCCGTAACGGCAGTCGTAATGGTTTAGCTGATGGCTTTCCTGGTCCTATTACTTCTGGAAACCGTCGTACTTTGATGTGTCATTTTTGTTCGAGTTGGCAAGTCCACGGACACGTGAGGTGGTAATCCCCGAACTCCGCGGGTTTACGAAACTGAAAGGGAGCATGCGCAAAGCGAGTGAGACGGTGAATACAAATCGATGAAGTACTCAAACTGCGAATGGTCAATTACAAGCTACGCCTCCTGGAGCCGGAGATATCGGGACCACACGGTAGCCTGGAATTGTCCCATTTGATATATTGGGACTTTGCAGAGAGTTCATAACCTGTCGATGAGCTTTGTGTACGCAAGTTAATCAACTTGTCATGAACGTCGGGCAACCGACTTTAATGAACGGGCTCCTTCTAACAAGCACAAAGTGTTCTGGCGTGACTCCCATCCGCTGATAGGAATAGATATCGCAAGAAGCGAAGAAACTGCTTTTCCCTTCATGAACACCTGCTGGACGAGTTGTTGTGTTGGTTGTGACGTCTCACAGAGCAGCTGAACAATGCACACAGTTGGATCTGGAGGACAACAAAAAGACGCAACGGAGAAATTGAGGAGTCTAGAGGCTTGAACCACTACTACGTAAGGAGGCGCCGATTGCCCTTAGGTTATAATGAAGTGATGACGGCATACCCTTACAGTAGACTTCCGCTTTAGGGTTTTTCATTCCTCAAGAAAGCATTCAACATTTCTCCGGTGCTTGATTCAAGGGGAAGCCTCTCTGGCAAAAGATGAAAACTAAATCGCGTAATCTTTATGTTGAGAAAGAAGGCATCTCTCCATGATGGCGATAAATGGCCCCTATTCAAGGTTTGCCCCTCAACGGGGCTGGACGTAAAGCTGGCATGGACGTTACAAAACAAACCTTCAGCGTATTGTTTCTGTCCAAAATCGCGCGGGCCTGATGGGCGGAGTTTTTTACATAATCATAACGCGCTTTGCCTTTGCCATTGATTCCCCCAAGTAGGATCGGCCTTGTGTTAAAAGAGAGCGGGATAGAAGGCATCCCCCCTCGTATTTCGTTGTGATTTTTGATGAAGAAGCTGGTAGTGGATCCAGTTGGGGAGCTTGTAAAAATATAAAAGAGCTTAAGACATTTCCACCTCATTGCATCAGGTTGGGTCGACCACGATGAAACGCCAGCTGCTTGCATTCTTGTTTGCGTTGGTGACGCTAGGACTTGTCGTTGCCGCTCCCGCGACACCCCAAAAGATTGAGGGCACAGTCGGTGAGTGATTCGCGCTACCCAAGCACGCGATTGGCATGACTTTCAGTAAAACTAATTTTTTGGCTTGTGGTCGTTTTCCTGTCCAAAGACTATCAATGGGAACCAGGAGTATGGTACAAACCCCCACAGACAGTCGTCTACAACGAGTATAGGTGGCAAGTCCTTCTTGAGCATGTCGCAGACGCCAGACTTCATCCCGGATCCTCGGAAATCATCTGGCAGCAACTCGAAGCTATTGCTCCCGCCGTCGAACAAATCTTCAATCCGAACCTTGGTACAGGTCGGTACGGTCGTCGTGGAGTCTGCTCTTGCTGTGGCGGAACCGGCGTACAGAATGATACCACGTCCCCACCCAACGTGCTACCCGGCAAGTTAAAGGAAAGTCTGCAAGCTTGGATATACCCCGGAAATCCCGCTACCGACGTTGCACTTACCTACAAGAACAAGAAAATCGACGTGTTGAAACCAGAGTACTTTACGATTGAAACCAACGGCAAAATCAAACAGATCAATGAAAACGCAAAGGATCTGGGGTCATCTGTCAACGGATACTCCTCCTCCAATTTGAAGGACCTCAAACAGTACTCGAAAGAAATCTACATCACCGTTTCGGCTGGCCCTGAGGGAACACACAACCTCGTCAGTGACGACAAAAAGTCCCAAAATGCGATAAACACTCTCGTCAACTTTGTAGTCAAAGAAGACGTCACGGGTGTGGACATCGATTTTGAAGGGTTCGGAGGTTGGTCTGTTCAGGATTACAAAGACTACAAGACCTTCCTCACCAACCTCGGGAATGCGCTGCACGAAAAGGGGCGTAAGCTTCAACTCTGCGGTCCCATGTGGACATCCAGTTTCGAATACCCGCCGTTCCCGTTCTGGAACTATGCTGACTTTGTGGACTTGCCGATTGACCAAATGGTGCCCATGACCTACGACTACCATTATGACCAAGGAGGTGGTACTCCCGTGTCACCTTTGGGCTGGTTGAAAGAGTGGTCTATTAAGATGCTCGCTTTGTTTGGGCCCGATCGTCTCGTCATTGGGTTGCCCTCGTACGGATACACTGCGTCCGTTGGACAATGGGATATTAAGATCTTGACTCTATCTCAGATCAAGGCGCAAAACGGATACGAAGGTGGTGTTCGTGACGGGAACTCCGGGGAGGTCTTCAAGATTGTTGGAAACAAGGTCTGGGTATCCAATGACCAGACCAGTCTGAACATCAAGGCAGCTGTCGTGAGAAGTCTGGGTGTCAAACATTTGAGTGTCTGGCATCTAGGGGGCGGAAACGAGTGGTTCGACTAAGCTGGAGTAGTCGAAAACAAAGCAAAAAGATGGACAATGGGCCATTTGTGATTATACCCTGAGTTTGTGTGGACTTGGTTGCAGTTTCGTTACTTGTGTTCTTGTGTACAAATAAACAGACTTTTGATGTAGCATACGTTTCACCGATCGAGGGGGTTACCGGGAGGTCCGTGCTTTTCAAAATGCATAAATCAAGGCATCCAGAACAACGCGCAACCATCTACCAGTCACTGAAATAGCAAAGCCACTGCAGGTCTATAGGTCTTCATCACTGTCCAGGTCGTCCCGCTTTCCCAGCAACGCTAACAACTCATCCCTTTCCCTTCTAATCTCACACATTTCCCTCCACATCCGCTGTCGCTCCACGTCCACTTTCTCCATATCTCCCCGCAACCTCTCCATTTGGGTCTTCAACCCTTTGACTTCCTCTTTCAAGGTCCCGTTGGCATGAACCAATTCCGTCAACTGACCCTCCGACTCTTCCACCCGTTTTTCAAACGCCAACGCGCGCTCATACTCCACTTCCCACGCTTTGAGAATCTCAGCCTGCGACGTTCGTTCCTGTGCAAGTTGGGTCTTGAGCTTTTCCAATTCCGCAGACTGTGAAGCTACGAGGACCGCCAGATCCTTATCAGATACTCCACTCTCACGCTTGTCAGCCACACCGGACACAGTCTTTTCACCACCCTCCGACACTGCCTTTTCCACCTCCGTACCACTCGTACTGGCTGCCCCTGGCCGACTCCCACTCCCAACTTTAGTCGGCGCCACCACCCTTCCCTTCGTCGGTGTCACCATCCCCACTTGACTCTTTTCCTTCCCACTTTCATTAGCCCCACTCACCCCATTCCTCTCTCTCCTCCCACTACTGTTACTACTACTTCCTCGGATAGGCGTCTCCACCTCGTATCCCTTCCTCAAATTCCCCAAACTCATACGTCCCCTTACACTCCGTCCCCGGTCACGGTCACGATCATTTTCTTTCTCCTTCTCTTTCTTTTTACTGAAATCTTTTCGGTCAACTGCGAAATCATCGTTCCAGGGCGGTCGTTCGGCAAGCGGGCTTTTCACTTTCGTATTCTGCGGTGTGTATTGCTGTTGCGTGTATTGCGTCTGTTGTTGTTGTTGCTGTTGTTGGCGGTGTGAGTGAGATGAATTTGAATATGGGTGGGAGACGTTGACGTTGTGTGTAGGTGTTTTGGGTGTACTCGTATTCGACGTACCAACAATCGGGGTCCGGAGCGCAGGTTGGCGTAGTCGAGTAGGTGTCAATTTACTAAAAACTTTTCAAAAAAAAGAAACATAAAACAAAACGAGAAAAACCATGTCAAAAAGAACAATCAGATTTCCTTTTCTAGAAGTAACGGAAATTTCAAAATTTAAAATCTTACCAGCTTCAACTTTATCTACATCCATCGTCAGGATCTTAGCCGCCCCAACATCACTAACACTCGTCACCGGTTTCCTTCCCTCAAGAGAATCCCTGTTTTTTGGTGACTTCTCACTTCCATCTCCATTCACGCTTTTCCTGTTCGTGCTAGTAGCAGTAGTAGTGACAGGCGTTGGGATGGAGCTTCCCTTGCCCGTCGACTGGGGTTCCGCTGCAACAGCTAACATCCTCCTGCCCCAACAGACTTACAGAATGAAAGGATGTGTATATCTATGTATCTATGATTTTCGTGTTGAGAATGCAAAGGACGCTTTGACGAAAACGCGTACGCTCAGTTCCGCGAGAGGGGTCACGTCCGGATGGCACAGTTAGCGTAGTTTGCGGGGGAGGAACATGCAAGGACGCGCGTTAGTGCACCTACAATTAGAACCACAATCACAACCTCGACATGTAAAACAGAAACCATACATCACACACATCACATAACCACAACAGTGAATTCCTCCCCTCTATTTCACATTTTCAAAAATATCTAAAAAACACATGGTTGGTACCTTTCAAAACCCCGGTCCAATCCTCACCTCCACCACCCCCCTCACACAACTCTCCGCCAACACCTCCATACTCCTCTCCATCGGCAAATCATAAAACAACCTCCTCGCAAACCGTTCGTTCCTCGAAAAACTGAGTGCTTCTGCCGTTCCCATATTACTCGGGGCTTCCATATTCGTCACTGACGTCGTGCTGGTGTTGACTGTCAGGGTGGAGACTCCACGGCTGGATAGGGATCGTCCTAGGAACGCTGGTCGTTGGGGCGTGGAGTTCGACGTCGTTGGTCCCGTGGTATTTCCATTCGCAGTGAGGAGTGGTGGGGGGATCGTCGTTGCAGATGGAACACCACCAGCACCAGCAGCACCAGTAGTAGGAGCAGTAGTAGTAGTGGTAGCGACACTTGGTGGTTGTAGAGTCCCCGACGTCACACTCGGTTCTTCTCCAATCCCCAACCCCTCCCCCCCACTCGCACCCACCGCCGCACTCTCATTCACCCCATCCACAGAAGTCTCACTCGCATGCTCCTTCACCCACCCTTCCCAAAACGTCGCCACCGCATCACGAACGATCCTCATGAGATCCAACTTGCCCTTTTTAAGGTTCATCTCGGGGTTACGCTCACTGATCTTTTGTAAGCACATGAGACATTCTACGGCGATCTGGCGTTCGGCGGGGTCGCGGATCACGTCGAGAAGGGATTCGACTTGGAGTGCGAAATTGAGTTCTTGGGCCGTTTTTTCGTAGACGGTGGGGTTGGATGGGAGGTAGGCTTGACCGACAACAATACCCTCCACATTACTAAGCCACGCAAAAAAAAATGAATGACAGTACATGCAGTCAGCCTCCATACCATAGATTTCCAACAAAAGTAAAAAAGGGCTACTGACCTTAACAACCGCCATACGATGGGGTAAAAGTCTGTCGGGACTCTATTCAACGCTCCATCATTCTTTCTCCGATTCAATTGACGTCCGCCACTTGGCAAAAACAGCATCATCCGCTCTTTACCGCCCGCATCACTGCTTCTCCTGCTTCCTTCCAATCCCATCACTTTCCTGACCATCTCCGTCGGACACTTTTCCTCCGCCTTTCGATACCCCTCCACTGCCCCACCCCCGTCTCCCTCATCACCACCAGCGCCCTTTTGCGCAATCAAACACCACGAATCGCGGTATCCAACTTCACGAATGGACCGACTCCCCAGCATCTCACACACCTTTCGGGCTCCTTCCGTCAACCGTTCCGCGCAATCATCCATAGCCGCAACCACCACAATCGTGCCAGGATCAAGCCACTCAATGAGTCTCACAAACTCTTCCGACTCCGACTCGGAAATATGCGTATCAAACGTCGCACGTTCCAAGATCCCGCCATCCAACGGGTCCACGACACAGACATTCAGACCCCGTCCCCATGTGATTCCCGTCGCAGGCAACACCTCCATTCCGTCCCGCCACACCTCGATCTTGACCCAATTACCCGCCGCAAACCCTGCACTCTGCGCATTCACAACAATCTCGGTCGGCAAGTCCCCGGCAATATGGTACAATTTGAGCGCGGCGCTTTCCACACTCGCTTGTACGTGGATGTTCCCCAGATGTCGCCACCGGCTCTGACTCTGCATGAACGGCGGCAATCCGTGGCCGTCTTGGATCCATGGCTGTGGGGTCGCACTGCTACTACTACTGAAGTTGTTGATGGCGTCCGGCTTGGTGCAGGCATCGTGGGCAGCGAGGATCTGGCCTAGAAGGGATTTCATCTCGTAAGGTGAGAGTTGCATGAGGTAATCGATGGCATCGACTTCGTCGCAGGATTTCATGCGTGAGATTTCTTCCCGCATGGCAATAATGAAAAAGTGCGTTCGGATCCGCATGATGCCTTCAAACAAGTGGGGTGCCCCTCGGATAAACGAACCGAGGTATGTCAGGACTTCTTGAACTAGTGGGGCTTCACGAATATCACTTGCACTGCAACAAAAAAAAAAAAATGATGAGCACCTTTACACTTCTACTTCAGCAAACCAAATAAAAAGAATCCATACTCACCAATGCTTGTAGATCAACTCCTTTAACGCCTCCGGGTTCATCGGTTTCTCAATCACCACCTCCTCCCGACCAAACCCCACAGTCAACGGTCTCTGTCGAATCAACAAATCCGACACATTGGCTGTCAGCCAATTGACCATTTTCCCAAGCAATCCGGCGGCCTGCCGCACGACACTCCACTGTCTTAAATGCATTGCTTTCAAGTACACCTCTTCAATCAAGCTCGTCAGCGATCCCATGGGGGTTTCGTGGTCGAGGGGAAGCACGGTGGACAGGTAGTGCAGCAACTCCATCTGGTCGTACAGATGCGTGCATTGGGAAAGATGCAGCAAGGCACCCGGAATTTGGGAGGGGTCTCCAAGGACGAGGCTCAACATGTCCGGCGGGGTTTCTGCGCCTTCACCAGCTGGTTCTTCCCCAACCGTCCCACTCCCATGTTCGTCTTTGACGGGCGACAGCGTGCGTGGCGGTCGTGCACTATCGTCAGGACCGTTTATAGGGTCTTGTAAGCGGAAGGTATCTCCAAAATCAGGGTTCATGGGTGTCAAGGGTGTCAAAAGCGGACTCTTGCTTCCCTCTGCGGTGGGACGTCTTCGGACCCGTCGTCTCCCGCTACGATCGCCACTCCTTGCTGTTCCATCTGCACTGCTGATACTCAACCTTCCCAACCCCACATCCATGCTTAATTGATCTCCTCTCAAAATGTTCTCCCACCCTTCTCCTTCGCGCACCAAAAAGTCCAGACTCTCGATACAGGAAGTGTTGACCATCTCACTGAGCCGTCCCAACCGCACACGGACACCTCCCACCTGTCCGCTCCGCAAACTCATCATGAAATTCATCAGGTTGCGGGACGCCGCACGAGACCGCCACCGTTCCTCTTGCGTGCTCACACCGTTCACGTTATGGCCACTTCCTAATCCACTTGCACTTCCACCTCCAGATGAAGCGGTTCCGCCTCTCATCCATGCTTCATCCAAGCCACCCACCATCTCCCGCGTCAACTCGACGACCATCGTCGGCCGACCGCCCTCGAACCAGTTTCCTCTTACGAAATGCAATTCTTGCTCAAACACGCTGACCAGATAGTCGTTATCACTCACGAGATAAAACTCTTCCTTGTCCATAAAATGCGGGGTAAAAGCGTACAAGCGTCCTTGACATCGATACAATTTACAGGTTGTCAACGTCCCGACGGGCCGCGGTGGGCGACCCGTGAGTCCCAATTTGGCGTTGGCGCCCAACACGGTGAACGCATCACGCAAGGCCGACGACGGACTGACACGTACAGGTTCACACCGCTGTCGCGTCTGCGTTTCCAAGCCAAACCGTTTCAGCCGTTCCTGAAGCTCTTCGTCTTCAGCAACCAACACGACTTGGACGACCACATCGCTGTGGTACCGTTTCTTTGTCACCCCGAACCGGCGTTCGAGGGGGTCGAGTTCTGCGGGACTGAGGAGGTCGTCGTAGATGAGGTTGCCGAGGATGTACAGACTTTGGGCCCACACCAGTGGAATGTTTTCGTTTGGCACGCGGGTTTGTGACCCGGGACGACGCCGTTCTTCGTCAACGTTTTCACGAGGGACCATGTAGAGTTCGGGAACGAGTTTCATGTGTTGGGGAGGCGGGTGCGGTTCGCGTTTCCGGAGATGAACGCTGCTGTTTCTCCGACTCCGACTGTGAGCAGCCGAGGTAGGTGCTGTCTCTTCATGCGTACGCCGTTCACGGTTGTTATGGCTGTATACACCCATCTCGGCTGAATCCACCAACAGTGGCTCCAGTTTGCTACGAAACAATTGGACTTGTTTCATATCACCACGGAAAAGGCCCTCCAGTATCAGATAGGTAAAGAAAAGCGGCCACTCGCTCTCAATGTGTTCAAAGACTTTGAGTTCCGCGGGCTCGTAATGCAATCGAGATGTATCTTCCAAGACCGTTTGATGCCCGTCTCGTAAAAAGCGCTTGCACCCATACCGTCCACCCAGCTTTTCAATGATATCCTCTCGGGTGTAATCGACGATATAAGCATCGTCAATGGCAAACGCTGGGAATCCAATGACACTCAGCAACGCGGCATCAATCTCTTTACTCGCACTCTCTCGCGGGAGTGCGATTCTCAAAGTACTCAGATTTCTCGAAATTTCGTCGGGGAGGACATGGATGACGCTGGCGCTCCCTCCGCGGGCGCCAAAGAGGTTTACGCCATTGATGGCTTGCAAGGCCGCCACGACCATTCCGATACTGGACGAATTGAGCTCTGGCTGACCGTGATTGACTTTGTTTCCGCGTTCCCAGAGACCGTAGTCAGGCGTCCGGTAAGCGCGTTCGACGTAGAAGACGAGGTTTTGAATAAAGGCGACTTCGTCGAGGGTGTAGATGATGCGAAAACCGGAAGCGGTCATTTGGGCGAGGGCGAGGAGGAAGAGGGACGTGGCATCGATTTGGAGGTGGCCCCATTCGTGATCGGCGACGACGGTAGACCCTGTCGTTGTGGAGTATCTGATGATTTGAGGAGAGTGTGAGGATGTGTTAATATGATTGAGAGATCCATTGATCACGTTCGCGCATGCAATGGATGACACTTACTTGGCATGCAAGGCATCACCTACGGCCTGAGTATGCTTGAAACACTCTACTTTTTGGGCCTGTCGCATCATGGCAAACAACAAGCCTCTCATATTCTTGACGGTCGCATGTTCCAGTTCATCTAGCAGCTAGATGAATAAGTGAAGAGAAATGGCTGGATTTTGCATGGCAGTGGAAAAACTTACACCCCCGACCTCCATCATCATCCATGCGCCGATAAGCCAGGGCGAGGCCCCATACGCAATAGATAGAGTATACATTATCTCTGGTTGAATGTTGAGTGGGTGATGTGAGTGAGTGAGGGGGGCAAATGAAAAAAACAAAAAGTACAAGGCTTATTCATACCTCACCCAAGCGTCTCTGTAGTCCCCATGTGTGGTAATGGCGACACTTGCAGGGATGAGACCTGTGGCAGGGTTCTGTCTTGACAAGATGATACTGGCGACTTCTTGGTAGTATCGATCGAGGGCCACTTTGGCCGAGAGTGGAGTATGTGCATGATGACCATGATGGTGATGGGAACTAGACATTGCAATGGGTCTAACTGCCTAGGCCTAGGCAGGGTTGATATAACAAGGTGGCAAGCGTTGCAGCTATGTGGGGCCTTCCCCTCTTCCCCACTTGCCGGCGCGTATTGGAACTCTTTCGCCGGTTATCACTGACTGATCTGATCACATGGTATCACGCGCTTACCACGCATTAACATGTGACTTTATTCACATGACACTAACCCCCCACTCCCAATAAGGCAAGTGTGCTCAAGTGCGCGTCGCTCGTGTCAAATTCATTGAGGTTGTGAATTTTTGCCACATGGAGTCCATTGTCATCACTCCCCACTCACTCACTTGTTAGTATTAACTAACCATTACTTATAAATTACCCCGCCGTTACTATCCATAGTTACTCACTCACCTCACCTCACCTCACCTCACTCACAATCACTCAAACAAATACAAAACACTTTGCCACTTCGCCCCCCGCCCCCCCGTTCGTTGCCAATTGCATATGTGTGCAGTACGTACGTACGTTCGTCGTCGTCGTTCGCTCCGTTACGCTCTTATTATTCCTATTCCACACCACACCACACCACACCACTGCACGGCAGTCCTCCTCCCTTCCTTCCTTTTCAATTCAGAATTCAACCTACTTCCCACCCATCCATCTTCTCACCACATACACACACACACACACATACCACATACACACACACTCTCGCCCTTGCTTGTACATATATATACACATATAGAGTTATTATTATAATCAGTGTGGGAGGCAGAGACAGAGAGGGCAGAGAGAGAGAGAGAGAGAGAGTGCTTTCATCTACTATCATACTTTTCACTACCGAACGACGACTCCTTCTACTTGCTACCTACCGCAGCAACACCAACATCCGCCAACAACGCAACTCACCACACCCCACCTACAGTATATATACATACACCCACTCGACAAATCAACAATGATGCCCTGTGTATAGTCCTTGCAAAAAAGTTTTTTATATTTTTTGGTTTCTATATATTCTTCTTGCTACTACTACTACTACATTCTACTACTACCTACTACTACTACTTCAACCTACTACTATTTTTAACGACATCTGTACAAAAAACCGGACTTTCCTTGAAAAAATAGACCGTTTTTATACGTTTCCTTTTTTATTACGACGACGAATCGAACGAACCGACGAACGACGTTTATCAGATTTTCATTTCGGGTCTGTACCATATAATCATCTCACCCGAAAATAGCAAAAAAAGGACGAAAAGGAACCATGGAATACCTCTCACCTGCACCTGTACCCATGACCCCTGGATTCTATCCCCACGGCGGCCTAGGTTTGGACTATGGTCACGGATATCACCATCATCAATTGTCGCAAGTCGCATTGTCCCACCATGAAGAGCAGATCGCCGCACAACAACAGCAAGTGATTGCCCAGCAACAACGACTGTTTGAGCAGCACCACCAGCAGCAACAACAACAACAGCAGCAGCAACGGCAGCAGCTGGCACACCAACTATACCAACACCAACTCTTGCAGCAGCAGCAGCATCAACAAGAGTTGTTGGCCGCGTACCAATCCAAAGCCACAGCCGCGTCTTTGCCCTCTCCTACTGCTTCTGCGTCTTCTTCCGAAACCGCCGACACTCCTCAAGTTACATCAAAACAACAGCAACAACAACAGGTCAAATTTCGCGATTTCGTGACGGTCGCCTATACGTTTTCCGCCGAAGAATACGATCGCTCCTCCACACCCGTGCCACCTCTGACAAAGCAAGATCTCATTGATCTGTTATTGTATCGCGCCGAGATGCAGCAGGTGACACGACGTCTGGTGATGGAGCGAAAGCGTCTCCTCGCCTTTCAGCATTACTCTGGGGACATGTCACGTACCGCCGCAGTTGGCTTACCGTCCGCTCCGCTCACTCCCCCTCCTCCTCCGGCTAGTACTGCCGGTGGCGGGTATGTCGACCAACAACACGCCGCCCATGTGCCAGCGACGACTTTTGGAGTGGATCCAACTGCGTGGTTTGGATATCCGTCGCCTCCCGTGTTCGCTTACCCGCCTGCTGCGGGATCCACGTCGCCGTACGCTCACAACATGAACATGATGAACATGAACCGGGTCCCGACCTCGGTGTATTATTAAAATCGAACCTCGCCCAGCTCTCTTCATCTCAACCTCGGTGGTTTTTTTTTACGTCAACCTGCTTGGACTTATTACGACAACCGAAAAACACCGTGTGACGATAAAGAGAGTGCGGTTGGGTGTTCGTGTGAAAGCGACAACTGGCGGTTCGTTCCTTCTTTTTTTTTTTGATATTTACGACAACACGAGCCAATCGTCGACACGGCCCTTTTTGTACAGTATTGTATTTTTTTTTCTTTTTTTATCTGTGGAAAACCGGTCCTTTTTGTTTTTACTTACGAATTTGGGATACCTACAACCGACCTGTCGGAGGGAGAGCTGAGAGAGTTGGGAGTTAGAGAGAGCGAACGAAAGAATGTATTTGTAGGGAGAGGGACATTGAGTTTTGAGTGGGTGTTGGGTGAATCAAGGGAAACTGTAAATAGCGCGTTAATGGACTGTTGGGAGAGAGATTGAGTAAGACTGAGAGTTGTGTGAGGGAGATGAACGAAGGATGAACGACGTTTGGTGGTTTGGACCCCCCCTGTGGTTAGAAGTCAGGGGGGTCTTAGCGCGAGGGGTGATGCGACAAAACGTCTTTCTTACCCCTTTTTGCCGAAGTGGGGGTTGGTGTATAGTTTATTTTTACGGGAGAGAGAAGAGAGGACGGGGTGGGGTTTTTTGTATTTGTAGATTCCTTGGGTTTCCTCTCTCCCTCTGAGTGTTGGGTGTTGGATATGTATGTGTGAGAGTTGTGTTGAGATGTTGGGATGTACCTTTTTTTTGTCTGTATTCTACTTTGTGGTTCTGTTTACTTATATATGTGGTTTATGTTTTTCGAAATGTGGGTCTTCTTTTATGTGTGTGTGTCGTGTATGTGTAAGAGTTTCTCACCGTGACTATGTCGGTTGTGAAAGATTCAACGGACCATTCGAACATTCGAACACCATAAAACAAAGCAGGTACAAAGAAAAGCCAACATCTTATTTACTCGAAGGGGTTAACAACAATAACCTGACTTTATCCAGTACTCCAAAAAGAAAAAGAACAAATCCCCGTACGGGTACGGACTCTGTCTTACTCTTCTTTGACAGCCTGCCACCCACCCTGGACACCCTCTCCCGAAAACCTCGTCGTCAAAAACACCTTCATCATGCCCTCCTCTTTCTTATCAAACCGCTCATACACCTGCACAACCTTCTCCAACGGCAACTTATGCGTAACAATACACTTGACATCAAACGTCCCCTTCATCATATAGTCCAAACACGTTTTCCAATACTTTTGCACGGGCGCCTGTCCACACCCAATCAACCGTATCCCCATCTCCATCACCGCCCCAATCAAGAACCCATTCGTCGTCGCCGCATAATCCGCAATCAACGCCACAGTTCCAAACTTCTTCACTGCCCGAATCTGTTCATTCAGTATCTCACTCGTATCGGTTTCGAGACCGGACATGAGTTGGAGTTTGTGGATCCATGATTTGGCGTATCGGAACGCGGCGCAGTCGATTGTCCGATCGAGACCTTCCGGACAGATTTCTTTGATACGACCAACAACGTCTGGGTGTTTGGAGAAATCGAGGGGTTCGACGCCGAAGAGGTCTTGTGCCATTTTGAGACGGGTGGGGATGTTGTCGATCCCGATTATGCGTTTGACGCCGAAAACGTTACGTAACCATTGGGCTACGCAGAGACCGATGGGACCGAGACCCCATATCCCGATGGTTTCGCCGGGTTGGGCGCCGGATTGGACGCAGGCGTGGTAGGCTGTGCAGATGATGTCGGAGAGGTAGAGGGCTTGGGAGTCGGGGATGGAGGAAGGGAGAGGGAGGAGGTTGGTGTTGGCGAAAGGGACGCGGACGTATTCTGCTTGGCAGCCGGCGAAACCTCTGTGGGTGTGAAGAAAAAGAATGGGTGAGATGTGAGATACGAGATGCGAGATACGAGATACGAGATACGAGATCTTTCCGTTTCTCTCTCTGTCTCTCTCTGTCGTTCATTCTTTCTCTCATTCTCTCTCTGTCCCTCTGTCCCTCTGTCTCTCTCTCTGATTTCTTCCAGCAATCTCTCTCTCTCTCATTGTTTCTCTACTTTTCTCTCTCACTCTCGCTCTTTCTTCGCTTCGCTCCGCCAGCAACAAACGTGTCTCCATTGACTCATCCGCACATACCAAACTGTCCGTTCACGGCTTTCGCGTTCGCCCCTCTCACAGAACAAAACCCCTCACTCACACACATTTCAATATCCACATCCACCAAATTACCAAAAACACCAAAAAAAAAGAAGCAAATATTAAACACTCACCCTCCAAAATGTCCATACCCCTGAATCCCCGCCAGTCTCTTCCCATACATCTTCTCCATAACCTTACTCTCATTCGTCCCCTCACACATCGTAAACAACTCCTTCCGACAATACGTACACGTCCCACACCCAATACTAAACGCCACCACGACCCTCTCCCCCTTCTTCACATTCATCACCCCACTCCCCACCTCCTCCACAATCCCAATCGCCTCATGTCCCAATATATCGCCTTTCTCAAGTTGTAAGATGTTGCCGTGTAACAAGTGGAGGTCGCTGCCGCAGACGGTGCTACCTGTGACGCGGATGATGGCGTCTTGAGTGTCGGTGATGGTGGGGATGGGCGCGTCGATGAGACGCAGGTCGTTTTTGCCGAACCAGGCGAGGGCTTTCATGGTTTCGCCGGAAGGACGGGTGAGGGGGTCGTTGGTGGTGACGGTGGGGACGGGGCCCATGGTGCGTTGGGCAATGTTGGATGCGGTGTTCATGGCCATCGTTTCAAAAATTACAAATTCTCTTCTGTGAATGTGTATCGCTTACTGGGTTGAGTAACGCAACTGGTATTGCAGGTTTTTAAAGGAAGTCTTTTTCTTGATTCTCACAGTACATCCGCCGTTCCCGGCCCCAGTCAACCCCCAGTCGGCTTTTATATCTACGACCAACTCCCATCGTTCTCAGCCTCATCCCTTTATGAATGAACTGGACGCTAACTATAACACGTAGAGTGTACGTCACTCACATCCATACGCCCAACTTACGCAACTTGTGTTGAGCCAAAAACCGCAGTCGTTCCGTGTCATCTGCGAGTACCTCCCAGGTTACAATGACAAAACGCGTGTGTGTGAGATCGAGAGCCGGGAAATCGAGGCCGCAAGTAAAGGGAAATGCTCAAGTTTTAAAAGAAAATCAAGAGAGGGAGGCGAAAGAGGATCTATAGAGATTGGCCAAAGCACGCTACCAAGTAAAACAAACAAAAAGCAGGGACGATCCTCCCACTCTCATGTATGTTTTCTCTCTACTTCTCTTCCCAACCCCACACACCCCACACACCCAAACTTCTCGTTCGAGCATGTTCACGATCCCGTTCCCTTTCCTCTCCCACACTCCCATCACCCCTATGTACACTCCCCCCACTCCCACTGACGCCTCTCAAACTCTTGGTCTCAAACCCAGGTGGCGGGGGTGTCGCCATCAACCTCCCGCCCTCTCCGGTGGCATACCGGTCACTCCCACCATGCACATTTCCCAAAGACGGATACGGCGACAACAACGCAGATCGTGTAAACTCCCTCGGAACAGGTGCAACAACATCCGTCACAGAGCAAGATGTCGTGGACAACGAAGTCGTGGATACGCCTCCTTTCAAATTCATATTGGAATTCGCGGTGCTGCTTGATGGTGACAAGGTGTGAAAGCCCCCAGGTGTAGGTGTTCCCGTCATCCTCGGCATCAACTGCGGCTTTTCGGTGGTTGAAGTGTCCCCATAGCTATTGCTCCTCCCTTCCTTCCTCCCGCTGATAGGCATACCAGGTGAAGAACGGCCGTCCAACATGCCGGAAAACGGCTCCCCAACATAGGGAGTTTTAAGCGGCAACGAAGGGCTCGCAGTGCCGATATTTCCAAATAAGCCTGTTGCAAAATGTTCATACGAGGATGTCGATCGACCCCTTCCACTTCCACTTGCACCGCCGCCATGATGTTGGCTCCATATCCCACCCACATCACAGCTTCGGCGTGATTTCAAAACCATATCGCGTGCACGGTCTTTTGCGGGTGCATGCCAAGTGTGCTTGTACGGCGGTGCAGGTAAAGTCCCACTCAAGTCAACGGGGACAACATTCGGTGGAGCGGGCCAAGTGTCACGAAGCGGTTCAGACCACGTTGTGGGCACATTGTGGCCAGACACAGATCCAGAGACAGCAGCTATCTCCTCCATATCCATATCCGTCACCAGATTACTCAGTCTTTCGCCGACGGCAGATGGCGATGCCGCCCACGCATCATCTCGTAACCCTGGACCCCAAACTTCTTCCAAATCCAGTTTCTCGTTATTAACAGACGGATTCTCGCCTTGTATATCGCCGTACCCATGAGCCTCTCTCTGCATCCCTACAGCCGTGTTCCACCCAGACCCCCATTCCGACTCGTAACTTGCTGCTTCCCACTCAGGTGCCCTCGGATCCAACCTACTTGTGGTGCTTCTCGCCATAGAAGCAGAAGAACTACTGTCTCCCGTGTGATGGGTCACCACTGGATCCGGCGACTGCCACGCGGGTGCCAGAGGATTCAAGGTCGCCTTTTTGGTTTCCAACGGGCGCTCATGGGCGATCTCGAGTACACCCAAATCCGGTACAGAGTGATCAACATCCGTAGGTGAAATATACAAAGATTCCCGCATCATCTCCATCTCGTTTCGGAAAGCACGTCGTTCTTCCGGTCCAAATTCAAGCTGTGACGCCAGCGACACAGGCTCCACTGATAACACATCGACGGGGTATTCTGGTATTGCCGATGTCATCGCCGTGTACCGTGCCTTTCGCACCTCCAACGCCTCTCGTTCCAAATCTTGTTTTCGCGTCTGCAACTGTTTGAGAAGCACTTTGCTTTCTTCCCATCGAGCATCCAACTCTCTGATTTGTTTTTCCAGCTCCTCTTTACTGTCCTTCTCCTTATGCGGATCTTTGGTATTCGATGCACTATCCATCTTCCCGTCCTTCCTATTTACAAACTCCCCACACTGCTCTTTGAGCGACTGTAACTGATCCTTTTGCTTCTGATACACGCTTTTCCGTTCATCCAGCGTCTTCCGCAAACTGGATCGTTGAATCTCAGCATTTTTCAGTTCTTCCTCTTGTTGTTCTAGCTGACCTTGCAATTCCGCCAGTGCGCTTTTGACGGCCGGATCGGGAGGTACCCGCTGTGATTCCAACGCTGATAGTTGCGTTCGTAGCGAGTGTTCGAGATGTGCATTGCTCTGCTCCGTATTCGCTATAACGTTTTCCAGTTGCTCGATTTGTGTTCTTATGGATTCAGCGTCTTCAAGCAGCTCGCTCTTCTCCGTCTTGTCATGCTTTTCGATTTCGGCTTTTACGATCTTTGGTTCTATTGGGACGAGGTTCTCAATAGCTAGTGATTCAGGGTCTGCCGGCCATCAGCTAATGATTCGTAATGCAGGGAACAAGAGATTCACACAACCTACCCACTGGTTTCTCAACATCGTCATCAAGCGTTCTCACAAGAATCTCTGAAGTCCCACGTCTTACAATTCCACCTGCACCTGCGCCTTCAGCCCACACTCGAAATCGATATCTTTGCGCAGGCTTCAATCTCCCAACCACTACCGCCGTCTCATCACAGCGTAGTTCTCCAACCACCAGCCCATTCACCTCAATAATCAGGCGTCCCCGTTTGCACGGTTTGCCAGATTCATCCACAGTCCACGATAGTTTGACGCTTGTTGCTGTGATATCCGAAACCGCAAACAAGGGCGGCGTCGGGTTCGGGATATCAAAGAGCGACGCCAACGGTTCAAAGCAATGATACGACAACATCAACGACTTGTATAATCCAAAAGCAAGCCCCGAAATGAGACAATCCGCCGCAACGGGTTTCATTGCCACAGGTGACGCAGATCCACCATCTCTGTGACTCTGTGACTTTTCGTCGCCTTCCTCTGACTGATGATCGTCATGGGTGAAAAAAGTGCTTAGGAACGACAGGATCCGCACAACAGCTAGGGCCACAACGATGACCTGGTCAATGATCATGCGTCGAGCGGTAGTTCGCCAGTTCATCCTAGGTTCCCCCCATCCAAACGCTACTAGCGTGTAGAGAAGGAAATGTCGGCCAACTGTTGCTGGTGGGTCTGTGACATAAGCGGGTGGCACAGTCTTACAAATGCAACTCACGCGTCAAAGCAACTAACGCCAGGCGAGTTGAGCGAAAACAAACACAAGAGGGCAATCAGACCAGAGCTCATCTTCCCCAACCAAAGATTATATATAAATAAATAAACATTAAGCGAGTATTTCCCCCCCCCCCCGCTCTTTCCTAACCATACCTTCAGCTATGTCATTGTTCGACTTGCACTTTCATTTCCGTATCAGGCCTCCTTTCTTTCCCAGAAATGTAGACGTCTCCTCCGCCACGTCGACCTTGTCGAGCGGCAAGCTTTTGGGCAGAGCAGGCAATACGACTTTGCCTCCAGGACCAGCACTAGAGCGTCGTCTTCCACTGCCTAGTGGACGAATTCCGTCTCCGCCTCCTCGAGGTGAGGCTGCTGACACATCTCGCTCGCCTGCACGGGACTCCAAGAATCCTGCCAGAGAGCCTCCTGATGAGGACTTTCGTACTCGTGGGGCTTGAGCGACCAGCGCGGTAGGTAGTTCCGGCGACGGTGCTCGTGGTGCTGGGTGTAAGTACGGCGGAGGATCGGACTGCGTACGACCATGCGGAAACTGACTTGAGAGTTTTGCTGCCGACGGTGCACCGACATTCAATCGTTGCTTGGTATCTCCGCTACCAATATGTTTTCCGCGCGTTGTGAGTGCGTCTCGCGAGGAGTCCGAGTCCTCTTCCGTGTATACCGGGAGTTTGGACTTGCGCCGATGTGCGATGGCCTTTGTGTGTTCAAACTCGGGAACAATTGGGACAGTTAGATCAACTTCGACGGGGTTGCTGGGTCGGGGTATCGGCGGTAGATGCTCAGGATGATCCAAGATCCATTCCCAATGACGGCGGTTGCGAGATATATTCTCCATGCAATACGCCGAGAACTCTGTTTCAATTGCTCGTGCCCACGAGTCAAATAGCGGAACTACAAGTACGTCAATAAACCCCAGTTGACTATTGAATTGGCGCAATTAGCATCTTCATGAGATACTGAATAAGCATATAGTGATTCGTACCATTTAGGTATACTGGTGTCATCTCGATCCATAAACTTCGATACTGGCATTCCCATTTTCTTCTCTCTATCACCTTGTAAAAAGAACTCTTCCATTACCTGCAACGCCCATTTAGTGGACTGTTCCAGTGGTTTGGCAGAGTTATTTAAATCGGCGCATTTGATCGCCAACTCTAGAATCAGCGCTCGGTCTCCGGGCTCCTCCCATTGCATTGATGATGCTGCAATTTTACCCTTGAGTTTGTTGATGTACGTAAAGTGTTGAGACATGTCTTAAAAGCGTAGGAAAACCAATCAGAGACAAATCAACAATGTAGGGAACAACTGCAGGACCCAACTCACCCGTCGCCACAACCATATTGATAATCAGCTTTCTCAGCTCGCGGTACTGATCGTTAGGTATTCCATCAAACAAATTCGTATCAGCTTCTAACGAAACCTCAAAAGCTTTGGCAGCATGATGGTACTCTAGAACGGACATATCGTTGTAAAAGATTGCCAGCGGGTGTGAAGACTGAACTAAAAAGTTGTTGTTCAATCCAGGATGGTCCACATCGTGAATAGCTGCTGCAGTGCATGCAGCAAAGATCTCTAGTTTGGTGAAGTTGGCGGCCATAGTCGAGTCGCTCAAGAGTAACAAATTGACGGTTTGAAGAACATCCGCGCCGTGTATACTACAAGGGATACAAGTTGCCCGGTGTGAGTTTCTATAGAAACACCAATCACCAATTGTGGCAAGGGTATACGTACTTATTATGATAGGGCAACGGGTGGTAAGCATTTTCAATCGTATCGAAGAATGTCCTCACTTTCTTCTCGTTCAACGCGAAATGGCGCATAAGACCCCACTTGTGCAGCAGATACGTTCCCAAATAGAAAAGCGGTCGTCCGTTAGTCGCTTCTGCAAGTTCAAAGATATTGAAATCAAACGTGGTTGATTTTTCCAATAAAGAATGCACACGTTCCATGTTCAACGAGTGTAGCTCTTTGACAGGTTTCACAGTCGTCTCACTCGGTGAGCGAACAGGTTTCCCATGGGAATGGGAATCGTCGCCATTCGTCGTCGCAAACATGTGTTCTTTGGCATCAGAGCGTGCACGACTGGGTTTAGGCTCCCTTTGAAGGAGTGAGCTTTCAATCCATTTTTTGGTATCCGAATCCAGACCCTGCCCCGACTCATCATTCAAATCATCAATGTTCGATGAGAAAAAGTCGCCAGAAGTCAACGCTTTCATTATGAAGTCGATTTCGTTTATTCCACCGTCACCAGGAGGTAACCGGACTTTGAAACCTTGCAGAGAGTCAATGACTTTTTTGATTGGGCCGTCCAGATTGTACTTTGGACCTGGGACATTAGAGTGTTCCAAAGCAGCAGTCAATTCTGTGTTGGCCTTGCTCAGTTTGGCATTGTCAATCGACATGGAGGCTGCCGCCATAAGCCCCTGAATCAGTTCCGTGCGATCCCTTGTGAACACTCCCTCAAGGTCGTTCTCCATGTATGCCACTCCTGAGATCGTATTCTGATGCATAATTGGACAGCACAAAATTGATTTGGTGTGTCTGGAGGCAATGTACGGATCTTTCCCATAAACCTCATCGCCGGCCGCATCAACAAGCACAAGTGCCTCCCTCGTGCGATAAACGTAGTACAATACAGATAGAGGGCCTCCTTGGACTGATGCAGCTTGGTCCATCGGTATATGTTGCAAAACCTGATGATGCTCCCCCGCTTCATCCACCAAACCTAGCGCCTCAATGAACAACTTGCCCGCCTGTTGCAATATCAAGAGTCCTTTCTTTGCACCAGCGTTTTCCATTACAAATTTGATCATCTTAGTCAGCAACATTTCCAGACTGGTTTCACTACTGAACGTCTGGGAAACTTTGAGGACCGTGGTCAGGTCCAAATCAATGGTGGCGGAACCTTGTCCCGTACTACTGGTCCGCGCTTGCGTACTAGTCCCTCCATTCAACCTGGCGCCCAAGGCGCTCTTCGTCAACAAATGCACATCGACAATGCGACCATGCTTCCGTAAAATGTCTTTGCACTTCCCTTCACTTCCCCAGGCACGCCATAGCGCATAGGCGTCGTGGAAGCACGCCCGCGCGAGCCTCGTGGAGCCAACCGAGAGCCAGAAGCATGCGTACAATTCGGTCGCAAGGGCTTCGTGCATTCGAAATCCGGAATCATGGGCGGCATCAAGTGCTTGTTCGTACAAATGCCGCGCTTCAGCCTGGTTTCCCAATATGCGTTCACGTTCTGCACCGATCAAGTGGACTTTGGTCATGAATTCGTATGGTTCTTGGTCGAGATATAGTTTGAGAGCATCGTATGCGTCATTAATCTCAGCGAGCAAGCTAGGTTTTCTTTCCTCGGGCGCAGAGTTGTACTCAGAAGCGACGATGAGTCCTTGGCAAAGCATTACATCAATATATCTCAGCGATCCTGGATAAGTGGAGATGTCATCAATTACCATCCCGAAATAATAATTCCAAAAAGCACGCCATTCACTCACCTACAAACCCGCCTTGATGGACAGCAGACTGCGCTTTCATCAACATCTGTCTTTTCTCGCTTCGATCATAAATAACAGCGCTCATGAGCTGATAAATAAAATTCACTCCGGCTCCCACTGCACTCAGCGCCACTTTATCTGGCACAGGAAGTGATGTACGCACCCCGCTCGCTGTCGCTTGTAATTCGCCAATAGCATCATCCCATAAAGTTGTAAAGTATCCGGGAAACCCTTCAATAAACGACTGATACTTTCTTTCCCACTCCTTGATTGCTCCCATAGATTGGCCACATGAGAACAGTGCATTATGATGCAACCATATTGCATAAATCGCAATGGCATGGTGTCCCGCTTCTGCGGCCGCCGAGATGCATTTCTCAACGTTCTGCGTAAACTCACGGAGCGGCACGAGATAAACCATTCCACCGGCGCCAATTCCGAGTCGCCCACGGGCCTGTGCATCCAAGGGCGCTCGCTCAACAAGTTTGTACACAAGCTGTATAATCCATCTCATCCGTGGGAAGTTCGGCGGCCCGTGCTGGTTTGACGCATACGTTCGTGCTATGAATGCAAAGTGTTCCAAACTACGGTGTGAGAACCCACGAGTGAGTGAGAGCACACATCCCTTGGCGTAGAAATACTGAGCAAGATGCCCGCCAGTCATTACGTTGTGTGCACCAGCCGCACAAATCAGGAGCATGTGGAGTTGTTGATCTCGCGGGTCGAGTTCGCGAACAGAGGAAATAACTTCTTCGACTCGTTTATTTCCCAGTAAGGATTCCAATTGGTTCAACTCGTTGACGACCATTTTTTCTGCCTCGTTTTCATCACGAGGAATGGGAACATTCACGCGCTTTAATTCCTTGTAACAGAGGTCGATCACTTCTTGAAACCGACCTTGAATGTGATACAATCCGACAAGGAGATACCCAGCCACCGTCTGATGATGCGTCGAGTGCCTTTTGGATTCGAGCGATTTCAGGATGTCTGCCGCACTGTCATATTTCCTCTCTCCAATAAATATCTCCGCCAAAAGCCGGTTTAAATTGAACAACAGTTCGAACTGACTATTCCACACATTCGCAATACCCTCCAATAAACCCAACGCGTTCGTCAACGTCTGCCGCGCAGCCTTCAGTGCACCTATTTTCTTGTGCCGCGTAGCCGCCTCTAAATACAAGCTCGCCACAAACACTTTCTCATCGTCGTCTTGAATCATGTCCAAGGCTTCATCGTACTGTGTGACTAGAGAAAATACGAAATCTCTCTGATCATCAGGTGGATGGCGTCTCATCAATCTCGCAATATGGAGATGCTGCACTTTACGTTCCTCCTTAGTCATCATTTCATAACAGGCATGGTGTAACCTAGCATGACAAAACCTGTACGCCATCACCATTCCACCAATGGACTTGTTTAACGATAAACTGGACCGTCCGCCTGCAGGTCGCATGTTCTGACTTCCCAACGATCCTGAGGAACTCCCTGACGACGAAATCGCGCGTCGGACACGCTGAGCATTGTCCGTTTGCGGCAAGATGAAACCCTCTTTGACCGCTGTCCACAAAGCCGTAGCAACAGGGATGATGGTCTGACCCGCCAGCGACGCCAGTAATTGCAAATCAAATCTGTCTCCGATACACGCAGCTTGTTGCAAAAGTATTTGCGTCTCTTGAGGGAACTGTCGTAGGCGAGAAAGCAGCAGTTCGGCTACATTCTCGCTCAAGACCGTTTGTCGATCCATTTCATGAATATCCCATGTCCATCCTCCCGCGGTTTCGTTCATATATATTAATCCCACATGATGGGCGTATCGCAGAAACTCACGCACGTGGAGCGGATTTCCCAAAGTCTTCTTGTAGATCATCGACGCCAGCGCGTCGGTATCGTCGGCCGCCGGAACAAGGGTTTCCGTCAACATTTCTTTCAGTGCAGCATGTGACATCGGAGAAAGGTGAATTTTGAGTAAGCGGTTAGGAGACTCCTTCTGCAACCTCATCACGGTAGGTCCAAACTTTGGCTGACTCTCATTACTCCGCCACGTCGCAATCACCATAAAATAATTCAAGTTTCTATCGAATAGCGAGGCTTGTAACAATCGCTCACTCGTCGGTTCGGCAAACTGTAAATCTTCTAGGAATACCGCAAGGGGATGTTCAGGTTGCGCAAATGCGCCAATCAAGGTTTGTAACGCGGTGATGAATTGAGTTTCACGGGCAAACGTGGGGTCAATGCACAATTCGTTTACAGATTGTCGACCAACGAGAAGCTCAAGTTCGGGAACGACATCTATGACAAGCGCAAGATTGTCGGGGCCAAGTTTTGCTCGCAAAGTGTTTTGCCAGCGCTCAAGTGAATCATCGGATTCAGTGAGAATTTGCCGAACAAGCTGTTGGAGACCTTCAACGAGGCCGCCGTAAGGTTTGTTTTTGTTGAAGTCGTTGTAACGGCCGGTAACTACGTAGAAAAAAAGCAGGGGTATTTAGCCGCCGAAAAAAATGCAGTGTCGCCTTGCGTTGAGAATATATCCCATCCTGTTCACGCCACACTCCCTTGCCTATCAAAGCCAATGCTGAAAGGATGTGGAAGTACTTACCAAAATATCCTCTTTTCTCCAGTACAATCTTTCTAGCCCATCCTACCAGCGAACTCTTCCCCTCCCCGCCTTTTCCACACACCACTACCAGTTCACTCCGATTCCTCCCACTTACCACCTCATCTAACGCCCTTGTCAAGGTGGCCATCTCGTCCTCGCGTCCATACAACTTATCCGGTACATTCAAGCGATGGCTAAAGTCCCTCGCTCCAGGGGTAAACTCCCAATCTCTGAATACTTCTGAAACCACCGCGTCAGAAAGAGGTGTGGGATGCGTTTTGCTGTGCTTGTGCAAGTGGGAAAGGAGACACTGGACGTCGTAGCGGAGACCAGACGCGGACTGGTAGCGCGCTTCGGGTGACTTGGAAACGAGTTTGTTGATGATGGCGCAAAAGGAGTGGGGGATGATAGGGTCGTGGACGTGCGGAGATTCTATTTCCTTGGCGAGATGAGCGTGGACATATTCCTAAGTACGAAGAAAAGGAACCGTGCGCATCGGTAAATTGTTGTCACATATAAACTACGCGGCAGAATCCGAAAATCACTTACCGTAGCATCGTCGAATACAAAACAGCGTCTCCCCACCAGTAGTTCCCAAAGGGTAACTCCCAAGCTATAGAAATCCGTCCGATAATCGACTAACCGTCCCATCCTCCCCGTTTGTTCAGGGCTCAGGTAGCTCAACGTACCCTCTAAGTAATTTCTCTGGATGGTTTGAGTACCCATGTCGGTAACTTCTGCGAGATTGAAATCGATCAGTTGAATGGAGAGTCGGCTGTGAGCAGCGGCGGTTGGATCCGCGGGACGAGCCTGTTGAGGAAAGTTGTTGTACTTGATGACAATGTTGTCTGGGTTGATATCTTTGTGTATGACCTGCGCGGCGTGTATGATTTCCAGACATTCGGAGAGTTGAAGAGCAATGTACAGGAAATCCTCCAACGTCGTTCTCCGCACTGCAGGTTTTCTTCCAACTCCATCTATATCTGCAAGGCTGTTCTCACTCCCTGCCATCGCATCCCCAACCCGGCTGTTCCAAAATACATCCTTCTTAACCGCAGCGCCCTCTACAAACTCTCTAAGAGAGACTCCGCCACAGTCTTCCAGTACCAACATCAACTGTCCACCAACCTCTTCTACCCGAAGCGGCTTGATGATTCGCTCGTCAATCCCTTCAAGCCGACTCAACCCGCTATTCGCCAACCGCTGCCGAAGGATTTTGGGATGCTCAACTTTCAACCCGGCTGCTTCCGGACTATGTAAGTTGGCGACGATATCCTCACGACGGATATGTAGCGGCACGGACTCTATTTCCTCATTCACGGTTTTCATAGCCGGCTGGGCTTGGAGTTTTCCACTCGCGGCCGTATTCGAAGGCGTCTTTCCCTTCAACAGCTTTATCTCCCGCACCGTCTCATGAATCAACTCGAGCACCGCGAACTCATGGCGGATCTTATCGTTCTCTTCCTCATCAAAAAATGTCGTCGCTTTACAGATGACGCTTTGGGAAGTGTCGCTGATCAAACGGGCGCGTTGGATAATCAGCCCAGTGCGCGCGTTGTAGTGAATGATTTCGGTCGGCGTATAATTGGGGAGTGGCAGGAACGGAGGATCCATGATGACTTATCTTTGACGGGGTTGGAGTTGTAGGGGTATATAACGTCTATGTCGAGGTGGGGTATGATACTTTCACCGGGGTACTAGTTCACGCAGACGGGTGTTGTGGAGAGCCGGTGTGCTGCTGTCGACCTCGTCTCGAAATAAGCTCGTGCAGGGACGGATAGGGCGAACGACTTTAACTGCGTTTGTAGCGCAACCGAACCGACACCCCAATCGCCCTTCCCCCCACGTACCCGTGCGGGTTTGTTGGTGTTCCTGTGTAGCGTTCAAGGATCTATTGAAAGGAGACTCGCCTCTCAAAACAAGTTTGTACAAGCCTTCACTATTCGTTAGGCGCAGAACGCTCAATGTACGATCAGAGCATCCCCAAACTCATACACGGGGGGGCGGCACCAAGTTGCTTTCAAGCACACTAGCAGAAATGTCTCGCTAGCTTTGCACGTCCGCCTCCGCTGCACGCTCTGCAGATATGTTAGACAGTGAAAAGTTCAAACAAAAGCGTTTGGGAATGTCTAATGGTGATGAGGTACACACACACTCGGACTATGGAAGCTGTCACACCTCACTTCCCCTCCTCGCATGGAACGACCATGACCAAAATAAGTTGATGTACTATTGTAAAAACCGCACAGAATGGGAAATACCCCGCGCATAAGTAAGCTGAGTGACGCGCGGAAACGCCCGAAAATCGGTCAAATTAAGACAAACCATAACAAACTCCAAAGGGCTAAAACGACTACCTCTGAACAACGTCAGTCCGCCCCACATGGAAAGCAACGAACAACAACCAAAAACTTGGGAACATTCTATTGATGTTTAAAGCACATTTAAGAACATCACCCGCATAAAAGCTTATGCAGGCTTTTCATTACCGTCATTACCAGTACCAGCCATTACACTTTTCCGGGAAATGAAGCAGGGCCCTCCCGTTCAACTTTCGCCAAACAAGTAATTCCACATGCACGGCGTTATAACCCGGGGGGACAGCAACAAACAACCCTTGGCAGCCTCGAAACGCGTCGAGCAACAGGGCTTATGCAATTCTAAACTCAGACGCAGACGCGTCCATTATGTCATCCAAGTGCTCTATGGATAAAGAAGCCCTGTTGTGACTGAAATTACCGCCAACACCAGGACCGTTGGGCTTGGCCTGTCAGTAGACGGCCGAGAGAGAGAGAGAGGGACATGTAACAAGATATTAGATCAGCGTGTGATGATTTGTTGTGCTTGCCGCCCCCTGTTTTCGTTCGATATCTAGGTGGATGAAATGGGGGTGTAATGGCGAAGCCGGTAAGCCTCGTTGTTATGACTCGAGAACGAGTCTGCGACAGCCATGGGCGGATGTTTCTGGATTCAGCGACTGATTTCCGGCGGTACTTGGAGCTATCAGGTTGGCGGAAGGCGAAATGAATGGATGTCTCATTCTGATGAGGGGTATGATGAAGGGCTCGGGAGATATAGAAGAGTTCGTAACTCCGACAAGGCGCTTGAGATGGCGGGAATTTTGGCAGCGATAAAAAGCACCTCATATCTCAGGCATGAGACCTGTTGTTGCTGCGCTTGTGATCGTTCATTCAACTCGGCAAGTTGCTGCCCAGTCAACAAAGTTTTCACTGGTTCAAGACAGGACGACTGCGAATCACGCAGCAGCTGAGTGAGGCACTTGTGTGTTCCATTCCGCTGACAAAAACCTCCGCAGGATTTTGTGACTGGTCTTCAATGGCTCGAACCACATCGTAGCCAAGTCACCGGGAAGCGGAAGAAACGATATGTCCATCGTGAGATAGGGTGCGGACGAGAGCTTTTTGCGGTAGACAAGTAATCATTCATCAAGCAATGCCTGCTACACACGAGTCGCAGCGCAGATTGACAGGCACATGTTCGTGTTGGTCACCATTACATGTCGCTGACTGGGCTTTGAATCGTCACGTTACGGCGTTACTGAGGAGCAGCCATACGCCCTAGAAAGTCATCAGGACCACATTGGTCCTAGTAGGCTCCCAACCACGAGCCCTACCTCCTCCTTTCCAACCCTCCTCCTCCAACCTCTCATGTCATTCACAGAATTGGTTCTCTTCCCCATCGCTTCTTTTAAGGGAATGAATCCGCTGACGCGTCGCCCGTCGGAGTCACGTACGCCGCTTATGTAATCCAAAACGTACACGCGTAGCTGCTTAGTTTGTTTGATTTCGCAACACTTTTTCCAGTCGTCGTCGCTCTCTCAACAGCCCGTCTCTCCACTTACTCGCGAGCCCTTAAGGTCGCAACCAACGAGGGTGGTGGTGTTTGGTGTGATTCATGAAGGGGGGACAGTCATTTATTTAGACGGTGTGGAACTATTTATTTTGGAGGGTTTTTCTTTGTTTTGTGGAGGCAGTTGTGTGGGGTAGATGTAAAGCAGCTCGAAGTAGTAAAGTTAGTTGCAAAGAAATTCATCTTATATCTAGAGTTCATTTGCAGTAGTGTTGATCCAAAAGGAAGGGTAGTGTGGATGGATCTGGGATCCATTTTGGTGATTTTTATATAGTAGTACAACACGCTTTCGGTTGCAGGAATCATCACGGAAGAGACAAGCAAAACAACCAACCCGAATATACCGGAACCACGAAAAATATCATCCTTCATCATGGTTTCCACTCAACCTCTCACCACCATCCACCTTTCAAACACCTTCCCATCGCTGGTTCTCCTCTCTCTCATCACCGGCACGCCGGTCCAGTTCCGGACTCGCCCCACCCAAGACTTGACCACCGAACTCCGACTCCTCTCCGTTCTTTCTTCGATATATGACTTTGACTATAAGACGGACTACACCGGTGTGTGGATGTACCCTTCCCAGACACGAAATACCCATCGCGGCTTATTTTTCAAGGATGAGACTTCGCGGAGATGGGAGGTAGATGCAAACGAAGCAGTGCTGATCCTCAAGTGTCTCGGAACACTGATGTTATGTGGGGTGTCGGTGCCGACTGTATCACTTTATGTGAATGCGCGATACCTTGCGGTCAGTGGGGTGGTAGCGTTCTTAAACACGATACACGGAAAGTGTGTCACTGTATCGAGAAATGGAAATGGAAGGGTGATCACAGTGCAAAGCGTCGCATCGAGATCCGATAGTAACGGACAGAAGGAGAAATTAGTATTCGGATGTGAAAGGGTTGAGAGAGTCACTGTCGTAGGATGGGGAGTGGATGTCTCCCGCGACTCGGTTTCGGCGGCAAAGACAGTGTTACAACGTGCGTTCCCCGACGTTCGCATTTCGGAATCGGTAGAGGTGGACGCACAGATGGAAACCTATGGTGTGGATGTGGTAGTGCACTACGCCCACACGGTGAGAAGCGAGTCTCGAACGTGGAGACGGCGCTTTGCAGAACAGGATGGGGATGCGACAGGGCTGGATGCTGACGGACAACAGTCAATGGACGCTACTAGGACGGAATCTTCCGAATTCATGTTCCCACCGCCCGAGTCGATTGGGATACGGTCCGCCCGCGAAATTGTTCGGCGTCACAAGATGGGAGGTGTGGATATGGCGTATATGTGGATGGTCATTGTTGGGTGTGTGGTACGAGGCGGATGCGTTAGCGTATGCGATTTGAGGAACGCGGAATTGGGAGAGTTGTTAAGAGATGTGAAAACGACTTGCGGGACGATGTTTAGAGTGGGGAGCAGATCGGGTGCAGGAGGAGTACTAGAGTGCGATGGCCTTGATCAGTGTACTTCTATCAAATGAAATGATGTCGCCGATTTTTTGGACTCTGTAATAAAACCTCTGAATTGGGTGTTCAAAATCATGTTCTTGTAGGCATGATGGATGAACCTTGATTTCATGGCTTTCGGGGTCGCTGAAAGGTAATTGGAAGACGGTAGTATGTACAGGAGAGTTATATAAAGGATCAAGCATTGGACTTCCGTCAAACCTGTGTTGTTTCTGGTGCATTGCATTTTGGAAACGCGACATCCATAAGCAAGACGCGCAGGTCGATTACTTTCATACGTGGCCATATCTTGCTTTCGGGATATGCATGGGCGTTTTCCAAACTCCTGTAGTCCACCTCCTCCGATTGGAGGTTCCCAAAGGGTTTCGCTGAATGAGAAGCAGAAGGACTTGTTGCAGGAGATCTGTGAGGCCAACGACTTAGGTTGGGCTATCGAAGGCCTAACCGACTTGTTGGAGTCTGAACCAAGTGGACCTGGCCAGTATTGGGATGATATTGTGCCCACAAAATGTCTCCGCCTGGAAAGTACAGGAGGCAAACTGGCCTATTTGACCGGAGGTGGTGACAAAGCCGTGTGTATCGGCCCGGATCATTGTGTAGACGGCTCTGGCCCTGACGTTGTACGCGATACAGAAACCGGCGAAGACTATGAAGGGGAAGTCACGATCCAGTGTAGTTTTCCTACTTTCGACTACGTCATTTGTGCCTTTGAATTTAAGGAAAAAACCAAGGCGGACGCCTTCTTTGCTGCCGTGAGACCGCACGACCAGCGACCTGGCAATTCAGCGGGCGTGGGTATCAACGATTGGTTGACTGTACAATACGATGGCGAAATACTCGAAGGTCGCATTTTCAAGGTGAAACGCAAGCAAAACTTCTATCCGGGCCTTTCTGGTAGTATCGTCCACATAAACGACAAAGGCAAGGTACTATATGGCATTCTTGTTTCCCGCCACAAGAATGATTACAAAATCGGCCTTGCATTATCGGTGCGTTGGATTTTCTCCTTGGGAACGGAGTTCTTTGGGCGGCTGCAGTACCTGCGGAGCCAGAGCCGGGATCTCAAGCGCGAATATGAGCACGGATTAGGTTCCGTTTTGTACGAAATTTTTAGCACAGCGGAGAAGCTGGAGAATGAAGACTACGAATTGATCAGTGAGAACGCTCAAGTTGTTGCAATTTACACCGACTACGGGCAGGAACCACCGGCGAGGGGGCAGGACATCATAAACTACATCTTCCAATCCTTTTGGATGGCTGCATACCCAGAGGCTCCTGACCACACAGAACTGAAAGATATGCCGGAGGGACTGAAAACTAAGGTGTTTAAATATTGTTGCCGGCTATTTCCGGCAAACGAGGCTCCACTTGAACAGGCCGTACGGGACATTCTAAGTGAGACGTATAATGACCATCTGAACGATTTTGACAGGACATGGATTAGTCGTGCAATTGTGAAATGGCTCAAATTGGCAAGGGAACGCAAAAGAAGCGCCGAAACCCGCATGACTGGGATGCATGTGGGTGAGGTCTTGTCAAGATGCCACATGGAGGTCCTCGATGAGTGCGTCATCTCGAAATCGAACTCTCTGAAGACTAGGGATGAGGATAGATTGACAGAACATTTGAAACAAGGCCTTAATCGGGTTAATCACTACCAACTTTCAAAGCTTTTGTGGAACGAACCACAGTCTGGTGATTGTATTTGGGGAAAGAATGTGAAGCGGGAAGGTGATCATTATATGCATACGGTGTTCATAAACAGCGACTATCCCATGAAGTGCAAAGACGTTACCAACAGGTACAAGCTGGAGAATCCCGCCCAGATGGAGAAATCCCAAGTGATCGTCTGCCATCATCCGGTACTTTGCGAGCTAAGCGAGTTTCGAAGCGAGTTTCGAAGCGGGGGGGCTCATTCTTGCATTCGCCCATCTCATCACGTCTTAGCGAACCACGCATTCAACAGTTGGGGAGTGGGGGAACAGAACAAGGTGATTCGAAAACTTCTCGACGGCTTATCATGGGAAGAGAGGGTAGGCGTGCACAAGCAGGTCACAAAGGAAGACGAAGAGGCAGGACAAGGGGAACCCAGGGCTCGTCAGCTCAGTGTTTCAACGGGTTCGTAGGTAGCCAAACTGCACATGTGGACATATGGCCTTTTAGACCAGTCGAAAAGACAATGCCCAGTATATATACAGTGAATATTCTGTTAACGTAGATGAACCGAAGAAGGTTTTTTGATTTTACAAAGTTGGGATCGCGTTAAACTCCGCGGAGGAGAGTGTAAGTGCACCCGATGCTAAGCCTTGTTCTGCGACATTCACGTGCTTCAGAATGAGGCTGAGACACAGGGGGTGCGCGCACAAGTGGCGGTCGGCCGTTGTTTCAGAATCATAATCTTATGACTGCGCCATTGGGACACACACCTACGCGTCTGAGACTCTTTGAGTGGCAAGGAATTGAAGGAATTGGGAGTTTTGAGCTCGCGCAAGATTAAGACACTGAACCGTGATCGAGATGGGAAGGGAGTACACGAGTGTTAAAGTACGCGTGACAGGACAACGGGGGCAACAAGGCAAGGCAAGGCAAAGGGGGCAAAAGCAGGAAGGGGAGTACATATACAACAGATATTAGTAACGTAACAGTTAAGAGCAGTTGTGTTAACAAGAAGGAGGCAAAAGATCCCATCTCGACATCAACGAGGCAAAAGAGGCAAAAGGAAAGGGAAAGAAAGGCAAACCAAAAGGAGGCAAAAAGAAGGGGGCAAATCACACGGCGTTGTTCAGTTGTTAGTGCCGGGCGTGCGTGTTCACCTCACCTCATTATTATATTATTGTGCTATGAATGAGGATTTTGCGTATTAAGGTCCCTTCGCAAGTAGGTTGATAGTGCCTATTGAATTGATAGGATTACGAGTAGGCTGCCTTGTGTTGGTCTGCCTTGTACTTGTACTCAGACAGAGACAGAGCCACACAACACAACCAAATAGTGAGTATTCTTCTTGTCATTGTGGAAAAAGGGACCCCCGGCAATTGTTGACTGAATTTGGTGTATTTCCATTTGATGCACAGGCTTTTACTCGATCGCAACTTGCGGAGCCACACACACAGTCAGTCGGTCAGTTAGTGCCACCCACCTGGCGTCCACCAGCGTTCGAACGCTCGGTCAAGGTTTTTGCCACACGAAGAAGAAACAAGGTGAATTCCACCAACAACCTCCTCCGTCTCCAGTGGTGGTCCTCCTCCTACTCCTCCACCTCGTCAGCATACACAACCTATCTCAACTCTGTTGCGCGCACGATAGCGAGGGCACGCAGTAAAAAGGCTACCGTTGCAGCTTTAGGCTGGCCATAAGCCCGCCACAATGCACATCTCGCCTCAACAACTGCAACCTCTCACAACCCGGCAGCGTCGCTGCTCCGGGCGCAACAAGGAATGCTATGCCTCGTCCGTGTCGGCTCTCGGCTCTGCTCGTTCGATCGTTGACCTAAAGCTAGAAGCAAACAACAATGCAGTCGACATGAAGGTCGTCATTTTGCAGGTCGATCCGTTAGGTAGCGGAATCACAATAACCCGGACCAGCATCATAACGCCGACGGCTCATCCCACGGCTACCCGAAGCACCTTGACGTTAACAAGGACCGTTGTCCTCCCACCATCGCCGACTTCTGGGAACGGCGATGGCGGCGATGATGGTGGCAGTGACGGCGGCGGCGGCAATGGACCTGAACCTACACTCACATCCGTACCTTCCTCCTTACCATTACCATCCATCACCGGTTCGCCTCCCGTTCCCACCGTCATCGGCGGCGACGGCAATGGAAGCTCCACGCTCCCTTCCTCTCAACAAACTCCCGAATCCGTCAATGCCGGCCTCTCCAGCCAAACCCGCACCATTGTCATCGCTTCTCTGGCTGGGTTCTTACTGCTCCTCGCCCTCGGCGCGTTTTGTCTGATCGCAAATCGCAACAAAGCCGCGCGAAAATCAAAGGCAGGTATGGTGGGCGTCAACGTGCGGCGCTCGAGCGGCGACAGCGGAAACGGGCTGGTGAATTATAACAATGGAGACAAGAGTCCGAGTGTCCTTGGAAGTCCCATTGTACCGATACAGACATCCAATATCGTGGACTTGCGCAATGGTGGTTCCCCTACAATGGTCAACGCAGGTCCTGCACGCAGCCCGAATCTCGCAACCGGCAACATGGGCTTGTCTATGGCGACACCACCAATAGCAGCAGGTGCAGGCACCGCAGCGGCATACACTAATAATAATCGACCAGAGTCCTCATATGACGAGCCGTCCGTAGATTACTTCAAAAACACATTACCAAGCATGTACAGCACGCTCCCGGCCGCCCTTGTTGCCGGCAATGCCATGTCTGCAAGTCCAAAGAACAACACATCGCCACCACCTCCCAGCGCAATGGACAACGAAAGCGAGGTATCCTTAACCTCCCCACCGCCTTCCGCTCGAAAACTCAACCCAAACACCAACACCATCACCAACCTCTTTTCCATTTACAACAAAAACGACACATCCATGACCGCACAAGAATCCGCGACCTCCCCAGCGGTCGAAGCCGTGACGTATCCCATTTCACACGGCTGGATCCCGCAACGCAGTGACGAACTCTTCCTCGACCCTCCTGACAACGTGGACATTTACCAAGTCTTTGAAGATGGGTGGTGTGAAGGTCGCAGTGGCAAGAGCGGGTTGGTCGGCATGTTCCCGTTAGCCTGCTTGGCCCCTGTTCAGAGCGAGGGTGAAAGTGATGATGAAGGAAATGGACGAGAAGGGAAACGACGCATGAGTGAGCGCGATTCCAAGGTCCGGAATAGTGTCAAGAGCTTTTTCGCTCGGTATAGTGGATTGAGTGCGAGCAGTGCGCGGGATAGTCAGAGGAGAAGTAGTTTGATTCGTTAACACCGGCTTTCCTTTGGTGGAATGGAATGGAACCGGAAACCAGGATTCGAGAATTTCCCGTCTCTCTCGCTCTCTCTGTCGCTCTCTCGTTGGGACACACACACGCACGACGAGCAATACGCGTACAAACATTTCCTCTGACTGACGTCGGAGACTACCATCCGCTCCGCAGCAACCATTCCGAGTTGTACTATTTCGTTTTTACCGGTTTCGGATTGCTATGGAAGGGGTTCCGAACCCACGTTCTGGACTTGCAGCTTGTAAATATACTCGGTATGATATCATGTCTTTTTTGAGAGGAAAGCGTGCAGGCGGGCACAAGGAATGGGGTTCTATATAGAAACTGAGAGTTAGAGAGCTTGTGCATATGTAGATTCTTTCCAAGAGTAGAAACTGTTGAGAAGTTTGTGTGTAGATGTTGTGTCTTTTTTTACGTAGCGGACCATTTCGTAAACATAGGTTAACTAGTCTGTATGTGAGAAAATCGAGGGGTTAATGGCATGTTATCTCTGTTGTTACATCTCAATCCCTTTCACACTGAATTTGAACCTGATGCATAAGGGTAAATTGTGAGCGTACGCGTAGGTGACAACAACATGGCGTTGAATTGAGCCATCTCGGTTGGCGTGCGGCTCTTGCACGAGCTTTTGCAATCCCTCTCATCGCTGTCTCCAAAGGTCCGGACATAAGAAGGGGGATCTGCCGTCTTCCGATGCCATGCTTCATTTTCTCAGCCTCCAGCCTCCAGATCCAGACCCATCCAAACACCGTGTGCGGCTGAGGAAGTTGAAAGGGGGTGATCGTGACGATGCTATGCCAAGCGGTCCTCGGAATCCTCAAAAATTTAACCCAGCGGGAACATTCCCCACCTCTAGATCTCGTCGTTCTTTTGGAAAGCTTCTTAGTCCATCGGTTTCGCTGGTTTATTGAGGCCATATTTTAAGTTGTTGGGACTGATAGTAATGATGGTTTAGGTTTGGGAATTCTGTACAGGAAAAGCATTGAATAGAAGAATTCGAAATGAGGAAATTGGCGCACCGGTGGTAAAGAACACGAGCAGATGTGGAAGATCGAACGCGTTTTTACGCACACACACACACGGTCAACACGCGCAATCGGAGGAACGCAGTAAAACGCAGATAAGAAGAACCTTGAAGAAACGTGTAATACGCGGACACATCGAACCGCTAAAACGGAACCTTTTCCACGAGAATAATGGAAACATCTAAATTTGAAAGTTTGAGAGGTTGTGGAGATAGACACATGCTTTTTGGTGTTAGCGGACCTTGCGGTGAAGAAAAGGTCCGATGTGGGTCTGGATGTGGATGGTGCTGCGGTGCAGCGGCGTGCTGGTGCTGCTCCCTCACCCACACACACACACACAAGCAGCACAAAACGCCCGATGGCTGAGGGCAGGGCTCCGACATGCACGATTTGATGATGATGATGCGGACCAAGCCAAGAGCAAAAGAAAAAGAAAAAAGGCTATCGTGGTGAAAAAACGGTTTTGTCGCACCACTGATTAAAAGAAGGGGGGGGGATGGAGCAATGTTCCGGATACACAATTTCATCGGACCTCAATTCAAAGATGATGAGTACTAGTGCATCTATCAAGAAAAGGGAAAAGTATTAGCCACTGTATCCTCTGTGCTAAAATGTTTATGTCCTGCGGATTGTGACAAGTGGGCTTTTGCTTAATATTCCACGGAAAGATAGGAGGCCTCCGCCCGAGCGGTCCATGAAGCCCAAGCGAACCACCGAGTACTGCGCCCCGCACATGGGCCTTCCGGCGGGTTACTGAGCCAATTCAGCACACACTCACACAGTCTTAACACAGTAACGAATACATGTACTCACTCATCACCTCTGGGTTCGATCCCTTCTCGGCGCTTATCTATATCCTCCGCCGATTTACCACACACCACAACAACATCACACTCGCACCTCGTGGAAATGACTTCTGGCCGCTCCGTCCAACGAACCTTTTTGATTCCAAGCCTCGCCTCGCCCTGACTATTCGGGTTATTGATCACACGGAAACGCGCGTGCGGAGTATTTTTGTCGAAAGGCAAACCAGATCTGAACTGAGACTGGTCGTGTTGATAATGCGCGAGTTAATAGACAAAGCCCAGGTGGGAAGAGGAGCTGGCCGTTTTTACGGGTGTTGTCCTTTTATACCTGTGAGATTTTGTGGGATGCTGGATAGAACCTTCCGGCCAGAGGCTGAGCGGGGCCGGTTTACCTTCGCCCGCGGTAAGCTATCGGCTCAGAAAAGTTTTGCATGAAAAAGGCTTGGATGGAGGGGTGCAATAGTGTTGGTTCTGCATATGAATTGTGGAGGTTTAAAACTGGCTTTTAGCAGTACCTGGGGTTGATCTTGAGGGCATGCCCGCTTTCCAGGACGAAACTTTATTTTTTTATTTGCTTTTGATCAAGTTTGAATGGCATTTGAATTGATGAGGTTATAGAGCTTTCGACAAGAAATGCCGGGTTTTACATCTCACACATTTTTAGTAAGCGATTGGACTTA
The DNA here is from genome assembly GCA_025558075.1 of Gaertneriomyces semiglobifer. Taxonomy (NCBI): domain Eukaryota; kingdom Fungi; phylum Chytridiomycota; class Chytridiomycetes; order Spizellomycetales; family Spizellomycetaceae; genus Gaertneriomyces; species Gaertneriomyces semiglobifer. The sequence goes on along the minus strand of JAHLKF010000017.1, from coordinate 60,265 downwards.
TCCACATGGACTGGTTCGATCCAACCCCGCTTGTCATAGGCACATGCCACCGTTCAGGCCAACCAGAAGACCACGGTTGGCTGAAAGAGCCGTCGCAGTTCAGATTAGAAACGATTGATAACGCAAAAAAAAAAGATTGTCATCATGATACTAGCAATGGGCAATTGCAGTTCTGTGTAAGCAGCATGTGTGAAGGTGTGCGCAGGGGTTTTGCTGTCGGTGGGTTTGCGGTTGGAAGGATCAATTTCAGGAGGCAGAAAAGAGGAAAACTGACGACAAAAAAACGGGGCCGATAACCGCCTGCGCCGATCCTCGCCTTGGCGTTGGCGTTGCGCTTCGCAGATTCTGGACCCTGCCCATTTGCATTTGCCGTACGAAAAAGATGAACAACTGAGCCCCCTTCCCTTCTTACACATCAATCACATCATTATCCCACACACACACACACACACACTGCAACACACACCGTTCAACATCAATTTCAACCCAGCAACGAACAAGACCCGCAGTTTGCTCACTAATGAAAATGGGTTGCGTTAGTACCACAATTCCCATACCCACGATCTTTGACCTGTGTTGTTGTCGAGCCGCATTTGAATTAACAGCGTTATCCAGAGATCTCTCTCCGGCTTGCCCCACCTCCTTCCCCGTAGTCCTCCGGTGTGTGTGTTAGTCATGTCCTCTGGGTTCTCCGACTCATTCCTCGCATTTGGACTATTCGTAGTCATCGGAGGGTATGACTTTTTTGGCAACCATGCACAAGCACTTTTGGGTGGGGGTTTTTGCATCCTCGAATGTGGGATGTATCCTGATTTTGTTTTGTGTCCTTGCTGCGGATATAAAGGCGAGCGAGGTGGTTGGGGCAGCTTCTTGGCCAAGACGGGGAGAAGAGGGCGAGCCGGGAAAGGCACAAAAAACACCTGCTGTGTAGGGATCTAGTATTCTGATTCATTTTTTACATATCTCTTTGGTGTGGTTGGTTGCGGGCCTCAGCGATAGATACCCCCCTGCTTCCATCCAAACTCTCCGTTCGATCGCAACCCCCCATTATAACTTCCATAGACCCGCCTTCCGCTGCGCCAGGAATGTGCTGAACCGGCGGTAAGACGCTCCGTTGTGGTCACCCAGGTTCTGAACACACCACACACACCCACACAGCAAATACACACCCATACACACACACACACACACACACATCATACACACATACACATACGCGCTGACACCTCCCCCGCGCGTATATAAAAGCGTCTACCTGGTCCAGTGCCCTGGTGCTTGGTTGTCGGCTACTCTTCATAACCCACGTTGTTCCTCGATCTCGGGTTGTGCATGTCGAAAAGTATCGCTAGCCCCAACAAAGTGTGGTATTTCTGGGTAGTGTTGTTTTTGCGCGGGAAATTCTCAAGTGCGTCTCCTGTCTTTGTGCTTTCCTCAAAAGGGTTTTATTATTCACCTGGCTCATAAAAATCCCTCTCTTTGTCTCTCTGTACTTTTTTGCAGAGTTTGTGCGTGTGTGCAGAGTGTTGTGCGGAGAATCCAACGAACAGAAAGCATCTGGGTTTGGTCGCTTTGGTGGTCCCTTTCAAAATTCCCACGCTTTGGTGATTGCCCGCCTCCGACCGTTCCGACGTATTTTCGATACAAAAGTGTCAAATCCCGGGACCTGTCAATTTTAGAGGGGGGTTGGGAAATAACGAAGACCGAGAATTTCAAGCCGGCCGGCCCTACAAAAAGTGACGTGGAACGAGAAAAAGGCCTCTCTTTCCACTCCCGTAATAACAACAACAGCGGGGGGCGCGGGGTTGCAAAAAAAAGTCATTTGGTTCCGTTGGTAAAACTTTTTTGGTGGTTTTTTGAGGTACTGAGCATTTCCATACATGAGCACGCTATTGGCTTGGCCTGTCATGTTTCGGTACGCTGATACGGGGACTGAGGGTTTATACCGCGATGGGACTACGACTGCTGACGGGATGACTTGGAGTGCGTCGTCCGGGTTGAGGCTTGGGAGTGAGGATGTGGGCGATCTGGTAAGTTAACACTACGCGTAGATCTGACCAAAAGATGCAACCCCATAAAATTTGTAGTTGTGGGGGAATCCAACATCGGAGCCTTATTTTTTGGATGACCATGTTAACCTTTATTCTTTTCTCTGTGTCTGCTTCGTGCATTCTATAGATACGACAGAGTACGACGTATCTGTCAACGACGTATAGTCAAGATCAACGGGCTCATGTTGAGCCGGTGGAGGTCCGATCAGTCGAACCCTCTCCGCCGAACCCGGTGTACGCTATCGAAGGCACTCAGCCCTACGCTACCGGACACGTGTTGGTCGAGCAACCCACGCCGTCGTTAGAACTGACGCAACTGACACATTATGAGATACCACCGGCAGTGCGGCCATCGGAGATGGCGACCCAACTGCCATACGCTGTTCCTATGAATCTGGGATACGTTCAAACTCAGTCTCCCGTCTTCCCCCACGGGATGGATGGATCGTATCAGTACAAGACGGACAGTGCAGATATACCCTACAAGTACGAGACGGTCAAAGGGCTGTCCTTGACAGGCGACGAGCGACAGATGGTCATCATACCACACACACATACCACATCTCAATCGCAGTCGCCATTACTGGTTTCAATGGCCGATTTGAGCATGATGACTTCTCCATTATCGGCTGCTACGGTACCGTACCCGTTTCCGGATGGCATGACACTTGCATTGCCCGAACAACCCTACCTTTCTACAGCAGTCTCTCAAGGATTGCTATACCAAACCGTCGATGCGACGGTCGCCCCCGTGGTGGCAGTGCAGAATCCCATCCAGTTGTCGCCAGTGACGGATGCGAATGTATTTACTTTTGCGGTGGACACCATGACTTACCCTGAGAGATTGAGGAGACATAGTATTGCGAGTGGACGCGAGTATGGACAAGTGTTGGGATATGGATACGACCAAGGGACAAAGCAGATGAGTAGTGGTGCGCGTGCACAGTCGAGTGAGTTTCGGCCCATGCCTTGTGGGACGGCGTTAGCAGCAGAAGACTCATTTGTCGGCACCCCGCGCGACTTTTCAACTGCTGTCAACTTTGGGAGTGACACCGTCAACAACGCTCAATTGCATTCATCCGTACTGGGATCGTCGTCCTGCCAATACCCTGGGATACCTGTTTCTCTCCCTTCGCACACATGCACCACCTCAAGCCCAATGTATGATATGGCCCCCGGACAATACGATCCCTCTGTGGGCGTGGATATGGAACGTGCTTTGAGTGATTTAGAATATGGTGGAGGCACATCACCGCAAACCGCGACATCGTTGGAAAGTTCTTCCCCCATGGAACCGATGCCGACCACTGCTCAACGCCGTCGCATGTCGGATCCCACCAGCAGCCGGTCACGGACAATCTCCTCTTCGTCGTTTAACGGTGCCAGAAGGAAAAGTGCGGCGACGCTTCGTGTTACCGCTAGTACCAGCAGCAGTTCCAGAGCCCATCATCACGACACCACCACTGCCGCCGCTATCGCTGCTGCTGCTGGGGCCATTTCTTCCGCCGAGACACTCGACACGATGGCGACGCACGGAGACCAACCGCAAACCCACGCATGTCAACAATGCTTTAAATCCTTCCACCGTCGTCAGAATCTCCTATCCCACATGCGCTGCCACAGCGAAGAACGGCCATTCCACTGTTCCGACTGTCCTCACTCTTTTCGTCGCAAACACGATTTACATCGGCATTTCCGAAGCATGCACGCATTGAAGAAACCGTTCGAGTGCGGACACTGCGGAAAACCGTTTGCGAGGAGCGACGCCTTGACACGACATTTATCGACGCGGTGTGCCAAGAAAGGGTGTGATGAGGAAAAAGAGAAGCGGAGGGAAATGGATGAAGTCGTGGGACAGCTACAGGCGCAGGATCTCGGTGGTGGAGAGGGGCAACCGATGGAGTCCATGTTGGTGGATGTGGAGATGGACGGACAGTCTGGACGTCGGACTCCCACCTCCTTGCAAGGATTCTCTGTCCTTTCGGATGGTCGGGACGAGGACGTGCTCGTGAAGAACGAAGCGACTCCTGTGGGTGTGGGCTTGTAAAGAAAGGGATACCCCCCAGATGGCCAGTGTGTCTTCCACTTTGAAAATGGGTGGGAAGTCGGAGCGCGATCCCCCGCTTGGCAATCTGATTGTCAGGTAGGGCGGGTTGCTACTGGCTGTCGACATAATTCTTATTTTTTTTCTTTCGATTCCCCATTTTTTGTTTCCTGTTCTTTTTTGGTGTAAATACAAAGGGCGTGAACGTGTGCTTATATATACCTTTTACAAACAACATGTTTTACTTTGAGTGTGAGACCTCTATGTTGGTACTTGTAATCGTTCAAAACCGTGTGGATTATTCTTACGAGGTAGAAAACAATCACTCTGGCTTTTAAGAGCGACAATTGACATGATGTGCATTCAACATTCAACGAGATGTATTTGTACACATCAGTTCATAGTAATATCTGCAGACTCCGTTGATGCAAGCCTTTGATAACGGTTGACGTCTGTAGCCAGCTGACTTGTCGCTAATCAGTCCAGCCTCATTTCAGAGAAAATCAGGATGCATCCGTTCCGCTGATAACATTCAAGAGCTTGCAACTTCTGCAACAAGTTGCCTAATGGTCGCAAAGTCATGTACCGTCTCACCATCTGACTACGGAGCAATCGGTATGTAAGGGATAAGCGTTTCTCTGGAATGAAGCACCCAGCCCTTCAACCTCTAAAAGGGGTGGTTACTATGTGTCATGCCACCAAGCCATTTTTTTTAAAGTGCCCCGTCATCGGCTTGCAGCAGAACCCGGTATAAACCGGATTGGGAAAATAAAAGAGACCATGCAGAGTTTTGGCATCCTCGGAGACGACAGCTCCGCAATAGAAAAGGAGAGTCTCCTGGTAAGAACACCATTGCAACATGTAGGTGCCAAAGCTTAGGTTTGTGTTCTGCCCGGACGCGTTGTCGGTGATTACATAATCCTTTTGGAGTCACAGCGATTAATCAATTAAAGAACACAGCAGCCAAAACGCATTTGCATCCGATCCAGTTCACGCAACAATGGTACGAGGTCGTGAACGAGAGGGAGCAAGACCAAGATCTGCGTATGCTTCCTGGTAACCAGGAGAAGCATGCGTTGCTTGCACCCAGGTATCCGGCGTAAGGTTGTGTGCAACGGACCTGCCTCCGGGCTGGGGCACCCCCTCGTTCACGCCGTTGCCCGTGCAGGTACTTTGCTCCCATTTGCTGTGGTCTTTCAATGTGCAGATCTAGAGCATGTCCGTCCGGCAAAAATGTGGTCGGTCGGTTTTCCATGTCCCTCCTGTCTATTGTCGCAGGTGTATTCACAATGATTCGGCATGCCCTTGTTGTTGTGCTTGTGTGCTCCGTTCAAAATTCAAGTGTGCGGCGGGCATATCCTCCGTCGAGCCCTTTCTTTATCTGTTACCTAAGCATGCGCCATGCTGTGCAAGAAATGAGCTTCCCCACAACTTGAACAGGTGGTCCTCTTCGATCCCTCTGCCCGCACCGCAAAAGAATTTAGACTCGCATCTATCTGACAGTTTCAAGCACCTGCTGTTCACTCTTACAGCATGGGTCTAACGTTCTATTATGCGCCGAACTCTACGGCCGTGTCCACGGCAGCCGCTCTGGCCGAGCTCGACGTTCCCCACGAAGTGAAGCTTACAGAACTGGGACCAAACGGAACCAAAAGTGAAGCATTCGCCAAGATCAATCCAAACGGGACTGTGCCCACGATCGAGCACGACGGCACTGTCATTTGGGAATCTGCCGCCATTGCCATTTACCTCGGCGAAACGTTTGGCGTGGAGAAAGGGCTCTTTCCTGCGCCTGGACCCAAACGAGGTGAAGCCCTCAAATGGATTGTTTGGTCCAACACCGTCTTTGGAGTCGGACCCATGAAAATCTATGAAGGAAACGAAGCAGGTGGCAAGGAAATACTTACCAAGGCTTTCCGCATTCTGGATGAACAACTGAAGCGTGGACACTACCTGCTCGGTGACAAGTATTCTTTGGCGGATACCCATTTGTTTACGTTCGTATTCTGGGTCGAGATGATGAAGTTGGACATGATGGCTTCGCACCCGAACGTTGAAGCTTGGTACAAGCGTGTCACTGAACGCCCGGCTCTCAAGAAAGTCTTGGGTTCGAAATAGCTCTGAACTTGGAAATCTGCGCCTTTGGATCAGATCATTGATTGTAATTCCGATCCCCTGGAAGGGAACTTGTCATGTACAGGCCTATGTATATGCTGTATAATAGTGTACCATTGAGCGATCTATTAAACTTGCTGATTCATGCACTCAGTCTTGTCTTGGGTTTTCCTTTATGAGATGGCAATCTTGTAGATCTACGTCGGGCGTTGTGTCGCACATGCACGAATAGATCGAACCAGCACTTGCTGCTTTTCCCGCGTCAGATCCAGTTCATCTTTTCCAAAGAAAAAAAAAGAGTGCACCAATGAGCGCTATCGTGTGTAGAAGGATATCCCTTCTCCCCCGTTCAGCATTCCGTCCTCAAGCTCATATCCGAGTGTTCACCACAGCGAGCAAGGCACCCACTCCAGCCCCCTCCAATCCAACCACCGATGCCATCCACCGAATCTCTCTCCGCACCGGACTCATCACCCATTGCACGCCACACCCCGACGCCGACAAACTCCTAGTTTCAACAATCTCCCTCGGCGCGGAAAACACCCGCACCATCGTCAGCGGAATAAGGAAATGGTATCATCCCGACGATCTTATGGGAACCAAAGTCGTCGTGGTGGAGAACCTGAAAAAGGCCAAGTTGAGAGGGGTGGAGAGTCATGGTGCGTATGTTGCAATGGTCCTTGCTGCTTTGAAACCTGGGATTGTGCTTATTCTAACGACTCTCACTTTCTGTGCTTTTTCTTTTTTTTTGGTTTTGGATATAGGCATGTTGCTTGCTGCCAGTAAGGATGAGATGGTACAACTTTTAAGACCGGCTGAAGAAAGTGTGGTGGGGGATCGTATTTTCATTGATGGATTACCGAACGATACGAATACAGGTTTGTCCGCTGCTATGCTCGATTGCACTTCTTTATGAGTGTCTTAACGTGCTGATGGATTTTGGTAGTGCCGGACCCCACATTAAACCCCAAAAGGAAGGTTTTTGAGTCCGTACAGCCGTATTTGAGGACAGACCGAGATGGGATTGCGACGTACAAGAACATGAAGCTGAGGAACACGACAGGAGTTGTAACGTGTGCGCTACCTGATGCGGAAATTAGTTGAAAGGCCACTGTGTTGCAGGAAGAATTGAGGAGCAGAAGCCGGTTGCTTGCTGGGATGGCAGATGATGCTTATTATTGGGTCCGCTCTCCCGACGGCAGGCCCCTGCTTGTATTCCGAGAGCGACAGTCCACATTTCGCGAGGAGATTGTCTTCAATTTGACACGGAGATATCGCCAATGAGCCGAACTTGGTATTTCACTCAGAGAATAATCACACGTCGACATCGTCATACAAATACCCTGTTGCAGCTGGTGGTGGGTTTCGATTTGTCGTACTTCTCCCATAATTTAATCAGAAGAAAACCGAGGCGTTACTGTGCCCTCGGACGGCCACGCTTTGCGCGCTTGTTCATCAGTTGGCGCATTGGATGTTGTTATGTTTGATGCATAGAAGCGGACAGTACTAGGATATTCCGAGGAACACCATTCGTAGCATTGATTGTTGGGAAAAGAACACTTTGCTGAGAAAATATGTGAGCGTTCGTACTTTTAGTTATCGATCATGAGAAGGTGCCAATTCAAACGCGTCCCAATTAACGCGTCCGATGAGAAGTGCGAGGTCAACGAGGGCCTCGCTCGAATGTAAAAAGGCAGGCGTTCCGCTTGCCCCCCTTCCTCCTCGTCCACCATGCCACCATTAGTCGCCATGAAGGGTATGTAGCGGTCGTCGCTGCATGCTCTTAGTACTGCTATTCACTGTCATCCTTCCAGCCCAACAACGATCGAGGAGAAACAATATCACTTACGCACTGGGATGACCGCACGGAATTTCTGGAAGAAGGTTCACAAGAAATTGGTAGGTTGCAAAGTCGTAGTCTGTGCTTTCCTATCGGTAGGAGCTACCGGGAGCCTTCCAAACTATGGTCACGGGCTCGTGCTGCGGGGAGGGAGGGAGTAGGCCATGATTGACTTCTGGCTTAGTTCCCATAGCTCTGATGATTTGCTGTAGATCATCCATGATCTAGGAGCCATGGATACTCCAAACTGTGGTCACGGGCTCGTGCTGCGGGGAGGGAGGGAGTAGGCCATGATTGACTTCTGGCTGAGTTCCATGGCTCTTTTGAGCGTGTCATCTGCCTTCTCATGAAGCGCCATGAAGCGTGTGTAGCGGTCGTCGCTGTATGCTCTTGGTACCACTCTTGACTGTCACCCTTCCACTTCAACGACGACCAAGGCGAAACAATACCACTTACATGGTGGGAGGCCCTTCTATTGGATGAATTCCTTCAGTAGGTATGTCGCCGTCGCCGCCATCGCCATGTCTTCCATCCTCAATCATCATGCAGTCCACCTACGATAGTCCCCGCGGGCATTATCAGCGACAGCCGCAGCAGTGTGTTCAGTCTAGTCCTCTACAGTGAGAAGTCGGATACCAACACTGGTTAGTGCCATCATGCTTGCGGGCACTTGGTGTTCAACACTGACTCTCGATATCCTGTCAATAGTATACGAAGCTAGTCAACCAAGGCTACGGTAGTGCGCCTGCGTCGACGATTGCGATTCGAGGGGTTCTATTCGAAAGTGGGTGACGAATCCCCTCTGCGACAGACGGTACAAGGACTCGAGCTCTGGTGAGGCGACAACTAAGTTGTCGTTTTCCTGCGTTACTGCAGGAACCCCGGGTTGTGTTGTGTGTCTTACGTGTGTTTTACGCCCGGGGCTCATTATCTTCGGGACATCCTATCGTCGGCATGGGACCGGAGCTCGCTTTACCTGTAGAGCATGTCCAGACGCTGTCTGAAGTGTGGGACACTATTGTGTGTTCATGTGCTTGTGAGGGTCCTGCTCATGGTTAAGAGGGTGCCTTTTCCGTTGACAGTCAACCCGGAGCAATCATGTGGCACCTCGGGCTGCGGAGGCGAACTTCTGTGTACATGAGGTATTCATGAAAGCGATATGCAGACGGAAGAACGACGCTGGGCCGGCTCCGGAACATAGATATGTGCATTGTATATTTTGAGTTTATATTACACATGTTGCAACCCCCATTCTTGTGTGAGAAGTGTCAATTCATGATCTCTAAGTGCGAAGCTTTACCAAGAAACAGCAGCACGAACAACAAACCTCCTCAAATACATGGTCAATTACAGACCGAGTGTCAACTTTACGGTGGGTCAAAGTGGAAGTGATGCGCATTGGCGCCTCGAAATCTGGCTGGATCTGGACGTGGATGTCTCGTTGACAGGACCTGTCAAAACACAACAATCCACCTCGCATAAGAACCGCTCCTGACGACGGGATTTGAATACAACAACTGGTAAGAGTGCACTTGTGCGGGTATTTGACTATTACACCGGCGCTCAAGTACCCACACAAGTGCACTCTTCCTGCAACTGTGGGAACGTTGAAGCAAGCATGTCTCAAAACAAGCCATCTGACAACCGAGCGGTCTATAACGTAGATCATGAAAGGTCCAGAGTGGTCATCCCGAGCGAATGCCGCCTTGGCGGCACCTTTCACTGCTTGCAACGCACCTATCGCATTCCGTATCACAGTCAAAACGGAAGGAAGCAGCGACCTGCACCTGACACTTGCACCGGAGACGCAGCCGACAATGAAACTGCACATCACAGCCGTTCCCATCACTACAATTGCATTCATCAACCGTGCCGTCGAGGCGGATTCTCTAGATGTATGCATTGCGGGAGCCAGGGTGGAGGTACGTAGGACTTCAGTCGAGCGTGGCCTCTTATTACACATCCCATGTCAACGTTTACCAACATTCTCCTCAATATAGCTGCGACAAGAGGTGATCCGCCCGGGATAGCCGCGGCAGCTACGACGTCCTGGCCACGTTCGGCCCAGAACTGGTACCTCTTCAGATGCTCCTGGAGCTCCAAGCATACGGCGGACGTTACCAGCATCCGGAAACATAAAAGCAAGGTCGCCGCTTGTGATAGTGCACCCTGATCTTGAGATTAGTAGATCAGAGTGTACTGTCACAACGGCCAGTGTCAACAAGTGAATGCGCGCTGGACGTGGAGGACGACAGCCTAATTGGAGATTGCTTCCTCAAGACAACATACGATTATACGCAGGAATGAATCCTTAGAGTGTTTCTTTCGTGGGTTCAATTCGGGTGACACTAACGAAAGCATGTCATGCAGTCAAGAACCTACACTTTCATCTCAGAAAAAGCTATTTGTGAGGAGGTACTTATCTTTGGATTCAAAAACAAGTGGCATTCCTTCTCGGTCAGTCCTATCGTAACGCTGGGCTTGCAACAGCTGATGTGATAGGTAGTGCAGATTAGTACGCACCGAAGGCATTCAATAGTATGTCCAGCGGAAGGGAATGGGCACCACTGCCAGGTCGCAGGGTTGCTAGAGCCTCTCTCAGGTACCCAATGATCATATCGACACCATCAAAATGTGCGGCGAAGAACGCAATAGTTTTAAAAGCTTTCATGTTTGGTATATAAATATGATTTTCATCCGACTCAACGGGCGAAAATGGTTCAGTCAAATGTGTGCAGAATAACGGATTGAGAAAGGAGATGACTACGTCGACGAGGTTGATGTGCCCTCTCGTTTCCTTTTCTCAAACTCTTCCAGCAGTTGAAGCCCTTCATCAAGAGCCATGCGTTCTTTGGCTACTCGTCGTGCTTCTGATTGTCGCATCACCTCATCTGGTCCGTTGAATGTCAGCGAATGCCATGACGGGGGTTGGATATGCGATCCAAGTACGGATGGGCACTCACAGTAGTTACTCTTGATGACAGCAAACTCAAGTGCGGCGCCAACCAGGAAGCCTATTCCGAATGCCTTTGCGTAAAAGGATCGCGGAGCTGCGGGAGGGAGCTGTACATGTAGAGCAGGTTAAAACTTGGGATGATGCAATACCAGGTGCTGATCTGTTTAACTGCATACTAACCTTGAACGCATATGTCGGCACAGGCTTTGCGTCCGCCATTGTCTCGTTTCTTTCACGGTAAGAGCTCGGAGCTCGCTTCAGAATTTGCGGTTATGTCAGGATCCGATGAAATTTCGAGTTCTGACACCCACGCTCACACACAAAGCCTTACAGGTGTATTTCGACGAAATACAACAATTTTTTGCTATACATATTAACTATACATCTATCCGCCATTCCCAATATTCGTCTGCTTCGTCGTCCGTCGCAGGTTCTCCTGTCGTTAGCGGCATTACAAAAGCACCTGGGGTCCCAGTATCATCAAAATATGTCAAAGCTGTGATCTCAGCCACGTCTACATCATCGTCATTGCTCTCCGCCTCGTTGATGGGTTTCGGTGGAGTCTCTTGCTAGAGAGCGCAACTGTTATAGACTTCCAAGGCGGGTGCAGAAACGCAATGTATATTCGCCGTACCTCATCGAATTCGCTTTCCCGTTCCTCATATTCTTCGTTGTCACTCAACTCTGTAAAATCTGTATATTTTGACGTAAGCAAGACAATGCATTGGATGTACATGCAACCTGACATACCTGGTGCTAGCGCGGAATATGTTTGCCTGTAGCTGGGTGTCCATATGTATATTGCACCCGATGCACCAACCGATGCCAGCGTCGGGATCAGGGGATGCGCCTACGACAAGCCAATGTCGGAAATTGACAAACGATTGAGACGCCAGGCATAACAGGCTCACCACCAGATCAAGAAGTCCGTCCATCTCGCCTTCCAATCGCTTGATGAGATTGCCCAAATGCCGGTTCCACAGATATATATGATGTGCATTCTTGGAACCCGCCGAGCCTACAGCGACGGTGAGTATTCGCTTAGTACGAGATCATAACCGCAATTGAACTTACCGCCAATAACATACTGTCCATCTGCACTCAATGCTCCTTGTGCCCACGGACTGGTTTCCACGTAATCCGAGAACTTCTGCTCGTTCGTCAATTCTATGATTCCTTGCTCAGATTCAATAGTATATACGCGTATTGTTCGATCATTTGCACTGAGGACGAGATCACTGCCAAAACTGCTTTGAGTACAAGTGAACAGCTCGAGCTCCCAAGTACTCACTCACCTACCAGCCTTTTCGGTCAGTCTGCAATGTCCGAATTCCAGAATTTACAATCCTTTGAGCACTCTGAACCTGAACGTTCGTGAAGTTAGAGGGTTCCTGCACGGTATCGCTGGTAAGGGATAAGGCGATAAGGCTTACCTGCATGGTGCTCACATCCAGTATAATTAAAAAACCTCTCGACGTGCCTAAGAATAATATCGTACCGCCAGGCGCAAAACATAAAGCCGCAACCTTCTCCTTCTCAATGGCTTCCTACATTTTCGCGACCAATCAGCATGGAGATTGGGAATCCACTTACAATACCGCAATGTCTGCGTACCGTTAGATGTCCGTCAGGATCAGCGAAGTTCTGTAGTCGCAGCACTTCCAAGGCGCCACCGAAATCATCCTCGAAGAACGTCATGTATATGAATGTTCCGCTTTGCGTTACTGCTGCAATGGATGGTCTGGAGATTCAGAAGTGGTTACTCCCGAGACAGCCGATATAATCAAGCACCTTGCTAATATCTACCGTTGCGATGACCCTACACGAACAAGCGCCAACGGCGTATCGAAAGGGATGGCCCTCTTCTGATTCCCGTCCTTCAGATCCCACACGAGACATCGATAATCTGCCGATGCTGTCACCAGGTAACGTCCAGATCTGTCCCAACTGAACCAACTGTAAACGGCGGTTCAAAGACTCGAGGCTCCTGCAGTTCCGCTAACCTTATCGAGGTGACAGTCTGTACATGACCTTTTAGTCTCCTCGCCACCCGGCGACTACCCATGTCCCATATGGAACACATGCCACTGCTAGAGCCGGCTGCCAAAAGATTGCCCTTGAAGCTAAACTGGCAGCATACGGCGCCATCAGACTTGGAATCCACTAAGGTATCACTGATGATCTCCGCATGATGCTGGCCATATGGATCTAAAATAAACCGGATATGGGATCAATATTAAACAATCTGGTCAAGTTGGGTTCGCCACGGACCTCAGGGAAATGCAGCATCTGTTCCGCTTGGTAGACTAACCTAGTAGTTCAAGATTCATTCTGTGCTCAAGGTGGATGTGTTGTGTTAGATCCTTGCGTCGGGAATTTGAAGCAACTCGCGCGGACGTTTTTTTGGAGCGATCTCGTTGTCAAAACCTACTCAGGATGACATTGCCGATAGCGTACATGGACCGACTGCAGTGACCTTGCTGCCAGTCATTTCGTTCATGGACAGACGGTTTGGAGCCTGAATCAGCCTAGATGAGTGTATCTGCTGGGGTAAAACACAGGGCGCAATCATCCAAATGAAATTGAATGAGCGTTTGTAGCATTATGATGAGGCGGGATTGATACGTTGATGGATGGCGCTTAGCAGCTTGCTGGCCGCCTTCAAAACGATAACTTCAAAAACCAAGCCAAAGTCGAGAGGTGGTTATTAAGAGCGAGTTAGTATGATATAAGAAGCTTCTTGCCCTGCGAATGGAGTTGTCAACATCATATGGGACATATGCTGTATCTACTGCTGTCTGGTAGATTGAAGTATATGTGAAGTCTCAAAATAGATCTGCCGAGCGTTGGAGTAACTGAGCTTGGTATTCAACTGTGGGAACGCGGAGATATACAATCAGCAAACCGCAACTGCGCTGAAATCAAGCTATCTCTGGATGATTCATCAAGGCCGTTACCAGTGCGGCATCAACAATGAGCATTGCGGAATTCCACGGCGTTGATTGATACTCTTACAAAAAGTCAGGCGTGCATTGTCACTACCGCCAATGGAAGACTAATATGTTACTAAAGTAAGCAACACGCCCGGAAGTGACAGCCGATCGAGGGCTGTCCGTCGAAAGGGCAATAAAGATGAAGAAGAGTACTGGAGATAATCGTTTAGGCAGAGAACACGACAAACGATAAATGCGCCTTCGGCCATTGGCAACATATATCGCCAGCCCATCTTGATAACTGCTCAGAATGGCAATGTCGAATTGGGCTTCAGTGCTGTCGACTTCGGACCAAGAGGATATTATCAGACAAGACCTAGAATGGCGAGCTTCCATAATAGCCCGAGCGCAAAAAGCGTACTTGGGAGTGTTCATTATTTATTTCGGATTCATCATCTCTACAGCCGCGTGGTTCGTCGTGCGAGCAAAGGCCGATAGTGCATTGGCGAAAGTAGGTTGAGCAGTCGACGTATTCGCTTTGTCTCATTGGCTAACTCCTCTATGCAAAAAAAGAGGTCTACTTTGCTGACCATGATCGGCTTCGTCGGCAACCTCTTGATCTCGTTTCCCTTCCTCCTGATTCAAGCAACACCAATACCGTGCTTTGTTGTGTTGTGGTGTGTGTACTTGGGGATCGCGCTGACAATATTCTCACTGTCCGCCCGAGCGTGGCGGTTAAAGTTTTTGTTTCGAGCGCATCAACTTCGATTAGTTCGAATGAAATTACGGGGGACAACAGCGGATGCCGCAAAAGCCGAGACGCGAGAGTTAGAGGTCTCTGCCGGAGACGTTGGTAGGGGTGATGATAAGGCATTGGGAGGTACTACCCTGAATGCCTTGCCCCATAATGCGAGCGGGAGTGGTCTCACGGGGAATGTGAGCGGAATGGCGCTTGTCGGAAATCCTGCGGGCAGCACGAAGGACTTTGCTGGAAATATCAGTGCGAGAAGTATCAGCAATCATTCCCGAAGCACATACATTCCACCATCATTTCGGGGAGGTGTACGGAGTACGAGTATTCCGGGGGTACCGAGATCGCATGTTGGTTTTCCTCAAAAAGCTTTGGACAACACGCGAACGCCACTGACCTACGATGAAGCTGAGGCGGGAGGCCCTACCCCGGTACCAGCTTCGGAACCACTTCGCCCACTCCTTATGCTTCTCGCATATACCCTCGTCGCAACCACCATTTGGATAATAATAGTCACTGTTATCTCGCCGCGCTTTAGTGTCCGTCCGATATCCTATGAATGCAACATGGGAACTTGGGAGACGTTACCCGTGTTGTGTTTCATGGGGCTTTTCTTTATGATCGGATGCCCTGCACTGACATACTGGATATGGAAGGATAACGATACGTATGGTATCAAGCGAGATTTGGTTACGTTTGCGATAGCCGGAACAACCGTGGCAGTGATGTAAGTGTGAATACAGTTGGAAACTCAATTCGAACGATTACTTACACTGTATTGGCACTTAGGTATTTGCTCGAACAGACCATGGTACCTACTGGGAAGAACTACGGGGAGCCAACTTTGCGCTTATACTTTGGAGCAGCAAATTGGCCGGTTATAGGATTGCTCGTAGGGCATGTCACTTCCATCTTTCTCCCTGTCCTTGCATCGCACAACATATATCCGATGCGGCCCATCAAGCGGCTTTTTCGACGTTACAGAACGCCGTCCGCCAACTCCTCTGCTGATAACATATCTACGACCCGCAAGGCTAAAAGAAAATCGAAAACATTACCCAAAATCTCATGGGCGTTATTCGCGAGCATATTAGAAGATACAGAGTGTTTCGAAAAATTCAAGGAATTTGCAGCTAGAGATTTTGCAGCAGAGAATCCTCTATTTTACGAAGAGTACCGGAAATTAATGGAAGCAGTCAAGGAGGCACAGGCCCCACCAGCGGTGCCAGCAACGATTCCCGAAGGAGAGCCATTGCCTCAACCCGACATAGAACAACCGTCAACTTCGAACGAAAGTATATCCAAACCGCATGACAGGATGTCCCTCACGGACAAATACCCCGTTTTCGACTTTACACCTACACCTCCTCGCTCCTTTTTCTCGGCCTTCCTCGGCATCTTTCCCTTCAATCGTAACCGCCTTTCACATCACCCGTCGTTCTTCACGCTCGCCCCAGCACTCCCTCAGTCCGCCGGTTCAGTGCTTATTCCACCATCACTACTTCCCGCCTACCTAACTTTTTACAAAACTTTCATTGCACGGGGTGCACCGTGTCAAGTCAATCTCTCCTCCCACGTGCTAGAAAACATCACGCGACAATTGGAGCGCGAAGGAGTATTGCCATTAGTGAGTGTCTTCGATGAGGCGAAGAACGCCGTTCTGGATATGATGTACGAGATGTTCCCACGGTTTGTAGAAGCAGAAGAGGAGGGTGTTCTCAAGCGATTCATGAAGAATGCGGAAAAGGGAACGTCGGGGAAGCCAAGAACTGGTAGTTTGAGTAATGTCTGATAGGTTTGTCGGTATGCGACCGTGGGGAATCGCAAATGAGATGAAGGTGTAAATTTGAAGGAACAATGTATTCAACGGCCTCCGTGTTGTCATCGACGTGAAATACGGACACTATAATGACGAAGTGGGAGCAGCTATAGAATTGTGTTCTCCGCTTTTTGCTTTGTTCGCATTCAATTTTGGGGTTCCAGCTTCCAGCTGTTGATCACCCGCATAATAATTCCATGTCCACGCACACCACCGCGTTACTAATGCCACCATGAGCGTAGTCACTCCAAAGGTGGAACTCGTGGTCATAGTAGAAATTGTCGCAGCATCGAGTAACCCCCAAAGTATACCGAAAACCCACTTTCGGTAGTCCCAAAATGATTTCACAAGCCGCGAAGTGCGTCCCCAAAGGCTGACTTCCACCCAGGATTGAACACTGCTAATTGCGACGCTCGCTGAGAAAATGGAAAAGAATCCTTGATCGCTCTTCGGCACATATGCACTTGATACGAAACAGGAGACCAGAAAGCTGACGGCCCATAGCATAAGCGTCCGATCGACAAATCCTGCTAGTACGTGTTTCGGCACTGTTTCTTGCGATGCCTCTTCTTGAGTAGATCCTATCGCAAGACTCTTTGGGGTTGTTGGGTCACTGCGCCGCCGTTGTATCACCTTTCCCAATCCGTTCATTGACTTGGGTGCCAGATGATGATGGGTGGAAGCAGGGTGCGGGTGGCGGTTCGGGCGCCGCAATTTCATATCTACCCCTCGCAAGACATCCGGTTTAGAGGTGTGAGTTAGATGTATTGGTCCAACGCGAGATCGAGCTAGTTGCGGAGAACTGCTGTGGTCGAAAGGGAGGTCTTGCCTCCCTTCCAATGGCCGACCAGGAGATAGCTCGAACTGCAGCGATTGACGTCGTTTATGGCCTTTCTCGTTACTCGCGGGTCCCGGCGGCTGATCAGACAGTCGTCGCGGCCTCATGCCTTTCTGTTCATCAGATGACGAAGAATCTTCTTTGCTCGCCTCAGTTCGTTGGCGTCGCCTTCTGACGATCGACAAGACTTCCTCAATCGTCCATCGGGCTTCTTTTTCTCTTCTCAAGAGTCCACTTATGATGTTCTTCAGCTCACTACTTATCCGCTTCCCACATTCCGGGAACGTCAATTTCGTGTCATCCCATTCCACAATTTCCTTTCTCAGCACATCGACATCATCCACCTGAGTCCACATTACCCCACTGAAGCATAAGAACCACAAAACCACACCCAAAGACCACATGTCGCTCTCAATGCCGCCAGTACCAATATACTTTCCCTCCGCGGATTGAATCAGGAGCTCAGGAGGCATGAACTCTAGGGTACCTGTAGCGCCAGTACGCTCACGGGTCAGCTCCGGGGATTGAAGTTCACATTCACCAAAATCGGAAATGAGGACTTTCAAGCGAGTGGAAGAAGGAGAGCAGGCTGGAAGACGATGTAAGAGAAGATTTGGGGGCTTAAGATCGCGATGTATCACTGAGTTGGAATGGAGATGGGATAGACCTGGCGAAGCAACCCTGTTTTAACGGACACTCAACGCAGGTATAAAATCAGTAAATGTGTCCTCACCTTCACAAATGTCTCCGAACAGTTCCCATACATCGTCCTCTTTTAGGTACCTGACTTTCCTTCCACCATCGCCAACACCGATACCGCCTTCGTATCGTGCATTTACGCCAAAGTGCTCCTCCTTCGCGCCTTCGCTTAGACTCTCAAACTTCAGTCCTTGCCTTTTCTTCTCTCGCAACAGTCTCGCCCTTTCGTGCAACTCCAAATTCGGGTCATCCAGACTTTTCTGGCCGGGTTCATGTTGTACGTAGATGTACTCCTCCAAGTTTCCCGCATTCGCCAAGTGCATCAATATAAAAAGACAAGGCACGATGGGTCCAAATACCGTCAATCTCCGTTCTTCCAGCCAAGCATGTTTATATTCAATTACGTTCGGGTGTCGTAGTCGCTCGAGTAGATGGACTTCCTTCAGCATACGAACCAACCAGGTATGCGACTGACCAATAGGGATAGCCTTGATTGCGTAGGGACCGAGCGGCACGTTATCAAGAACGTGCTGGACTAGAAACACTGAACCGCGAAGGCCACGGCCCAGTTTCCGTTCCTCGACGAAAAAACGATCATAATAACCTTGGTTGAACGACGTGGGTGTCAATGGGTCGGACGGCGGTGGTGTCGGTAATTGCCCATTCGGGCGCTCATCTTCCACAGTATCTTCCCCTTCCGCTACCGTTATGGAGGGAAGAATCACAGGAGGTGCGTTTTCCGTGGCTGGCGATGGTAGAATAGTCCTGGGTGTTGGTCTGGTTCACAATACATTTAAGCCTAGCTGACCTCATCCAGGAAAGGTGTAAACGCAAAACTTACCGGACATCTTCCAGCAAGCGCCAATAGTCTCGATTCATGTAAGCTTCTTCGACACCTCCAACTCCGGTACCATTTGCGCCACTCTCCTTTCCGAACGGGCGTCCACACATGGCACAAGCACCACTCCCAAACTCGTTTCTGCCTCTCTCATCTTGCCTCACTAGGTCCCCACTTAGGCGCTTCACCAACAGCTTCCTTTCACGCTTGTTGAACAGTACCGCGCGTCGTTCGGGAGGATGGTGCAAGACCACCTCGTACGGTGAGTGGGGGATGAGCGCTGTCAGAGGCTCCGTATGTAGTCGCATGGGACCCTCGTCAACGGGTAGATTCGACTGAAAGCTGAATTGTGGGTCGGCTGTCAACGGTAGCGACCGAACTATCAATGCTCTACTATCATTCGTCGAAGAGGACGCATCTTCATAAGAAGGAAACGAGCGAGACCGGGTGCGCTGTAGCGGAATGTCCGGCAGAGTACCGTCATGACTGCTGAATTCCGATGAAGTCTGCGTATTGGGATTGCTTGTAGTTGTTGTTGGCTGGTGCATAGTTTGAGAGTGTCATCACGCGTGAGCTTCCCTCAAAAAGGCGAGTGCTATGAAATGGGAAGCAGCCTATTCTGAAAAGCATTGCTTTGATAGGCATCTTTCACCATTTTCATGATGTACGATGCGCACCCTACCCATCGCTGAATACATGGGGTGGTGTTGCTCAGGTTGAAGGGTGTTTAGCGCCCACTTGCATGCAACTGTGTGTGTTCCTTCCAGCGTCCAACGCACGTTTGTTTAGAAAACTCTTGTCCGTAGGCAATGTGGTTTACCCCGCTGTCAATGCAGCTACCCTTAGCTTGGTTCAAAACGTTGCATGACCGACTGGAGGGATGAAGCGTCATGCCGACCCCATTCACAAACCATACTTTCTTGGTGACTAGTGGTGGTCGATGGATGCTCGTACAGTCTATGATTAAATGAGGCATGCCATGCTTTATCCTCCAGGATCCGGATCAAAAGAAGGAGGCCATCACATTCAAGATTATAATCGCCCTGTGGTTACAATGTCTCGACATGTACAGTCTCTATAAAATACCCACATACGAGCGGGAGGAAAGCACTACCTTCTACTTAGTCGAACGAGGCACAGATTCTATATAGTAGTCCCTCCAAAGTACTATATAGAGAGGATGCATATCAAGCCGGTATATGCCACCGCTTTTAGTTTCCATATGTGAACATTTGCCCAAAGTTGGTTCTGCAACGCTCAACATGCGCTAGAACCTTTTCTGCATGCATTTTCTCAATCTGCCTTCCGAAAGCAGATGAAAGCGAACAATACAAATATCCCACTTTGCGATCTACACGGGGATCGCCTCGCATAAAAGCTCGACTAAACGATGCCTGTTGCAGGTTGGCTGGTCGCCACTTTTCCCCTTGGTATCGTATCAACTCACCTCCACACAAAACATTGCTCTCACTGTGTCCATGGAGTCAGTGAGAAAATATCGTTCAAGGATTTTGGTTTCAAGATACCGCAGCACTGCTGCTACCGCCAAATACGTGGACCATCACCCGGAGGGTTTCTTACCGACCTGCATGAGGGGTGAACCATTACCTCCACTTCGACGATTCACAAAGCTCAAGTTTTACCAGGAACGAATGAGGTCTTTTTTCATTTCTTTCTACCGGTACACAACAAATGCCCATTTCGACCATGCGTATCTTAATGCTATTGTGATGGGCATGCCAAACGCACGACGAAATAAACATGAACGAACATCAGAAAGAAACAATAATAATCTTCAAAAACGGACGAGACCGCTTCAAAACAAAAAGACACTAGAAAACTATATAAGATATCATATCATCTCGTAGCGCGAATATGTGGTGCGTCGCTGTGCTGAATCAGAAAATGATCCAGAGAGGTATACTCCCCCGATAACAAGGGAGTGGGTGATGGGTGGGAAATGTGACGTGTGGTAAGCGAAACTATTCTAATCTATTCTATTCCCAATCATAGAAATCGAGAACGAGTTGAAGAAAGGGGTCGAGTGTCGGGGTTACGGAGAGATTGGGAGGATGTGATTCAGAGACGACGGTAGTTGGCGTTTCCAACCCTCATGTAACGACGAGCCTTGAACGGGTACTCCTTTGCGGACTCGAGGAACTTGAGGTCCTTCTCCGCTGGTGAAGCGGTTGCCTGCTCCTCCGGGCAGGGAGTTGTGGTCGGGCCGGGGACGGGAGCATCGGTGGTGGACGGTCCAGGAACAGGGACGTCACCGGTCTGGGTGGGTTCCGGGATGGGGACCTCACCAGTGATGGTGGGAATGGTAGGCTCAGTCTCGCAAGGAGTGGTGGTAGCGCCGGGAACGGGGACACCGTCGGTTCCGGTAGGGACAGGCACGTCACCAGTCACGGTAGGAACTGGGACACCGTCAGTTCCGGTAGGGACGGGGACCTCAGCGGTCTCAGTCTCGCAAGGAGTGGAAGTAGGGACGGGAACGGGGACACCGTCGGTTCCAGTAGGAACGGGCACGTCACCGGTCACGGTAGGGACAGTCTCGGTCTCGCAAGGAGTGGAGGTAGGGACGGGGATACCGTCAGTTCCGGTAGGAACGGGGACCTCACCAGTGGCGGTAGGGACGACGTCGGTCTCACAAGGAGTAGAGACGGGAACGGTTTCAATTGGGGGGATAGTCTCAATTGGGGGAAGGTCCACGGGAGTGGTCACTGGGCCGTCAGTGGGGACAGGGACGTCAGTGGCGGTCTCGCAGGGAGTAGTGACGGGAGCACCACCGGTGGGAGTAGGGACGTAGTCAGTTGGGACAGGGGTCTCGGTACCGACGGGAGTCTCAATGGGGCCAGGGACGGGGTAGGCGGGGGTGTCGGTGGGGGCAGGGGTCTGCTCGGGGGTCTCGGGGGAGCTCTCGTCGTCGTCACCACCGGGAGTAGGAACGGGGTAAGCGGGGGAGTCAGTTCCAACGGGAGTCTCTTCCGGGTTGGGAGAAGAGGTCTCGATGGGAGTAGGGACGGGGTAAGCAGGAGAGTCAGTTCCGATGGGAGTCTCCTCGGGGTAGGGAGGTAGTCAGATCCAGGAGTCTCTACGGGAACATCGGTGGGGAAGACGTCAGTTGGGGCGGGAAGAGCGGTCTCGATGGGCTTCTTCTTGTGACACTTCTTCTTCTTCTTGATAGGTGTCTCAATGGCTCCGGGAGTTTCTACAGGAGTAGGGTAGGCACCGGTAGCCGCAGGCGTACCGTATGCAGGCGCGGGAACGACCGCACCGTTGTCAGCGGCAGGTGCAGCGTACGCAGAGTATCCGCCGGCCGGGAGAGCAGCAGCAGAGGCCAACAAAGCCGAAGAGGCCGACAAGGCGCCGAAAGCAAGTATGATCTTGGATTGCATCTTTGTGGATGATGAGATGTGATCGAAGAGAGGGGGAGTGGGTATGCTCTATGTCTATAAGTCTATAAAGATGAGAACTTGGGGTGGGCTGGATTTCCTCTCTTGCGATACGACCTGCGTATATAAAGGGAGAAAGCAGCACAGAGTGAGATGGAGTTCTAAAGAAATCAAAAGAGGAAGCTGGAACAAGGGCGGGGCGCTGGCGACGAAGCGGGTTAAATACTCGTCCAGCGAAGCAGCAAACGGGAGGCGAGCCACCCATCCGCCCCGTCGTCGGCCTTAATTGAGCACAACCACAACCCGCAAAACTCGAGTGCGACGAATGGCTGTTGTTGTTGTGCGGATATCTTTTTGCGCTTGGACAGACTACGCGAGTCAGTTAGACAGACTTGAGTCACTCGTTGAGTGGTGAGGCGACAATGGAGAAGAGGTACTTTCGTATTCAGAAGGTCACTTTTTGGACCGCAAGTGCCGTCGAGAGTCGAGTCGAGTCACGTAGGTGTTGAACAAATCTTCGCGGTTTGGTGTGTGTGTTGTAACCGCGCCTTGTGCGTGTCCAAAGTGTCAAAAGTTGAACAAAAAACGGGCGGATTTGTGGTGTTCACCACCAAAACGCCTTTTTTTTCGCGTGGACCGGGGAAGTCTGTGACCGTTGATGTGCGCACATTATCTGCGATAGCGACATGGCACTCTTCCCGTCTCCCGTGGATAGCGTTTCGCCCCTACATCCACCCATCCTTTCGTCAGATTCGTCAGAATCGTCAGAATCGTCACCGAATTATGGAACATCGCCTCGTCCGAGTCAGTCTCCCCCTTCCTTCGTCCTGCGTCACACCAACAAGTCATCTACTCTCACAAGTCCGACGATGATCAAACGTTATGGGATGTATGAAGGGATCCGGTATACATGAACATGAACCGGGTCGCTGGATCGGTAACTGTGCGCATGTTACCTCGTCTCAATGATGACAACAAGCCATCTGCTCCAGATTGGCGAACACTGTGTGGCAAACGGCGGCTCCCAAAAACGGGATATTTGGAAATATCGAACACAAAAGCTTAATCCGGGTTCGGTTCCGACGTTGCCCTTTCCCAAAAAAAAAGAAAATGGAACCAAGGTCAAAACTCGGCCGCTCGGGCGCTCGATGCAACAGAACCCGCCGCTGGGCCGCTGGATCCCGCTTCGGCTAGCCACTTTCCGCTTGTATCTTAGCCACTGGTGCATGTGCATCGCAGGGCCGAATGTCACATTAAACTCACCGTGTTGTATCACTTGCCTAGTTGAGATCATGAAACTGACCCATCATGCGCACGTTCATTGCTCCATTTGGGTTAAAACCCTTGTGCGATGTTGTGTACCGTCTTTGCCACGATCGTCCACAAACCTTAAATTATGATAAAATGAAATGGCATGGATCTACAAACATCTTCCAAGATTTATATTCCACAACAATGCTAATATCATACACATGCACATAAGAGATACATTTTCAATCTAGATGAATTTTTCATAGCTTGGCTTTACCAATCCTCGCATCCGCGCTCCCACCAACAATCAACGGCCGATAGCTCGTCTCGTATCCCTCATGCACAGTCTTATTCGGCCCCACGTTCAACGGGTTGCGACTAGCATGCTCCACCAACGCTTCATACACTTTACCATCGTACCGCCCCAACGCACTGTTCAAGAAGTAGTCACTGAATCCCCACGCATCCACCAGCGACACCGCGTCCGGACGCAGGTCCGCGATCAATCTCAAAATCTGTGCCTTGATCAGTGCGATCTGAGGCGGTGAAATATAACTTGGGGAAATGGACAAGAAGGAGCCCAACGAATTCTCCAGAGTGTCCAATGCAAAGAGGAAGAAAAGCTTTCGCAGCACCGATTGGGTTTGTGCTGATAAGGATGCTGTGCGGGGATCCACGAGGGCCTGAGCGAAATTGTCAATGATCACGTACTCGCAATGAGCACGGGACACCTTAAAGATATCCAATTGCGCAGATGTGAATGTCTGTTGCTTGCTGTCAATCGATTGCACGAGTTGGGCGACCATGCATCCTGCCCGGAACGCAAACGCCGCAGTGATGTTCGCCGGACTCATGAGATCGTCCAAAGTCTGGACAGGCCATGTCTGCTGCGCGAAGCCGGGTGCAGCCGCAGCCAAGAGGTATCGGGTGGTGGGTGTCAACTGCGTGGGGTCCACTTTAGATCCAGAACCTACGAGCTTTCTAAACCCACGGAAAGTTTTGAGGAGATATCTCGCGGTCTGCTGCGTCAACATGTAATTGTCACCCTCGTAAGTGACATTCGGCGCGTAGTCCCCGATGAACTCTGGGAACCCGCTGACTTTGAGAAATCCGTGACCTCCACATGCGCGGCGCAGATCTTCCAAACCAGCATATGCAATATCGGTGGTCAAGCTTTTCAATCCGGAACTGGTAGCATGTACCTCGGGTAGGATGGCCAAGTTGCCCTCTGCGAGCAACTGAGTCAACTCATTGTACAAATCCATCATGGCAACGCCCGTGAAATGGAGGGCATAGGATTGAGCAATGCGCGTCATGAGACGGTACTGCTGCATCGGGTAGTCAATGACTGCTGTTTCAACGACTGCTGTTGGGCACCCCGGTTGTTGAACGAGGGAATCGTCCTTGCTAGCTTCCGCGTTGCAAAACTGGCGACGCACGGCGGAATAACGAGTTGCGATGGTGGCCGCACGTGCAAGGTTTTTGGCAGCATTCGAGACGATGGAAGAACGGACAAAGACCATGGTTCCGTACGATAGCTTGCTCGACGGCGGACGGCTGTATGTACCGTCGGCTTCCACGCGGGCGTACCGCATGAGCATGGCGTCGCGCGGGACCCGTACCTTGTCGAAGAGCATAAATCCATTGTCTACCTGTTGGTAACCCAACTTGGGACCAACATCGCCGATAGTGATACCCGGCAACGGAGTGTGGTCCTCTAACGAACGAATCTGAACAATAAAGGTATGCGTGCCGTGATCCTTGCCGTTGAGAATGAGACGTGCTACAACAATGGCATGGGTGGCCGTCCGGCCGAGCCCTCCGATCCACCACTTGCTAGCCGTCAACGACGGAGAGTGAATTTCGAATTCTTCGGTCTCCGGGATATAGGTAGCGGTCGTCTCGAGACCCTGCACGTTTGAGCCGTGGCCGAGCTCGGTTTGGGCATAGCAACCGATAATACGAAAGTTGTTTGCGAGAGGCAACCACTTTGCCATTTGTTCATCCGTGGCCTGCCCTTCGAGGGTAGGAATGAACATGGAGAAATGCAGGGCAAAAGGACCCGGTTCATCGACAATGGCCATGGCTCTCCATTTGGTCATGCGATCCCAATCATGTTCCTTGCCAATTTCCACGATTCTGCGAGCACGTTCTTGAGAACCTTTGAATCGCTCCGTGCGGCCCTGATAGTACCAGTCCTTTTTATCAAAGACTTTTTCACTCTCCAAAACTTTTGTAAGGGTGCGATCACGCTCTAGATTCTCTTTGCCATTGAGAAAGACGGTGAGCTCGTCGACCGGGAATGACGCCTTTGCGCGTTCGATTGCAAGGGACTCTGATCCTATTTGTTGAATTGGTTAGTTTGGACTGTCGCCTGGAAACATCTGTAGGCAATGGAATGGGTACCTGGTGGTCCAGCAGGAGCAAGATTGTTTGGGTTGTTCCACGGCGGGCGCGAGGACGTAGCGAGCTCCGGTACAAGCGGGTCCTCTTCAGCGGAACGCCTTGCAGCGGGCAATGAAGCTGTGACATCAGCGGTGCCATGTTCCTGCAGCGCAAGATGATTCTTTGGTGCCATGACACTGTATAATTATATATATATGTTGAATGTACGTGGGGTGGCGACTGCTGCCGTGGAAGGGAATGCAAGGCTACCCCCTCTTATATATGCGGCCTCCACACATTCATGAATTCATCCTGCTTTGCATGCAATGCCTCTCATCCATTCACCAACATATCACCAACCAACCAAACAGCAAATTCGCATTCCTTGGCCCCCCGTCTGCTGATAATTCGGTAATGGTCGTAACACACACACACATCCTCGATCCATCCATCGGCCTGCTTGCTGCCGTCCATTGCCCCATTTGCATCTCTGATCTCTTGTCAACTGCGTTCTGAATAACGCTCCCACTCATCGCCGCGTGAACCATTAATCCGTTCGGCACTTTTGTTCTGCCCCTTTTCGCGCGCATCATATCAATAACACCTGCTGGATTACACGCGGTGGAACATTTGAATCATCAGTACTCGATGCGTATATATATATGGGGTTGCATGTGGTTCTTGTTAGGAATTATGTGCGATTGATTCTAGTTTTCTAGTATTATAGAAGAGCAGGCAAGTCGTAGAAAAGGCTCCACAATGCGCTCCAACGTTCGTTCACTACCATCACTGGTTGATGGTACACTCTTCTGCTTCGTATAGTAACTAAGGGATGGTATCTGTGCACTCACTCCTTTCACTCAAAAACGGAAGATAAGGATTGAGTGGACAGATACTCAGGACCAGCAGGGTCTTCTGCAACAACTCGTTGGTTGGATATCAACTCCATGGTAGGGTGCCGTTGAAGGTATCTGTACTACGAAGGGGCAGTAAGTACACACGTTGACCGCAATGATGGTTGCCTGTACAAACACCAGATGCCGTACCTGTTGCAAACCTTCCCAACCATGGCGCCAACTCCATCTTCTCCGCTGGTACATCGATGGTGTTGTCTATGTGACTCATCAACATGGTCAAGGCGCTTGGTACATTGGCGACCAGTACCCGATGCACCGCCAAGCAATCGGGATGTTCATCTTGCTGTTGCAAGATGTACGTTTTGATTGCCCGTTGTTCGGCTGTCAAGGCGGGCACATCCTGTACTTTTGGGCTTGTTGGAGTGGGAACATCGACTACCTCGCCATCGCTGACTTCGTCGAAGCAATCCCATGCTTCTGCCTGGCATCGTTGAGGATCTTTTGATGGTGTTCGTGGGCCTCCAGCTGATCCCAGTATGGTCCGCATGCCCTCGTCAAGGCAGCGAAACTGAGCACGATGTTTCCCGCCAGGTCTGGCTTCTCCGATGAGACTCTGGTGCTGCTCCTTATGGCAGTTACCGCTGTCAACGCATCCTGTTCGGCCGTTTGACGTTCTTGGGAGCCATACCCGAACTTTTTATAAAAATGGGGAAGTAGGTTGCCAACCTCACACTTCCGGCTCATTTTCTGTAGGAACCATTCGTATTGCACTTTGATCACTTTCGTCCCGCCTTACGGTTTTGTCGACATGATTGAGCTCAATAGGTAAGATGCCGTATGGTGACGACTATTATCTCTCCTCTCCCATTTACAGGAGACATACTGCAAATGTGTAGACCAACCGGTGATTGATGACATTTGGCTTGAGGTCTCTCTCGTCTCTCCTCCGCCTCCTTTCACCTCTCGAAACCTTCCACTTTTCGTCTCTGCTGGCGTTCCTGCGCCTGGCTTCGTTCCTCCCATCGCTCGGGTCGCTGACACGAATGGCGGTGACCTTTGATGCCTTGTTCCCACGATCTTGGGCCCACTTGTTCAAGTCCCTAACAGGGTTCGACACAACCCTAACACACATTTATCATGTGATCTTATCTAATTAGAATCTGATATTAATAACCAGCGGGTTAGTCAAGGCCTGTTCAAAAGCATCCTTCCTCCTTGTCCTTTACCCACCTTCATAGGTCACCATGTCAAGGAATATCAGAATGGAGCGGGACTGGATTCAGCGGAGCATTCGCAAGCTTCGCTGACGAGACACAGGACAGTACAATAAAAGTGAGATGGAACCAGCTGTGGCAGCGGGCTAACCTGTTGAACACTGCCGGAGTGGAAGACTACTCGGCTTGCTTCGTTGTTTTCGAGAATCAGGACTGGCGCAAAGTTCTGGAAACACAAACAAGCAAATTACGAATGGAACTTCATAGGATACCTGCGCGGTCGAACACTTGAAGGAGGAAATGTCACAGCTTGAGGTGAAAACGTCACAGCTTAAGGTGCAAATGGCACGGGTTACGGCGGAACTAAAAAATCAGCAAGATGCCGCATTGCGGCGACAGATAGCCATCAACATCGAATGGGAGCTAAAAATGGAGTTTCTGACTCGATGCTCGTCAGAAGCATCGGCGTCGCTAAAGTATGGGTACGGCAAGAGGAAGGGTCAATGGAGGGAACTGGATGCGACAGAGCTTACAATGTTCGATGCGAAGGAAATGTGTTTGGCAGATGCTGGGGCGGATGTCGTTGTTGAAGTCGAAAGAGCGTGGTTTGGGAACGGGGAAGAGGCTCGGGTATTGAAAGAAATGTTTGAAGATGCCATGGGATTGTTGAAGAGGTTTTCCCACCAAGGCGCCCGCCCTACCAATCTAGGAGACGGAGATCTCGGAGAGCAGGTCAATGTGGCGAAACAGGTTATTCACGACATGGAGATTCGGGAAAATGACGATCCCGAGTGGAAGGAGGTTGCAGAAATGTTTCTTGATAGACTACATGAGATCAGGCAACGTCAGGGACAGAATCGGCTTTTGTTACGTGGTCAATGAAGTGCGTGTTGCTCGGCTACGCCACTCGGAGGCGAAACAAACCTAATATTTTATTCATGACACCGCAGGACACTATACGATGATGGATTTAAGACGACAAAGGTACCTGTAGCAGATGTCGTGCTAGCCTTCTCGGACAAGCTAGCTGCAGGATATGGCACGTCTTCAGCGACAAGTACGCTTCCCGGCAAAATTTTGGGCATCCGAACTGGCAAGTAATATGGACGCATCGATTCTCAATTCTCCACTTAGGCGCCTGAAGCACGTCGGGGAGTACCTTGCGCGACAGTTGGTGCCGCGCTCGTTCCGCGACTTCGTGGACAACGCGACGACTGCCCACGAAGTCGCGGAAAGAACGTGAACAAGAATCTCACGACTTGGCTACGGCTCGTGACGCAAAACAGCCGGGCGGAAGGATGTGTCCCTCGCGTTGGAGAGGCTCCGAAACTAGCTCTATCGAGTCTGTCAGCAGAATCTTTACGGCCACACCATGATCGTCAATTTTCTACGGATGCCTAGGATGCAATTGGCTTGGTAGAAGGAATTCCTACGACCATTTTTTTTTTTCTTTTTTTATTGTGCAAGTGGTATTCCAACGCCGTGAGTTTTCACAGAATAATATCTTGTCCGGTTTCCATTTCAGAAAGCCGCCTGGTGATCATCTCAAAACATGCATAGATGTGATTCTCTTGCAGCTTCTCGGGCGCGCTCGCGGCCATTTTCTTAGAACTTGCAAGTTGGAAAGTTTTTGAGCGATGGTAGAGTACGGAGGTTAGAAATGTCCGATGTGACCATGTTCAAGGAACAAGATGATCCACCACTTCTTGCTACGAGCAGAAAGTATCCCTGTTCTCCATGCCTTTGTCCTTATCCCAAGCCTTCTGCCCTTACGCAAGGGGTCGCGTGGAACTAACAACGAATTTTGACACACAACGGTAGCCGGAGCACACGATCTACATGCAGTCATCAGAGTCATCAGAGAGTGTAGGATTCTTTGAGGCGATTGGCATGGCATATTAAGATGCCCTGCACAGTCTCCATGTGGGTTAAGCCACGTCTTCTGCTTGGTGTTGACGGCCACCGTAGGCCCGGCGGCCTTTATAAACCGGCAACATTAGAGAAGGAACTGAACTGCTCACTGCTTCACTGCCGGAAAGCGTTCCTCAGCATCTGACTGGCAAACCTGGTTTTAAATTTCTATCGATCGGCTTACTTTGATATTCGCAATGCCCACAGCAGACCGGCAAACTGTCGAGAAGCGCGTGTACGACATCCTGAACAATGGCTTCTTAAGCGTCTTACTTTCTACGGGTCATCGCCTAGGTCTGTTCGATATTGTCAAAAAACATGGTCCTGCTACATCGCAGACGCTCGCCGAAAAAGCCGGCTATGTAGAGCGCTATGTACGAGAGTGGTTGAACGGATTGGTCGCCGGACAGGTATAACATTAGCTTTCCACCCCCCAAACGCACGAAGCATCGCGTTAACGACGAACGTGAAATTACAGTTTATGATCTATAACCCTGAAACGAACGAGTACCACTTGAACCCGCACTATGTCGCCGCCATCGATATAGTAGCAGTGGACGCGCAATTCGTTACGATGGCGGCTCAGAAAGAAGAGAGTATCATGAGCCGATTCAAGGAGGGAGGAGGTGTTTCCTACGCAGAGTTTGGACAGCGCTTTCACAACATTATGTGCGAGCACAGCTCCGCAGTAAGCTATAGTGTGCGTCCGATTGCACATACCAAGTATCAATTGCTGAATTTGTAGGCACTTCTGCCGGCCATTATCCCGGAAATTCTTCCAGCGGCTGGTCCAGAACTCATGAAGCGTTTGCAAGATGGCATTGACGTCCTTGAGATCGGCTGCGGAGTTGGTCGCCCGACAAAACTCCTTGCTAGTCATTTTCCAAAAAGCCGCTTCACTGGGATCGATCTATGCCCTGAAGCAATCGAAATGGCAAATGCTGGGTTAGGGAAAGAAAGTAAGTACGGGACAACCACTAGTACGGCTTAGACCCCTCATTGCAACACTTACTTCTGACTAACTGACAACCCACGCAGATCTACCCAACCTCACCTACAAAGTTGAGGACAACGCCAAAATGTCTTATAAATCGTCCTTTGACTTGATCTGTGTTTTTGATGCAATTCACGACCAAGCCAATCCTGCCGAAGCGCTTCGACGCATTCACGCGGCTCTCCGCCCAGAGGGTACGCTTCTGGTGCAAGACATTCTTGCCAACACGTCTCCCGAGCAGAACGTCTCGCACCCACTAGGAACCTATTTGTACGGCATTAGCCTGTTTCATTGCATGACAGTCAGTCTGGCGGAAGGTGGCGCCGGGTTGGGAACCATGTGGGGAAAACAATTGGCAAAAAAGATGCTGAATCAAGCAGGGTTTACGGACGTCAGGGAGGTTGGAAGGAAGGATGATGTTGTTGATATTCTTTACATCTGTAAGAAATGAACTCGGTTACTGGTGTGTTTGACGCGTGAATACACAAACCCACCGTCGCGCGGGTGGCACAGCAGTAACGCTGACGTAACAATATTGATACGGAATAACCCTAACCCGTGTCTGCTATATGATCCCCGTCGCGCAAGGACTGATGCGTTAACTCTTCGGAGCGAATGGTATTGATCAGCTCCACTCCGGACCAGCTTTCCACATCCGGCTCCGAATCCCTCACGGCATGGTCCACCTTCGGCTCCTCCTGCAGACCAGCGCCGCCCGGAATATATCAAGAGTGTACGTCAAGCGGGATCGAAGACTGACAAAACCAGCAAACAAACAAGTTGACGCCGTACACAGCAACTTTTATATCTTGTTCTCTTTTGCCCCACCCCCACCTTTTCGCCATGCCTAAATATCAGTCCTTGGAGGTTCCGCGAAGCGCGTCCGGAGATCAGCACCATCACAAGTATCTGCAAAGGTTTTTGGTACTCTGCGACATTGTTGAACACTCCAAACGGGATACTCGGCAGATCACCCTGATCGCGGGGATTACCACACTCAGCAAAAACAATGGCCAGGCCGAAACAGTCATCAGTTAGAAGGGTTGTTAAAACTCTTGCTGGAGGCGCCCGGCGGGCAACTGGTCAGACATGACTAAAACTCCGGATGGCAGGACCCAAGAAGTCAACCAAATACAATTGCTGGAGTCGACGGGTGTGAAGGTCCAGACCGACGTTCCTGGTAAGAAATCAGTATGGACCGTGGCAATGTGCATCATACCTCCATCCATTGAAGTCGTTGACCAGAATAATTCTTGACATATATCTCTTGTGGTAGAGGGGCGCCGCGAGCATAAGGGCGAGCGGGCAGCAGCGAACAACAAGGGGTTGTATCTCAGTGGTAGAGCAGCACTGACAGATGGGGGTTGTATCTCAGTGGTAGAGGAGCGCCGCGAGCATAAGGGTGAGCGGGCAGCAGCGACAACAATTGTGCTTGTGGCGGTGCTATGCGCGATGCAACAACAACAAAGCACAACCAACGCAAACACACTTGGCAATTTATGTAGCAGAAACTGTGACAACACATCAGAGCTTCCGTTAGAGTCTCTTATGAGAATACGGTGTTTTGCGTCCTCGAGATCGAGGAGAGCGGAGCATTGCGCACCGGTGAGGCGTCACGCATCTCTCGTAAGTTTGGTATTGGGGTGCAATCTTTGCGTTCAAACGATGGTAGTCAATACAACCACGCAATCGTTGGTAATGCTATGCGCACCATGGCTGATGATCGTCTCTTATTTCAATGATCATGTGCGAGGATCTGCTGTCACAGCGTATGCATGAGGAAAAAGGTTGTTACTCTTTCATACAGTACATGTGCAGGTGCCCGTTATGCCTGTTGGTAGTTATAGCGCCCGTATTATCAATTGTAAGCCGCCAATGCACTGCCGTGCGTTGCGTTGCACCTGGTACATATACACTCATCTGTGTATGAACTTCTGTTAATGTTGTGAGCATGAGCGCCAGATCAACCTCTGTCCGCGAACTTTCACCCACTATATACTTATTAATAAGTCGGTCGGAGTGCGCGCTCACGCGTTTGACCTGTCAGTTGCGACTTGACAGCTCAAACAGACACACTAAACGATGAGGAAGGAAAAACGGACCGCTTTGGACCAGGTATATAAGGCGCACCGTTGGTCTAGCGCTGTACTTGTTGCCGTTTAATCATTTCCCCCATTCCATCTCTTTTTCTCACACAACAATGTTCGCTTCCAAGTGGTTTCCGCTGGCTATCATTTAAAAGAACACTGATTGGATCGACTATTGGGTTAACACTTATGTGTCGGAATGGCAAAAGGTGAGATGCTTCGGTCTTTCACATAGCATGCGTTAACACTAACATTTTCTCACAAGGATGAAGCCAAGAGGGCTAACATCGATAACCTCCAAGATTTGCGCACCCTGGCGCAGGAGCGCCGCTTCTTGTACGGCTTGAGCGGCTTTGAATCCGACCTGCTTACAGGCATTGAGGACCTTGTGCCTGTCCTTATTAAGCTCGTAAAAAAGCCCTTTGCCATGCCCCAAGGTCTCGACGCCTTTCCAAGCACTACGTTTGACACCACCTTGCCTATCGAGGATCAGCTCCCGGTCTTTGTAGAAGACGATTCGCTCGATGCTACTCATGTTGATATCTATCTGCGGACCTTGACCATCAAAAACTCGTCGCAGTTCGTCAACACCATGGACGTCTATGACAAGATCCGCCCCAGTGATATCATTTGGTCCAAAACCCTGCGCCGCATTCACGCCATCAGTGCAGCCAATGAGCCCACGATTGTTCTCAAGTATGTGGGCATTACGATGCGTCATCCTGGTCTGCGCGTGTTGGAGGACCTCTCTGCCTCTACGGAGCGTTACTCCCGCATGTCTGCTCTAGTCAAGGCTGCTGGTTCCGACCTGTCTGAATTCAAAGTCCATACACTTCACACCGTGTCAATCCCGGCCGGCGCCAACGAACAGCTTTTCCGTGAAGTGAGATTGCACGCTCGCAAAGTTCAACTTGAACGGTTCATCAACATACTCTTGTACCTTCCGGCTCTGAACGTTGCTCCTGGCGGTCTTGATCATGCCTATCGCATGCCTACCACCAGCTCCAATGCTGTCGACTTGGCCATCAAACAGGCCAGTCAATGGATTGAGCGGTCCAAGTGGCCTGCTCCGCTTCGAATGCAGACAGCGCGGGGACGCCTCGTCACTGAGTTCTCACGCTTGTACAGCGAATCCATGCCTCTGATGATGCAACTGTACTGTGGTACTACTGGACCCAACGTCATAAACTTGTTGCAGGAACAAATGACGGCTCATGTTCTACCAATTGTCGTTGGAAATACTGCTTGCATTGTTACCATGCATTTGGGAAAGGATCCTACGCGTGAGGGTTATGTCCACCACGTTCCGTTCTTTGACATGGAGGCTGGTGGCCGTGGGCCTATGGATTATCATCGCTATCATCGGGGTCTTGTGGAGCGTCTCTTCAACAAGACTACCGAGACCACTTTACGTAACAAGCATCCGAGGTTGAACGGTACTCTCCTCAGTGATCTTCTCTATGGTCCGTTCCGGAATGTGTACGAATCTCCGAGTCGTCAAGACCCAGTTGCAATTCTGCATTGGCTTCAGACGACCATCCGTACAGTGAATCCATGGCACCTTGTTTGCCTTGGCAGCGACACCATCGGGGTCTTTTTGCATGGTTACCTCGAACAGATGATTGTAGTTGACGAAGACGACAGTCAGGATGGTCCTATATCTGGTTTTGCTCCAGGTTACGAATACTTTAACCCCTTTGGGCGTTCCGTGAACGCTAGTTGGAAAATGAAACGGATTGGGTTTTTAAAGGTCGTCGGTGCCCCGTTCATTGTACGCTATGGATCTGATGAAAACGACTACGCCATAGCTGTGGGCATGTTCGACCCGGGAGTCTATGCCCACGATCCCTTCCTTGCTCCGTTGCGCAAAGAGATCAACAATCTCGTTACCGGAATCAACGTTTTGATTACGAGCAACATCACTGAGCGTCTGCTGCGCCAGTCTGTCATTCCAACAGGATCTCAGCGCAGGGCATTCTTGTTGGACGTGTTGACGGACCTATCCACGAACGATGCATTCATTGGGTTGCAAGCTCGAATCTCTGTTTTACGCGGGTATCTCAACAGAACCCAGATGGTAATGGGGAAGCTCCGTGCTGGCGTTCCACTTGATGACGTTGTTCAAAAGCCCTCGCCCATGGCTGTCCCATCCGGCGTAATGGCGAGACGCCCGCAACCCCTCCAGCGAGAGAATGCAGCAAATTGCCACGATGCGAGTGCAGCGCCGCGAACTGATTGAACGTGGCTTTGGAATGTTGCTGAACCATCTGCTCCCCATGACCAAAAGATCTGAGGATGAAGACGTGTGGGCAAACTGGCTGGCCAAGCTGCCTGAAAGCCAGAATGCCTTTACCTCGGCCAGAGCATTCGGGCAACAACGTACAAGTGACATGTTTATCGCCAAAAAGGAGAAGCGATTCTTGGAAGCGGTAGAACGCAATGCCAGGCGAAAGGGTCTATTGCAGCGCATCATTGAGACAGTCGGTGCAGTCGAATGGCGAGCAACTGTCAACACCAACACTGCGTACGCTCTCTGCATTTGTGTTCAATGCGGAACGAAATTTGCCATTTCAAAGAATAACAAATGGCCCACACCCCTTGAAGGCCATGCTTGCCCGGCAGAAAATGTTCGACACGCTGGTCAAATAGCGTATTTGCACGACTTTTTGGACAAAGCCACCTTGGATGCCAGTGATGTACCGGATGACGTGGTGTCCTGGGTATCCATTGATCGGCTTATCCCAGTGGAGGCCATTGAGAACCTTGCCTGGCCCACCTTTGTCGCGGAAATGTGGAGAGAGGCAATGATTGCTGGAAGCGCCGTACCCATTCTTACGTCCATTTACGAGGCTGTCAAAGAAGACCTCGATTTGATGAATATGGCTGCTGTCCTTGACGACGACGAGATGGTGATCGATGACCTTGCTGATGATGAAGATTTCGGCGAGGACGTAGAGGATCTTGACATAGCTCTTGACGACCCTAAAGAGGCAGAGAAACGATTAACTATCAACCAGTACATGATTCAGTTGGGCTTAGATTGGTTGTTCGCTCACCAAGAGGCCCAAGAAACCGACCCGCACAGTGATCTCACGCGCCCTCAATTTGCCGCCGTTGCTGGCCTTAGTCCTGCTCAACGTAGAAATTTGCCACTCTTGAATCAGCAACAACGAACCCAACTGATCAAAGGTCTACGGCTGGAGGACCGCACCGACCCCATGCGCCTCACGGTATGCGATGCTGTGGGTACGCCATCTTGCGATGAGGTCGTCTTAAAACGAGTGACGGCGCAGATGAGCCGACGCGGTGCACCGCAGCATCGTTGCCCTAAAAATGGTAACAAAATGACCCGGAGCAAGTTTATCGGGCTCGGGTCAGGTATCACCAGGTTCGCCGATCTTCCTGCCACGTATCAAAAGGCGGTTTTCCGGCAAATTCTTTTTCAAAAAAAGGATTATGTCGACCTCATGGCAAGCAATGGGATTACGGCCGAAAACTTGGTGTTCTGGCAGCTACAAGAGCTGGACGTCCAAACGCCTGTTCCAGAGGAAATGGCGGCGGGTCGCAAAGTGGACATTGCCAAGATCGACTGGCTGACACCTCGAACCCGTGTCCAGAGGGGTCACTTTGATCAAGTGCGACAAGATGTGATTGTGTTCCGGAGAACCCACCGAGGAACCAAATCACAGAATTCACTGGAACGGGCCAGTATCTCATTTTTGATGAAGAAAGGGTTCGGAACCGGGCAAAGAACGACGATCTTGCGGTACGTTCGTGCTATGGAGGAACAAGAAAGGAGTGGAAGCGGCCTTGGCGCTCGACGGTTCTCTAGCAACGAGTTTCCCACGGCTGCTGGGGACTATGATGAATTGCCGGATGACGGCGTAAGCACCGGTGAGAAAAGGAAAAGGGACGATGAGAATGACGACGAGGATGACGAAGAGTGAATGGGGTCGTGGGAACAGGTGATAGCTAGTTGGTAGGAAAGGGCTGTATATGTAGAATAGGCAGTATCGTAGACTAGGTAGTACTAGCAGCCACCATGTTTCTGTCTATTATCCATAGATGTTTTTCGATTTGTCAAAACATCTATTGATATTATTGGCCTAATTAACACCACGCTCGCTGCGTCTCATCTGTGAATTGAAGTAGTGTCGTTGGGTATCCATTGATTGATCGGCTTATTAGTATTATTATTGAATTGAGAACCTTGCCTGGCCCCTCAAGATCAATTTCAATTAGCGAAGAACGCCGACCTCTTGTGCATGGCTGGGTAGCGTGCTATGCATATGATTCTAGTATCATATGCCACATAGTAGTACCAATTAAACGGGTACTCTCCAGCAACACAATGCCGTTTCTCTCAAAATGGGTGATCAATACGTCGTAATCCTTATTGATATCAAATCGGGTTGTATCTCAGTGGTAGAGAGCCCGCTTCGCATGCGGGAGGCCCAGGGTTCAATCCCCTGCAACTCCACTTCTGAATGTTTTTGTGTTATGCTGTTCAGGCGATCTTATCAGTCAGTGAGTCGCAATCAGGCATGCAAAATACAGTCCTCTCGTAGATTGTATCAATCATTAAGCGTGAGAAGGATATCATCTATTATCAACAATGCAGGCATAATTACACACATTTAAAGTACAAGGTACATAACACAGGCGGTAATTGATTGGCGGTCCTAGCGGGGCCATCGGGCTTGCGCCCGGTGCCCCGCTGCACTTTGCTGCTTAGGAAAGTTGTAGATCTCGGGATAGGCTTGCGGAGCGGGTTCGTTGTTGGGGTATAATCCTGGAGATGGATATGGGTCCGAGGATGGGTATCGGTATGGGTATTTAGGCTGCTGCTCAGTTGTCGGTCCTCCAAACGGTGTTTCGCCAGGTGGAGTAGGAAGGTCAGGTACGACCGACAAAGGAAACTGAGCGCGAGCAGGAAGCTCAGGTGGGACCGTGGA
The DNA here is from genome assembly GCA_025558075.1 of Gaertneriomyces semiglobifer. Taxonomy (NCBI): domain Eukaryota; kingdom Fungi; phylum Chytridiomycota; class Chytridiomycetes; order Spizellomycetales; family Spizellomycetaceae; genus Gaertneriomyces; species Gaertneriomyces semiglobifer. Next base: position 22,335 of record JAHLKF010000017.1, on the reverse strand, counting down.
GGGAAACTGAGCGCGAGCAGGAAGGTCAGGTGGGACAGGAAGCTGATAGCTGTGTACAGGGAAATCGTTCAGCGTCGGCGTCGGCATATCTGGATATCCTTGGTGTCGCATATCCGGAAGCCTGTAATCATTCTGACGTGCAAATGGATCGTCGAATGTGGGTACAGCGGGTCCGTACTGTGGGTATCTTGGGTACTGCGGTTGTTCCATCCCTGGTCCGAACGGTGCACGCCCACCTTGCGCAGAAAAGTCAGTCACCACCGATGGCGGAGGCAGAGACCCTTTCATGGTGGGATCCTTAAACGCTGGAGTTCCAATATCAAAATAGCCCAGTTCATCATCTGGGAGATTCGGCCACTGGTCATCTGCCTTGGCTCTGAGAGCGGGCTCAGACTGTGAATGTTTGAGGTACTTCGCGGGGGTTGCCAAAGCCTTCAGATCGTCTGCCTCCAGAATGGCCGACGCCTGATGGTATCGCAGAAAAACCACCCCTGCCTCGTTGCTGTTCAAAGTAGAATTCTTAAAAGACCAATGTTTAGCGGAGACGGCTACTTGCAAGATTGTCCAAACTGCGTGTTTCAAAAACAGGTGTGGACGAATCTTCTGACCCATGTCCCTAGGGAGCACGACGTGCTCGTAGTCAATCATCTGGTAAAGGTATGCACACAAATTGTTCGCATGATCTTCAAGCTCCTTTCCTGTGAGTTTCCACAGTTCCTTTAGCGGCTTAGTGTCCCAGGCCAACACAGGTGCACTGTTGCCAACGGGAATAACCAAGGACGGACAACCGTTCAGCATCTTGTATGTTAGAATTGCCTGATCGGGTCGTCGACTCTGCGCCCATAGACCTCTAAATGGGCTGATTCCTACAACGGAAACAACCAGTCTACGAACAGGAAGGTCACATTGAGGGTCGGCTTCGCACATTGGGATAATGCCGGACGACAAATTGAGAATCTCGTACGCAGTAAAGTAATCGCAATAGAGAAACTTTCCGGTGCTCTCAATGATCGTGGGGTTTCGGCGGCGGGGGATCCCCTTTGGATTACGGTGTGTCGCATACAAGTATCTACAGTACCAAGCCTTGGCCTCCTTAAAGTAGTCCCAGGTGAACCCCGACTCCTTCGTGCTGTGTGGCCCGTAGTAGTACTGCAGTTTCGCCGTAAAATTGCAGATCTTGTGTTTAGCCACAACTTCCTTCGAGATTACCGTAGGCAACGTTACATCCGTCGGCCGGAACGGGATGACCAGATTCAGCAGCGGTTCGTTGATTAAGGAATCTATCACCTCGTTCGTCACGAAATTTAGCGCCCACTTTCCGCCGGCACTTCCAGCAATTCCAAATAGCTCTAAAAGGCCATTCATTGCTTCCTCCAAAAAGTTATCCAAACCGAGCAATTGCAGAGGGTCAGCGCCGCCTACAGCCAAGAGAAGCCCATCGCGATATCGGACGTTGGGCAGATCAAACGGGTTATTCAAGCCGTCAGGCGCCAAGAAAAACGGCGAGCGAGCAACATTGCGGGTCGTCCGCATGGCGGACAAGGCCAAACGAACATAGAGATTGTTCTGAACTACACGGGACCAGAATCCCACCTTCTGTTCCGTTTCCGTTTCCATTTCGCGATCAGGTGCCCGTCACCAATGCCGAATAACTATGATATCCCGGTCAATAGAGGTGAAAGAAGTGAGGGAGGGAGCAACCACCTCCGCACTCTATGCGTACCACTACGCAAAGGTAAGTAGATCGCGGTCTGTTCTTTATGGTGATACGTTCTGTATTCCTAAAAAATTTTATGAACTGTGCCCTGGCGGAATCCAGATCCAGGTCGATTGCATCTCTTGTCATCATGTATGCATTAGCATAGCTTCGGGAATTGACAATGTATCCTTTTCCACACCTTGTATGTGCTTGAACTTCCAACAATCACAGCGCGAGCCTGTCCTACTCATCCTGAATGTTCAGATGGCGTTTCTGGGAAAGGTGAAAACTTATGTGCCGGTGTACATAACCCGGACTCGCACATGCGCCATACTCTCTCTCGTGCTGATCAAAGACTAGGTGGTGAGCTTATGGGAGACTCGGTGAACCGCGCTAAATGAAGCGCACTTTTAGCGAAAGACAGAGTACCAAAAAGGAACTGGTGCTCTCCTCGTTCAAAATCATTTGATTCATGCGCAATGACGGGGGAAATGTTCGTCACTCGGCAGTTCTGTGCTTGTTGCTCTGGATCAAGATGGTGTAATAGCATTGCACAGCGGATACGGTCATGGCAGAGTATCCAGGCGTACGTTCGGCGCAGTCAGCATTCCGCCGAGTTTTGGGGCAGCACCGGTTGGGTTAGAATACCTAAACTAAGAGGTAAAGCCATCGACAGGGTTCATCTTTACCGCAACCCTTCAATGGGTAGTTGGTTAGGTTGAAACCAGTCAATGGCTGGCTGGTCAGTGCAGGGATGCGACTCGATCCCTACTTGACATGAACAGTATTGCCCATTCGTCTGAGGTCTAACGCTGCAATCCTTCCAAGCGTCTTGAATCCCTCTGCTGATTATGCATTCACCGCTGTCTTGCATCAGATGCGCATGGCAGGCAAAACGACTGCACTGATATTGCTGAAAAACGGAATTAGCTTGAGCTGAGGTGTATTTATGTCCTGTTAAACGCAGCCTCTGTCTGGCCTTTGGATTGCCCGGCATACTACGATCATTGTGGTCATAAAGAACGCAGAGCTCTAATGGGACTCGCTGGGACAAGAGGCAACCCCGGTGGGAATATTCTCACCAGCGTTGCCCACTCACCACGACACACTCGAGCACGTTCAGAGATGATCATCAGGGAACCAATGTACAGGTGAACGACAACAGGGCAGGCAAACACTGATCTTTGGGAGAACGGCGTTTTTCGCGGTCCAACAAACCACCATGTCATCTACGGTTTTCGGTTCACGTTCCACTACTCCAAATCGTCATACTAGGTCTCACCACGCTGCCACCAGATCCATAAGTAGAGGCAGCAGTAAGCTCCCAAGCGCCGCGGTTAGGTCGAACCAGCAGGGGTCTTCCCGCAACTCGTACGGTACTGGTACCAGCGACAGCTACAACAGTACCAGTAGGCCCGACACTGCCGCCACTTCTATTACAACCAGCACCAGGCCTGAAACGAGAAGGAGCAGGCCAGGAACAAGTAGAAGCAGACCTGGAACATCCCGTTCGACTAATGCCGATACTTCCGACGGATACTATGTCCTTGCCATCTCGGAGGGAAGAGGCGTTGCCTCTGAAGTCGGCATCGCCGCTATTGACCTGCACAGCAATGAGTGCCTCCTCTTTCAGGTACGTTATTAGAACCTTACTTGGGCTGGAAAGCGAACAATCTTTGGGGCCGCAAAGGGGGTTCCTCGAATGAAGGGAACACTATGAGCGGATAGTTTTGACAGCTCTATACTGCTTTCCGAGAGCCACTCAGCTAACATTGGAGGGATTGTCCATGTTTTCCATGGAACAACACTGCTTTTTCCCACGTTAACGCTTACATAAGTAGGTCGCAGACTCGCAAACATACTTGAAAACTCTCCACACTATTTATCTCACTTCCCCGGCCGAAATTCTACTCTCATTCTCCGCCCTGGAACCGACAAGGTCCAAGCTTGCCCAAGCTATATCCGACGCATTTCCTCTAATTTCTTTAGTTCCGGTCTCAAGAAAACATTTTAACGACAACACTGGTATGCATCTCATTCGTCATTTAGGATTTTCCGACACCGACGACGCAGCGGAGGACAATGGCGGCGAAGGTACTCTTTTGATGGCTCTGGCCAATAAGTATTATTGTCTCGCTGCCACCGCCGCCCTCTTCAACTACATTGAACGCGTCGAAGGACTCGTTTTTGCATCAAACACCGTGCGTTTCCTCTTTCAAGCACCCGATGGATCAATGATCATCGGTAGGTTTTCTGTAGTTTCAAAACTAGTGCTATGAAATAGTTAGACATCGAATCGCTGCACGTAGACTTTTTTACTGCCCGATCGCTCGAGTTAGTGGCCAACCTCACTGATATCAAGTCAAACCACAACCTATTTGGTGTAATCAACAAAACCGGAACGCCCATGGGTGCGCGGCTCTTGCGCATGAACATCTTACAACCTCTTAATGACCTCGCTACAATTGAAACGAGATTGGACGCGGTGGAGGAGCTCTGTCAATCTGAAGAAATGTTCTTTGCACTTCAAACAGGTATGTGTGAGCTGAGGTGTTGCACGTATTTTTCCAATTTTTTTTTAAGAAGACCTGCTTCGCACATGAAACTTTGCCAAGCCCTCAAATCCTTCCTGGATCTGGATCATCTCTTGGCGGCTCTTATTCACATACCGAAAGGCCAAAGAGCTAGCCCTAGCTCTAAAATTGGATCAACCTTCCGAAACGCAGAGTCACTGATCAACACCATCATCTCCCTCAAGCACACCCTTCAACATGTACCCCCCTCCGCTCGGCCCTAGCATTTGTAAAAAGCAGGTTGCTTACAACTATCAAATTGACCGTTAGCGATGAGAAACTGAGTGAATTGGAAGACATCATCGCTGAGGTCATAAATGACGATGTCACCTTTCAAAAGAGTGCCATGGGTTTGAGAAACCAACGATGTTACGCAGTTAAAGCTGGATTCAACGGGCTTCTTGACGTTGGTGAGCAAAGTGGTGCCCCGTTCACAGTCTATTGGTAGAGCTTACCAAGGCTTTTTCTTCAGCGCGACAAACATATAAAGAAACGACTAATGACGTTTATAATTTGGTTTCCCAGCTGTCCGAGACTCATAACATTCCTCTCAAGCTTTCCTACAACCCATCGAGCGGCTTTACCCTAAGCCTACCCTCCGAACAGATTCCTGGGACAACTCTACCTAAAGACTTCGTCAATGTCGTCAAAAAAGGAAAGAAAGTCACTTGCACGACCCTCCAATTGATGGGGTTGAATGAGCGGGTAAAGGAAAGCTTACTGGAGGTTTATCTCATGAGTGACCGGTGAGCAATTCGCTGAAGTGACGTTACAACATGGCCTTGCGGCTGACTTGAGCCATTGTTTTTCCACAGAATTATTCAAGTCCTGCTTGATCGAATCCACGGGTTTATTCCTACCCTGTCCCGGGTTTCCACTTCTATTGGATTACTGGACATGATTGCTTCTTTCACTCACTTATGCACCACACAGAACTGTGTTAGGCCAGAGTTTACGGAAACCCTAGCCATTAAGGGCGGACGGTCAGTGCAAAGCGGGTTGATGGTCCATGTAAGTTGAAACATTCTCAGCCGAATGCCTATTACAGATGCCCAATCAAAAGCGTCATCAAAGGTGAAAGCATGGAAGTCGAATGGGTTCCCAACGACATTTATGCTGGCGAAGGATCTGGAGTCCAAGTGATCATGGGACCGAACATGGTGAGTCACCATTACGTGAGCTTTAATTGGATTGTTTCTCAGCAATTCATGCGCAATTCAGAGCGGTAAATCCACCTATCTCCGACTTCCTGCGCTATTGACTCTTCTGGCACAAATTGGATGCTTTGTTCCTGCTGAATACGCCAGCATCCGCCTCTGTGACCGTATTTTCTCACGCATAGGATGCGATGATCCCCTTGAGGTGCTACATCCACTTGCACCAGTCATAAGTTGCCCCTGACCTGGCTCACCGATTCTAACACGCTTGACCCAGGCGAACACATCCACGTTTATGCACGAAATGTGTGAAACGGCTTTCATTTTGCAAAACCTCACTCCAAAATCCGTAGTGCTAATCGACGAACTGGGTCGTGGAACAAGTACCACTGATGCGATGAGTTTGACTTTCGCCGTTCTCAGCTATTTAGCCAAACATAAGGTGCGAGTCGAACGCTAGCTTGATTGGCAGAACATTAACACCCGATCCTAATTATAATACGCCACAGAGCTTTGTTTTCTTTGCTACCCATTTCCACTCCATCTTTCAGCTTTTACGCTCCACGCCAAATATCGTCGGGTTAAGTCTACAGGTTCATGTAAGTTGGACTTACTGCGCAAAGAGTTACATATCCGGGCAACATAATGATTCTTAATATGAAGCAACCGCCCAGCACCCCATACTACGTCCCACTCTACACGTTAACAACGTCATCCGACAATCCCCCAGTTGAACACTACGGAATCAAACTTGCTCATCTTGCTGGATTGCCCACTGCGCTACTGGAACGCAGCGAAGACCTGAGTAAACTGTTAAAACGGAGACTTAGTGAACGTGAAGCCCCTCAGGATAATTCCATAGATATTTATCGGGAAGTAAGTACTAAGCGGAACGTTCGCGCATCACGTCGTCATCAGATACGTCTGGGAACCAAAGTCTTATTATCCTTGGGCTTCATAGCTCGCATCTAAATTGCTCACTCTCCATACGTCATCAACGTTACCAGAGCCTGAACTGCGAAAACTTTTGAAGGAGTTGCAGGACAAGTACCGAGTACGGCTAGGTGGAGGGGATGAGTCGGAGGCCGAACAGGACTTGTTGAACGCGTCTTGAACTTGAATCCGTGCATTCGAGTGGGGCAACGTGAACGTCAGATAGATAATAGCAGATCTTAGGATCGGAATCAATCATGACTTAGACCAGTAGGATTCCAAGTTGAATGAGCATAGTATGCCAAACTGAACAGGGTTGAGCAACGCGTCTTTGACAACTTACCGCTGGTTGTCAGTAACATTTGTTGAGAACAACGCGCGATTGACAGGTGGAGGGCTCCAAGCAGATGAGACCGAGTGCCGGGCAAGTGGATTTAGACCTTGAGAAAAATAAAGGGATGTCAGATACTGGAGCGTGAGGTTGTGGTGACGATTCTAGCACAAGAGCCGGGTCGTTACGTTTGCGGTGAAGTGATCATGCCAACGTGCTGCTGATGCAATGGGTGTTTCATATAAGGATTCTTACCCCACTCGTCACTCAGCTTTTCAGCGAGCAAGCTTGAAAGCACACTTGCGGGAGATTTGGCGGCTCACAATGCCCTAGAATGACGGCGGATCTTAATAAGCCCGCCGCACCGTCGGAGGTACTTGCCTCAGCTGCTCTGCTAAGTATGAAAATGTGAATGAGTAGCTTCCGTCCTCGGGGGGTCTCGGTCGCCGGAGAGAACGCCGCGCCCTTTCTTACCCATAAACCAGGGCGATCCAGGAATATTTTGATTAGATTACGCTTGCGACATCCCTTCACTGGTGTGTGATAAGCTTAAGCCGCATATACCGGTCTGGGCTGCAGACTCATTTCATGGACGTGGTACATCTACTAGGGCCACTTTCGCACCGCATCAACCTCATGCAAAAACAATAACAAACAGCACCTTTCCGCAGGAGTTCCATTCCCAACAGAGACACCACCATTCGGGATCTGCTTTACGGATTTGAACAACATTACAACTTGCTTGACGACCCTGAAACCTGGGGCTTCCGAAGCAGAAAACTCACTTGTTTCTATCGACCCCGGGCCGTGAAGCGCATAACCCGCTTTGAGCATTTGTTATTGGCACACGAGCACTGGGGAACTTAATGAACTGTGGGGGGGCTCTGTTTCGTGCTGTTGAGCCTTACACCGCTGGATATATACCGCACGAGCCGAGCTAACCGTGATGGAGGTGGATTCCATTCGGGCATCAAGGTGGACAAGCGCTCATGCGACGGAACGCCCTAAAAGCGAGATATCGGGGGTGATGTCCATGAGTGTACCGTGCCGTATACAGTAGAGTATGTGTTTAAGTATGGCTGATTGGACTGTTGTACTAGTATTTTTGTTGTTTTTCTCACGGTAAACCATATTGAATGACGTGCGGAACGATACGTGCAAAGGACAACAATGACTCTGCATGCTGTGACACGTATATATTCGAAGTCATATGCTATATGTTATTCTGTGACCGTGCACCAATGTACTTTGGTACATAGTCGATCCCAATCCTGCCCACCAGCAACAAAGAAGTTGAAGGTCATGACATTTCCAAAAGCAAGCGCTGTACTCCTTTCAACGCAATGACCTTCAGAGCCAGCTCTCATATGGCGCAAGTGAATGGCCATGGTGTTGCCAGTCACCTAGAAAGCTGTAGGCGAAGGGCCTGATGTGTCCAGTGAAGATTCAGGTAATGCAAAGTGTGAGTGAAGCAAGAAGAACGCAATTTGTCGTGGGACCCGGAAGGTGCTTCATTCACCACCCCCACTGCCTCGAGCACGAATGCCCGCTCGTACACGCAGCCATCGCATGCGGGGCCCAACCTTACTTCTCTCGTTTACTCTGAACCCGAATATCCTTTGGGTGTAAATCTTATATGGCGGCAGACTAGTGAGGTATTCCCTCCACTCTGCTTCCTCTTCGTCGCTGCCGACCTCATCTACGGCTTCATCCCCGTCTGGGCTTGAACGTCTTCCGGCCCCCGTGGTGGCCATTCGAGTCGGTTCTTCTGGATCACTTAAAGTCAAACTATGCGAACTGGCGGCGTAAATAATGTCTTCTTCATCAGAGTCATTCGGCGAATATACCGAAGTTTGGCTTCCACGGGCTTGCGTATGCTGTGGTATCAATGGTGGCAACAGGTCGGGGTAGACCGTGAAGAGCAAGTGGGCGAAAGTAGTACCAAAGAAGGCCCCGTCAACACTGTGGAATCGTACCTGAAATCCCAGCTAATAAGAATGGAACGACTATTTCAATGCGCGATCGAGAAACCAACCTCCTTCGGAATATATAGGTCAACACAACGAGGGCAGAACATTTTTACGGAACCTTCCCCTCACGATCGCTAATTCCAGATGGCACAACACCTACGCCGCCGCAGCCTTCACGTGGGCACATTCCAAAGTGTCGGTAACGGTATTTCTCCATCATCGCTTGCAGCCCGGCTTTTGTCACGATATAGCGCGCATGGATCAATCCGTACAGCATTTCGGCTGATGATTCCACCATTGTGGCATGCATCGGCGGCGGCTCAACCGGCTCAAAATCCAAAATCAGATCTAAAGCGGCCGGATAATACGGAACCCGAGAAGCCAGTCCTGTTAAGTTGAAGTCGTCTTCGATGAACTCCTGCGGTACTTCGCAGAGTAGCTCATGTCCTGCTCAATTAGGTAAGGTTTGGAGCGCACGATTTAGTGCACATGTCACCATACCTGGCAGAGAACAGTACCAGCCAATCCACGATGCCCCACTCCCGTCGCTCTCATCGCCGCTTTCCTCTAATTCCTCGCTGGTCTCATCTAAACACAGTAATCAATGAAGCTGCTCCCAATAGCATGCTGGACTACTTGGGCAGCTTACCTTCGTCTCCCTCAAACGTCCCTCCTTCGTCAGGAAATCGATATGCGCTGGAATGTACTTTTGCATCTATGCTATGTTGCAAAGACAAAGCCAACTCGTGCATTCTCGCAATGCTGCTCTGGCACTCCGACCCGGCCATTGATGCAGCATCACTCGTTGTGCCATCCACACCCTCATCCCGTAGAGGCACATCAAACGTGTTCGTCAAGCCATGTTCTTGCACTCCGCAGTCATGGTCCTCAGGAGGATGCCTTTCGAAATAACGAGACTCACTGCAATCGCTGATGGTCACGGAAAGTAACGACTTTTCCTCAGCCATAACCAATGTTTGGGCGCAAAGAGAAGATGCAGCCTTTGGTGGCAACGGTCGGGAAGGGTGTCACCGGTCTCGCGATCCAAATTTCCGTGATGGCCGGGATTCTAAACACTTTTGCTTGATGAGCTCACAAATGAAGCAGCAATTCATGCCCAGATTGTCCCCTCACCTTCTTTCTCCTACACCGAAAGCGCCTACTTCTCCACAGCTCTTGCAACGTAGAGGTAGATGCGCTGCAGATGTGATGGTTTGCGTCGGTGGAAAACGTTGCGCGTTCGAAAGCAGGCTTGCAAGCGCACCGCGCCGCGGATGACAGCAAATCGTGTAAATGTACCGCGCCGTGAACTTTTGGTGATGAACGACATCGGTGTCCTGCAGGACGATGGCCAACATTTAGCGCCAACGCATATATAGCTGATTTTGGTGCTGCTTCATTAATCTCTTTCGCCACCCTACAGTTATAATCTACAAATCTATTCATCAACACATGTACACATCAGTGCTTCCGTTTCGTAAGCTCTGCCGTCGTATGAACATCATCCCTATCAAATAGATGCTGGTGTATGACACAACAAAACTTAAGCATACTGCCCAATGACATATTGACACCGGGTCAATGCGAGAGATATATATGTGTGCAATACCAAAGCGACGCTCCACGCACAAGAATGCGAAGGAATAGATGATCAGAATTGAGGTGACGATGACGATTCTAATGAATTGGTGAGAAACATGCAAGTACCAGGTGAAACGCCATCATGCCAAGACATACCGAGTTGCGGCAGCGTCAGCATCGAACTGGCTGTATGAACTTGGATTTACAGGATTCCACAACAGGTTGATGACGGAAAATCGTTGTGGATCAACCAGATAGTCTTTAATAAGGTAACTGGGAACTGGGTGATGCCCGATTCGACAGCCTGTGCTAAATACCCACGCGATGGTATTTCTTTCGTGAAACGCCAAAAAGCGACACGTGGCGACACAAGCACCCACGAACTGTAGATAGCACGAGTAAGAAACTGGCTTGGAGATATATATAAATACTTTCGCAGACAGACGTACCCTCCCAAAGGTAGTGAACCACCGCTGGCTGGCATATTGCTTCAGGTAAGATCGTAAAACTCTGACGTTCACTTCAGCGCTCTCATTCGCATCCAGCAGAGGACCTAATCGAAGATTGTGCAGAAATCGTTCCACTCGTGCCAAAGCTGTGCTAATCCATCCACTTCCAGATTTGCGATTTCTGAGAAGCTTGCCGATACTTTGATGGCCGATCCGTACACGCAACCATAGGGAAAGCAGGAAATCAATCCACATTGCGCCGCTCACGGTTACAAGTCCAATCCCAAACTGCCACCACGATGGGGTGGTAAAGATGTTGTAACATTCCGTATCCATTGTAGCGATGCCGAATAAAACACATACGACAGGTAAGAGAAACTCCTCTGCGCTTTCCCGAAGTGTTGCAGGTTTACGGTTCCAAAATCGGCGAAACCAATGCTGATGTACTGGTGCCACGCCGTTGCGCCGACATTTCCAAAGATTCGGGTCCATTAGACCAAGTTTCCTGCGAACCTCGGCATCGCTAATTTTGATGTCCCGTCCAAGTACCTCCGCAGCTCCCATTGGAGCGGACTTGACGATCAACCCCTCAGTACGATCCAATCGTTTGGGGTCCGCGCTGTGGTCGTGACTCTTTGCCACTGAACCTGCGGGCGTTGCTTGCGGACTCGTGATCTTCTTGGTCGGATGGTCACCAGCGGCATCCAACATTATAAGCACCAGGCGAGTAGCAACTTTCATCATACCGGTCCGCAAAGTCAGGATAACAATCGGCCACATGATTGTTATGGCGGTCGCTACCCACGGCATTCCAGTAGACATAAACGCATGATGTAGCAGAGATATCGCGGCCAACCCGGCAAGAAGGCAGTCGACCAGACACATTGTCGCCAGCGACGATATCAAGACGTCTCGCAAATACTTCAAAAACGCGACTGTCCGTCTTCGAACATTGAGTTTCGCACGGCCCACCGCCTCCACATCTCCTATATTTTCAAGTCCATCAACGTTTGACATTGGTATCGTCTGAAAATTGTACGTCAAGTTGCAAGCGGCGTGCGGAATATGGTACGCCATGATCCATCCAAAAGTCATGTCGACCTCGTATCCTCTAGTAACCAGAAAATAGCCGCAGATGATGGCTGCAATCAACCCTGCACCATAGGTCTTGCATTGAACTCGAATAAATGTGAGTGGAGTTGTGAGAGTGAAAATGGCAACCGAGAAATATGTCTCGACACTGTTCATACTCTTTAATTCAACATGCGCGGAATCATTATCAAGCCTGACACCAGCGAACGCACCTGAGCAACCCGGTAATCCCCATCCAGACGTAAGCATCCACAATATGGATATAGCGAAGGCTCATATAAATGGTCGCGATTAGCCAGGCAGCTACGCAGCTGGCAGTGAGTGCCGCCCTGTGACCAATGACTCTCAGTAGACGTCGACTGGATAGCACGAAGAGCTGATAAACGTACCATCCCATAACTCTGAGAGCATGCCAAACCACACTACCAATACTATGCAGCTCTGTGATTCCTGCACATTTGTCACAGTCGCACTCCACGGTAAGACTAGCATCCTCAACCTCCAATGGCCCCGGATCCACGAGCTGCTGCTCCGGGCGCAATTGTCGGCCAGTCGGCGCAAGTGTCGCGTCTCCTTTCTTTAGTTCGCTGTCGCTTTCGGAATGCGCACTATGCTGGCAAGATTTGCCTGCTAGCATTCTAACACCGCCCTGAGAGCTTCCAGGGGTGTTTTCAGCGTTATCGAGCGGCAAACACTGGAAGCAGACATTACTTCCGCTGACCATATTCTACCCAGCTCGTTCATATCTATGTTGACGTTGATTTTGAATGTAGAACGGAGATTATTATCCACGAGTCACCATGGCTAGCTCTAAATATATCGACTGCCATTGACGATAGCAGGCTGAGGGGCCCTCAATGGTCCCACCAGCAACCTCCATTGCACGGGTCCGATCCAAAAAGTGTATCCAAAGTGGGATATCTCGTCCTCTTAATGACGCTCTATCTGACATCTGAACTATTTAAGTTGATTCACAAAGTTAACATGAAAACGCTCTGGAGCAGCCACAGAAATTCTTTAAAAGTAAATCTTTTCAGCGGTGAACGAATCAGGTTGCACTGTGAGCGCTGTGAGGGACGGTTAGATACTTCACTGAATCAGTTCCAAGAGGCGACAAGGTGTATCTGCCCAAATCGCTCATCATTCCATCGGCCCGGGCTTGCCGATTCTGATGATGAGTCTCTGCTGCGACAACGGGCCTCGTAATGACTCGAGTAGTTTATTTGTCGAGGCTCAACGGAGCAGACTCCATTCTACGTGGTTTCTGATAGACAATTTCTCGGAGGTAGGGCCCATAGTGGAACTTCACTAACTACCGGCGGCTGGCGAACCTCCATGCGGAAAAAACCTCTTGACACATTCTACCCTTTTGTGGAAATGAACAGCACAACAACGATGGTAGCCTTGAAATGGTCTTTCGTATTGATTTCGCATGAAAGTCTTGTTTCGTCAGCTCTTCGTTGGGTTGTCGTATAGTTCAATATTTCCCTTTAAAGTTGACCTGACCATTCAATCAGTGATAAAACCCTTCTACAAGTGTTCTACAAAGGTGGCTTTCTCTTCTGCTGCTGTGCGATCATCAGCCTGACGCTGCACTACGGCAAACATGTCCATCGAAGGATGCTCAATCACAGATTCCGAACATGTCACGTCTAGAACAGGTGTTCTGAAGGCATTCTGCACGTAGTTTCTTATAAGGAGGCGAGGCAAGTTACTATGAAGGAGAGATTGATGAAACTGAACCACTTATCTCGGACAATAGCTATGTAAAAGCATCGTCCTCAGTTGTCGACCGAGTTTGGTGTACATAAATGCGCGATGTGAGGTGCAATCGTAACTATTAGCTGAAAGAGCACAATACTAGTTTTTAACACCTTCATTCATCGCCTACCACCATTTACTTTCTCCAAGACGGTTGGCAAGATGCAAACCTATATAGCTGACTGGCCTGCTAACTCTGGGGCAATGTGCCACTTGCAATGGCCGCCCAGGACGAACGGTTGCATGTATTGCTGGTGACGGAGTACCTTCCACCGTACGTTTCAGGTATCGCCAATCGTTGCAAGTATTGGATTCGTGGATTCAAGAAAGAAGGACACAAAGTCACTGTCGTGGGATGCATTGATACTGAGTGCGATATTGAAGTGTGGAGTATAAAGAACTTATGGTACGATCAGCAGAGGTATCGTTCACTGCACTACTATGAATACATGTCTTTAGCGTGAACATACGGCTCATGATTAAGGTTTTTAGAATATTTCTTTTCCCACCATGGCGACTCATTTCGGAAGTATTGAATCCGATGAAGCCTGTTTCGTATGACGTGCTGCATATTGTTGCCCCCCTCAACATGGCAATCGTACCGTTGATTCCCTTCTTCGCACTTCGTGGAGTGAAAATATACGTTTCGTATCACGTCTACATGGAATTCTACAAGCGCGCATACTTCTATGGACGGTCCATTTTTCGAAAGCTGCTGGGCGATTTCATTCACGTCATTTACACTGTAGTGTATTTTGTCCCTCTGGTGATTTTCGCACACGCTGTTGGCGTCCCAAGCAAGACCTACGACGGAGTCGTGGAGATTGCATCGGAAATCCATCTATTGAAGAGCGGTCTGAATACCGATGTTTTTCGTCCGACGGAGGATAGCTTAGCCTTCACTGACGTGCTAGAGCAGTGGTGGTATGATGAGACCTACGAATCTGACGTTTTGAGGACATGGGAAGCTCGTGAGTCACGAAAAGTTGCGACGCGGGTGACAGAGTCGCTGAATCCCCTGGTGCTTGTATATGTCGGTCGCCTGGCGTCAGAGAAAGGCGTGGATTTTCTTATCAAGGCACTCAAGCACAAAGACCTATCTCGCGCGTCCCTGGTAATCGTCGGGGATGGACCAACACGCCAGCATCTGGAAACCTTGGCGAGATTGACTGTGGGGCCATCGCATGTCTGGAGCAAGCCTGTCAGGCCTGGGTCATCAGTCTCGGCACCTACACCGCTCATTCACCGCGTGATCTTTACTGGAATGGTTCATGCTGAGAGCGTGTTATCTAAATTGTACGGCCATGCGACAGTGTTCGTGTCGTCCTCTGCGTCCGAGACCTTTGGTTTCACCGTCGCGGAAGCGCTTGCATGCGGCATTCCTGCAGTAGTCGTACGCGCTGGTGCCTTTCGCTCTGTGTATGAGTGCATAGACGATTGGATGTACAATGAGAATGATTATGAGGATTACGCTCAGAAGATTACCAAGGTGATTGTGGACAGGAGCGCCAAGCAACGGTCAAGAAGGATCGCAGTCGAAAATTTCAGTTTGGACGCAGGAGTTCGTGATTTACTGCACAAGTACAAACAACTCGTTGGTAAACGATATTGATTTTCTGGGAGAGCCGTGCTACATGCGTTTTGTTCTACAACATGCGTTGAATTCCCTTTGCGTTCCCTTTGTTGTCGCCTTCAAGTGTAAGCTCTAGCTCCCTCCTCCGCACCAGACGCCGTACGTTTTAATCCTCAGGCAAAGTGCAGCCTTGCGCGACCTAGGCGAACAGGGTGATGACGAGCAGATGGTGAGAACAGCCGTCCCATCTAGAGACCATACACGTACTTTGACTCGCTGTGCACAGGCCATTACTGGCCATGAGCAGCTGCCCACGACTCCCACTTTTGCATTCCTTCACGAGTAACCTATCAAACTTCAACCATGTATCCAATGAGCAACAAACTCAATGCCAAGTAATCACCGGTATTCGAAACTACGGCCTACAAAGTTTGGGAATGACAGCTAGCATGCCCTGCATTGACGTTTACATGAACATGGAAGCCGTAAACGTTGTCCCGCCCTGTGAACCGCATGGAGTGTAGAAGTCCACACACGCACCGGAGGTGTTAGTCGAATCAATGTCATAAGCCCCTTAGCACTCGATGGGATATCCCTGCGATGGCTTGATCAACAGGTGCTGTTCGTTTTCCCGACGTCTCATCCACCGACAACGCCCTGCGCATGTGTACTGTTGCATGTTTACCGTGCTGTGGAAAAAGAGGCGCGAACAGTTGACGCGTGTTGGCATCAAAGCAGCCTCATAACTTAAAGCCCCAACCAACCATACGCAACAAGCAATGAAAATCAAAAAAGAAAAAAAAACGAAGCACCGATGAACAGGAACTGCTTCTCGGGGGTTCACAGCGCTTATGCTCGCATTGTGCTTTCCTTCGCAGGGCTTGTGTTGGTGGGTAGGCCCGCCCTTCATTTGACCAAGCAACACGGCTTCTCCCAAGTGGAACCCCAATGCGACTGACGGGAGTTCAGCTTGGTAAGTCATCCACCTATAAAAAGGGAGCCCACATCCCAACATCCTTGTGCAACTTCCAAACCCCCAACAGCAACTTCACCTCTCTGAAAGCCACAAAGAAAGTATCAGAGGACAGGAAATCCGTAATTTCTCACTGCCAATAGCCAGTGTTCCAACTTCGAGATGAAGACTGTTACTGCACTTTTTGGCCTTCTGCTTTCCACTGCATCCTACGCGGTCGCATCTCCTTTGAACTCGGATGCCATTCTGTACTCTCAAGCGTCCGAAAATCTCGAAGGATGGAAGGGAGGACACGAAGGTGGATCTATAAGTAAGTCTCTCGATGATGTAGTCAACAAGTTGTCGCAAGACCCAACGTGACTCAACTTTCGGCCTACAGTTGACCGGCTTCGCAATGAGAAGATGTTTTCCCGCTTCGTCGAGGTTATTGAGAAAGAGCGTGGATTGCGTGATGACCTGGAAAATCGCGATCGTCAGACAACCGTCTTTGCACCTACTAACGAAGCCTTCGAGAGGCTTGAGAAGGAAATGGGCGCTGCTGGAAAAGGCGACAACCAGCGAATGGGCGAAATGCTCCGCTATCATATCTGTCCCGATATGGAGCTCCGGATGGACGACATGGTCTCCGGTACAGTTCTTCCCACCGGTTTGAAACTTCGAGACCTTGACGACCGTCATCAAAGGATTCGTGTGTTTCGGTTCCACGGCGACGTCTGGCTGGTAGGTATAAGCTCAGTAACTGTGCACAGCACGGTGCTAATGATGCCGGATTTCACAGAACATGAGGGCCCGCGTTCACAAAAAGGGCATGGATGCTGAGAACGGCCGGATCTTCGCCATTGACCGCGTCTTGATGATGCCCCATCACGCCCGCGAAATGCTCTACATGGTCCCCACCGAGACCTCTACCTTTCTTGCGGGCGCTGAACGCACTGGTGTTTCCCACTTGATGCGCGAAGAGCGCGGGATTACAATCTTTGCTCCTTCAAATGAGGCTTGGAACCGCCTTGGCTTTGAAAATCTTCGCTACTTGTTCTCCTGTGTTGGGCAGAAGCACGAAGGCGAGCGCCGTGGTGCAAAACATGGACGTGACGAAGATCACGAAATGAAGTGCCAGGGGATGCATGACCTCCGGAAGATCCTCATGTACCACATGGGCCGTGACGTCGCTTGGTCCACTGACATGATGGAGAAACACGACATGCGTAAGTGCTGCGTGGCATCAGGTCGACGATCTCGCCATCTAACAACTCGTCCTTCACACCGTTAGGCATGCGTACCATGCACGGTAACAATGAAATTAGCATTGAGGCCAAGCAGCGCCGTGGCCGCGACCGCATGGAGTGTAAGGGTCATAACCGGGTATGCGACCCTCGCATGTTCAACTTCATAATCAACGACGGCGAAGCCCGCATTGCCTTTACCGATGTTCTCGCACGTAACGGCGACATCCACATGATTGACGACGTACTCATTCCTAGGGACGTGAACTTGCCTTACGACCGTTTGAATTGAACCAAGTCGTGCGTGCCGCAGGCAGATAGCGTTGTACATATGATACTGAAATGCAATCATTTTCACTCCTTACCTACATGCCTGATTCTTTGCACAATTTTGCTCTCTTAACCCCAGTATCGTTCAACTCTAGTTCCCTAGTGTGCTGCCCTTACATTACCTTCAACTGTTTTGTCATCAGCCCTCGATTCCACGCGTCAAAAAAGTTAAACGTCGGACTTTTTTCAAGGCAGCCCGCCGCTTAGCAACTTGGCATTCAGCAGTAGTACCAGAGATCAATTGCGGGCGTGCGATGCGCTGTTAAATAAGGCCTCCGCCAGACAGTCGTTGCGAAAGTTCGAAGAAGCGGGGCAGCTGTTCTATTTTTGATCTCGGCGGGCACCGATGGATCATGATTTGATCTTGTCGTGTACTACTGGATTCTTTCATTCTTCTTAAATTTTGGTGAACTGTCGGAGCTTGACTTTTAGCAATTACTGGAGCGACCCACTGTCTCACTTGGTAGTG
Organism: Gaertneriomyces semiglobifer; assembly: GCA_025558075.1. Classification (NCBI taxonomy): domain Eukaryota; kingdom Fungi; phylum Chytridiomycota; class Chytridiomycetes; order Spizellomycetales; family Spizellomycetaceae; genus Gaertneriomyces; species Gaertneriomyces semiglobifer. The sequence goes on along the minus strand of JAHLKF010000017.1, from coordinate 4,221 downwards.
TCTTCTAGTCCGGCTCAGCCAGCCGTTCTGCACGAAGATTGCAGCGAGCTTCCGATGGGGATCGGAGAGCCTCACCACGTAGGGCAGGATCAGCAGGACATGGAACTGATTCAAGTACCTAGAGAAGAACACCTGGAATCCCAAGCTCCCCCATCACGGCGGCGATGGGCAGATCGATTACTGTTTTGGAGAAAATCTGCCGTCGTAGACTATCGGTTCACATTCCCAGCACCCGAAACCCATTATGAGTTCAAGAGCAACTACATCCGGACCACAAAGTTTACGCTATGGTCCTTTCTTCCGGTCAATCTGTTCTATCAATTCCGCCGATTTTATAATATCTATTTTCTTCTTGGGGCTCTCTCCGTAACAGCCGGGGTCTCGTCGTTTTCGCCGGTATCGCAGATTTTGCCGCTCATCGTCGTTTTGTTCTTTTCTATGGCGAAAGAGGCATACGAGGATTACAATAGATATAAGTCCGATAAAGCAAACAATGAAGAGACGTGCACCGTCATACGAGGAGGCCAAAAAGTGCAGATCAAGAGCCAGCACGTCGGGGCGGGAGAAGTCATATATATTGAAAAGGGAGAGCGCTCTGTGGTGGATGCCGTTGTTTTGGCTGTGTGTGGAGAAGTTACAGAAAAACGACTTCGAGAGGAGTGCTTTATTGAAACAAGTCAGCTTGATGGAGAGACAAATCTTAAACGAAGAGCCCCAGTAACTGGCTTGCCCATTGAAAACCGAGAGGACGCAGATCGGTTCTGCTCGTCAATTCGCGGACAATTGCAATGCGATCCACCGAACAACAATTTGAATACGTATACAGGGCTGCTGACTATATATTCAGCCGTGGAAGCTCCGCATCAAGAACCCCTCCTCATTCCCCTCAATATGCAGAACCTGATCCTACGTGCCACTACGCTTAGGAATACCCCGGCTATATATGCACTCTCGACATACGTGGGGTCAAGTACGAAAGTTATCCAGAATTTAAAGCCACCGAAGCAAAAGCGATCCACATTGGAACAGGGACTGAATACCATTGTGCTTATTGCATTATTTTGGAACATTGTACTGCTGGTCAGCAGTGTGTTGCTTGAGTACGGAATCCATCAGCGTATCCTTCGATCAGAGCGCGAGCTGCGGATTTCCAATCCCGACGATTATGCCCTCTACTGGTATCTGGGCCCGGAGCTGGACACGTCTGGAAAGCACGCTCTCCTCACAATCCTATCCTTCTTCGCGCTCTATACCTATGTTATCCCTATTTCGCTCTTTGTCACCATCGAAATTGTGCGTGTGATACAGGCCAAATACATGGAGTGGGATCGGGCAATGTATACGTTTCGCACGAGCAACACACCGCCCGTGTCATCGAAAAGCCAGACTTCTTTGAACGTGTCTCCAATAGAGAAGATCCGATGCAGGGTTAACAACTCAAATCTGAATGAAGATCTTGGAGTGGTTGAATATGTCTTCAGTGACAAGACCGGAACGCTCACTTGTAATGAGATGGTTGTAAAGGGATGGTGGATAATAAATGACGCAGGGGATTCTAGTTCGGAGATAGGAACTTCAGTTGGCGAAAAAGAAGCTGGAAGTTGTGTGCAGGTACGCCCGATTGTTGCTCCATTTAGGTCGTTGCAGCATGCTAAGTATTTGCGTCCAGACGCTATCTGGTGTTAGTAAGCCGCTGCTTTTCTGCCTCAATGTTGCCCTCAACCATGGAGTTATACCATCCCTGGTTCAACCTTCGCCAGCAAGTGATGTACGACTGGATGTTGATAGCCCGCGGCAAAAGCTTCCAAGTCTTAAGAACAAACTACGTCCGCGATCCAGAAACTCATTCAAAGCCACCGGGTCCAAAAATGGCTCGCGCCATGGATCGAAAGACGATATCAGAAAGACCTCTAAAGGACCAGATACTTCTCAGCAGATCATATACGAATCCCAATCTCCGGACGAATCTGCTTTACTGGAAGCAATCGCTAGCAGTGGATTCACCCTCCTTTCCCGGGAGATGGGTATCTTGCAGATAGGCATCAAGTTGCCGCATGTTTTACCTTCGGAGGCGGAAGAGATATGGAATTTTAGAGTATTAAATACGTTGGAATTCACGAGTGATCGTAAGCGGATGAGTGTCTTGGTTCAGCGGGTGCTTAGCGGGCAGAATGGGCGACCGGCGCTAGATGAGCAGCCGATCTATATGTTGACCAAAGGGGCAGATAACATCGTTCTGGGATTACTTGGCAATAAGACCTCGAGCAATACAGTCAAGGATTGCGAAGCTGCATTATCTGCTTATGCTAGAAAGGGCCTGCGAACTCTCGTTGTGGGGTATCGCGAAATTTCAAGAGCCGAGTACGAAACATTTTCTCAAGATTATGCCAGAGCGTCCCGCTCCCTAGTTGATCGTGAGAAGGCGCTCGCTGATGCTGCAGCGACTATTGAACGGGATTTGACCCTTTTGGGTTGCACAGCTATTGAGGATCGGCTACAAGACGAGGTTCCGGAGACGATTGAGTGGTTACTGGATGCCGGTGTCAAAGTTTGGTTACTTACTGGAGACAAGACTGAAACTGCCGTGGAAATCGGGAAGAGCTGCGGTTTACTGAGGGAGAGTATGAGTTTGGTCGTTATTGAAGCTACTGACGCTGAGGGTGTCCGCGCTCGGTTGCAAGAGGTTTTGGAGATTTGCGAGCGCGAACGACTAGGATCGGGTTTGACAGAGAAAGCCCTGATCATCAGTGGCGCAACGTTGGGCATTATTTTTGATAAAGGGAACAAGGAGTTGACGAGGATGTTGCTTCGTTTGACCACAACAGAAACGCGTGTTATGACTGTTATATGTACTAGGACGACTCCTCTGCAAAAGAGTCTCGTAGTCCAATTGATTCGGAAGAACGCTCAGTCACAGAGACCGAGTTGGGATACATATTGGATTGGACGCATGGTAGGAAAGGTGTTTCGCTCGAAACCTCGAAGGCCAGTGTGTCTGGCCATTGGGGATGGCGCAAACGATGTGAGCATGATCCAGGCAGCATCTGTTGGAGTGGGAATCAAGGGACGAGAAGGAGGACAAGCATTCAGAAACTCTGATTATGGAATAGGGGAGTTTCGGCACCTTCGTCGACTAATGGCAGTGCACGGACGATGGAGCCGCATGAGAATCAGCGCGGTCGTCTTTTTCAGTTTTTGGAAAAATTTGACTCTGATTGGGGTACAATGGGCTTTCGGCTTTGAGAATTTGTGGAGCGGCGGGGTAAGTCGCCAAATGCTGCTATTCCCGATAGAGGCTTCACTGATACGGCCATTGACAGCTTGTGTATGAGGAGCTTTTCCTTACGGCGTATAACATCGTCCTAACATCTGTGCCACCGTTGATCCTTGCGATATTCGATAGGGATCTGCCTGACCATCTTCTCAACGCGCCGAAACTGTATACCACTATCATGAGAAAACCCTTGTACTGGTCACCTCGACGACTTACCGCCGTGTTCTTCTCTAGCATATGCTCTTGCGCAGCCATTTTCTTACTGGTTCGTGAGTTTACTTACGACCGAATCATCACGTCTGAAGGTCGTGATCCTGGATATTGGGTTCAGACATACCATTTCTCTACCGTGCTACTGGTCATCGTTATGATGGAGTACTTGATGGTGTCGAAAACATGGTTCTGGTGGACCGGCGCCGCGATCGCTATCAGCCTTGCAGTGAATGTCATTATGATGTTCATCGTACAAGCGATTGAGTGGGTAGCGCCTGGTACAGCGCTTATCACTTATAGACTGCCTTTGTTTTGGGTTGTTTGTGTAGCCTGCATTGCAGGGCACACTGTTGTGATCGGATTTTTCGAGTAGTAAGTTACTACTGGACTGTTTCGCTGTTGCTCTGTCGCACTTACACCCCTGCACCTTTTGTAGCCTACGAAAGCAATTTTCACCTACGTCAGCCGAGTTACTCCTTGAGCGCGGGTACGCTGCTAGCAAGTCCCGGAAGACGGAACCACAACCACGGGCGCTTGAAGCGGCCAAGAGCTCTTAGCCTAGTCAGACTGCAATTCTTACTGTTTATACATACTTGTACAGATGTCAGGATCTTTCTTTAGAACAATAGAACTGGATCAACTATAACTCATCGATCAGGAGCAGATATTCGGGTTCCTATTGGTTTCATTCCCAAGCGATAGAATCTACCGAGTCAACTTTAAGTCCCCTATCT